>CAXHSM010000921.1:2036216-2260843 GCA_964019185.1 Maratus speculifer
TGCTGTTGTGTAAGATAAATAAAAAAAGAATTTTTGAAAATTGTCATCTAAATGTTAAATAGTTATTTGCTGTTAACTAATTTTTTAATATATGTCTTGGTATTTTATATAATTATAAGAGTGACATTTCATGCAAATAGTACAGTCACTCAATTAACCCTTTGCGTGGTGGTTTCATAGATATACCACTTAATTTTAATACCCAAACGCCACATTGGCACTGGAATTTTGTTTTAAAAAATTACTGTTTATTGAAAGCGTGAAATATAGCGTTTTCAAATTTACAAATGACATTTTTTTCAAATTCCGATGTCAGTCATTATTTTCAACACTTAAGCAATGAATTTTTCCTGCGCTGCAAAGGGTTAAAACACTTTTCAACAAAAACATTTGAAATTTATAGTGGTAAATCTGCATATTGTATCGACATTATCTTTGGATTTAATCTTGTTTTATATTTTCCAAAAGTCTTACAGTTCTGGTTCTATCTTTTACATAATATAGATTTGAAGGTTTGTAATATTCTCTCATGATTGAAGCTATTTTAGTTTAACACTCGTGTTAAACAGGGTATTATACAATGAATTCTTTGTCTAATAAATTAACTTGCTTACAAACTGAAAAATATTTACATTTAAATGGCTTCTGCTCCCAATTTGTCTGTAATATCGAAAATACAATGTAATTAACTGTAAAAAAACTAATTATGTCTTTCGTACACTGATTGTTATTTAAAAAAGAAATAAGATTTCGATAAGGTTTTGAAAAGTAAATAAATGTAGTAAAATGTGTTTGAAAATTTTGCTTTTTTATCCAATTACATCTTTATTCAAAACAATATGACATACTTGTAAAGTGTATTGAAATGTCTCTCATATGTTAGTGTGTTGATCTATGTGTTCATGTGTAAACTGTCTTTAAATGTTTATTTGGATTTTTTTGTTAGGCAACTATCTTTAAATTCTGTCTTTCTGTAGTTTATATTTTGACATGCGATATGTAGCTTGTTTATTATAGATTGTATTTCTATTAAATATATTTTTCCTATTCAAACTGTGCTTCTTACTCTGCTTTACTATACATTTCAATAGTATGTTTTACAATTTAATTTAAACAGGTTATGTTGAGCAGGAGTTTATTTTATTTTGAATTACGAATATTTATTTAACAGTTCAAATTACATTTATGTGAAGAAGTGCGATTTAACATATGAAATATGACTTAACAACAATAGTGCAATAGAAATAAGGCAAAAAACACCTTTAGGTGGAACTAATTGGAACACAAATGATTCTTGTTGTAAATGGCAGGTAACATGCTCCTAATCAACATACTAAAAATATACAGTCGTACTGTTGCGAAAAATGCGTTTTTTGGCGGCCATCTTGAAAAAAATGCGAAAAATTTTTAAAAATCGAAAAAGGCCATGTGGGGTATCATATTAAAGGAAATTTTGAGCTGATAAAGAATATGATATTTGTTTTTAAAAGTATAAATATATAAAAAAGTTGTGGCAAAAAAATGAAGGATTTCGGTTTTTTGAAAAACATGGTTTTATTTAAAAAATTCAAAATAAGTACACAAGAAAAGGGATTTTGTCTATAAAATCATATTTATCTAACCAAATTTAAATAACCTCTCCATGTTCATCTGAATCTAAACTGTCTCCTGTGTTTGCACAGTCCTTTCCACAACAGTTTTTACAAACTACTGAACATGCAAGTCCATATCGGCGGCATGTACACTTTGCAGTGTTACATGGATCTTCAGTTGTAATTAGACAAGCACATTTAATCATTTTTAACAGTTTGTCTGGTGCTGGGTTTAAGTCTGTTAATATCGGTTGGAAATATCCATCAACTAACTGCCAACCCCACAGTGTAGGATGAGGAGTTGGTATATTTAGATTTCGCCATATAAAACACTGCAAATGTACTCGAAGTAGGTGATATTTAGCTGCATTTTGCGTAGGAGGCAAACGAGCTATGTCGAATTTTTTTTTAGCTGAAGCTATTTTTCTCATGTACTGCTCATAACGAAGGACGTTTAGGTCACTTTTTTCGATGTTGCCGCCATAAAGAAACATGATAACTTTACAGCCATTTTCAATCAATTCTTTCATAGTAATATCTTTGGTTGATCCATAATATGAAGCCCATTCGCATAAAATTTTCGATTGAATGATTTTTTTGAAAGCAGAAGATTTACTTTTTCCAAATAATGCACTCGTGGTGTCACATCTTGTTAATGCGTGAATAAAAAGTAAAGTTTTGCAAGCTTTCTCTCCAATAGATCCTTGCATGGCTTGAATGTCACGAACGTTTTCAGATTGTGTCGCAGACTGCATGAAAATATTCTTCGAAGAATGATATAGTAGTAGGATTAAAATGTCAGTGTCATCAGCTACTACAGTGACATGCTTTTCCTGGGCTAACTTTAGAGCTTCTCTGACGATTACCACGTCTGCATATCCTTTAGCATGAATGACGGAATAACCCCTTTCTTGAAAATAATTCCCCAGCATATTGATAAAGCGTTGTTTGTTTGCAGGGTTAGAAAGAAACTGGCTTTTCTTTACGATGACGGGTGAATTTTCATCAAAGAATACTACAACGGACGAGTGCTTCCAGCGCAATCTATGCTCCATATCTTTTATATTAGGTTCTTCATACCCATCCAAAACTATTGTTACTTTTCCATACTTTCTGTTTACAAATGATTCGTATTGCCTTACGACACCGCCAAATACTGCAGAAGCGGACCATGGTATCTGGTGAATTAATGTCCCACCATCAAGAAGGTAGTAAGTAGTTGAATGAGACCGCTGTATTTCATTGACATTCATACTATATAATGAGTGTCTAATGATGATTTATCTGTTTTTCTCATTAGTTGCGTACTATGGTCAAACAATGAAGGTGGTAGAATAGATAATTCGTAATTAAAAAATTCTCTTGTATCCTGAGTGCTATTATTCAAGGAGATACAAGCTAGCATCCTCTGTGTTAAAAGACGAGAATCTACATGGTGAGTCTCACCAGCAATAATAATTCCTTTTTTCAATACTTTCATGGTTACTGCTTGGTCTGATTTCAATAAAGTTTCACCTTTAAAAAGTTTACCGGTAAGTTTATCTTGGATGCTTCTTCCAATGTAGTCAGCATTTTCGACAGTTACTTTCCTTTTACTATCTGTAATTCCATTAAAAATATTCCATAAATCAGTTGAAGTAGCAATAAATGGATTGTGGTCCATAAAAAATTGCATTACCTATTTCATATCTTCGAAATCTCTCGCCATCCTTGCATCAGTTAAATCAGTATGTTGTTCATTGCCAACACGTGAAACATTGGTCAGCAAACTCATTGCACATGCTACTTCACTACATTCAGAATGACTCAAAATCCAAGTTGCACGTTGACTTTCAGTCATACCTCCTCCATGAGTTATACCAGAACGACTTTTGGTGCATTTCATGAGCGTTTGCTCAATGTGCATATCGGTCCAAACACCAGACCATTTTCTGCCCTTTCTTCGTACTGTAAAGTGACCTTCATTAAGCATTTTGTAGAGTTCTGGTTTCGTTGTCTTTAGTTCCCGCATTTGTTGCAGGTAAATTCTTGCACATTTGGCATAATTGTTATGACCTGAACTCGCAAAAAATGGTAGCATCTGCTCAACCGCCTGTAAGTGCATTTCAAAATTTCCTGATCGCTCAGCCGAAATAAACATTTTTACAATATCCACCATGTTCAGATACAACAGCCAGAGTTTAGCAGTGCGGCTTTGTGATTTCAGAAGGTTCTTCCGTTCATGTATTAGTGTTGAAAGTTTATGAAGATCAGGATCTGAAATAACTTTTTCTGCCTTGATATCACCTTTGAGCACTTTTTGGAAAAGGTGAATAAATTTTTGAAGATTAAAATCATCATTTAACTCCACTTCCATTCCGTCACCAGCAACGCGGCAACTTTTTGATGCAATCTCGCTAAAATCTGAATCTGAATCTGTAGTAACTTCAACTGGGAGGCTGCATTTCAGTATATTGGCTACGATTAAAGCAGTGAGAGATGAAGAAATTAAAAAATGTCCACGAAGAGCACGCGAATATGCTTTACCTTTCAACATATGCGGTATTGAATTTTCAGCATAAACTGTAGGGCTTCTTCTATGCCTGATCCAGCCATCAATCCTCCAATAGTTCCAAGAAAAGACATCAGTGTATGAAACCCACCAAGCCGGATTACTACATTATCAAACTCTCTCTTGTGATCAGCGCATTTAATTTCCAGAGCCTTTATCCACAAGCATTGATCGAAGGTTACAATCGGAGTTTCTACATTTAGTCTTTTTGCTTCATTGCTGATGAACATAAGTGTAGTGTATACACAGCTGTAAGAATTGGGATTTAGATCAATCATTGGCAGAAACTTAGTTACTGTTGTAACACTGTTTTCACCTTCTGAAGCAGTTTGCATATATCTTAACCATCCTGGTTGATGCGTTTTAAATAACTTACTGGTACTCCAAAGAACATCAAAATGATTAATTTGCATTGGTGCATAAGATAATTTTTCAAACTTCAATTTATTCATCGCTATTGAGCTAGGAGATTGAATGTAGTAAAGAGGAATTTTTGCTTTTTTAATAATGTCATGTGCTAGTGTGAACAATAAAGAGTTGTTAAAAGATTCTCCTGATGAACACATTATAACTCCCATCCCGTGAAAGATATTATGGCCATCTATTGTTGCTATATTATGATCAACATTGTCAGCAACCCATTGAGAAAAGTGACCTGAATGTACAATGCTTTGGTTACTTTCATCCATTACAGAAGAGTGTATGTATTTCTGTATTTCACCATAAGACACACTGAATCCTACACTATAAAGTTCATCAATTAGAAAACGAGATCCAAAATCTCTATGAATCTGAATGCCTACACCAAGAGGAATCGGACATATCAGAGAACGAGGCCTGCATGCTTGCATTATAGCTTGACCTATTGAAATCTGCTTCAGATCGTTCCGTTTACCACCAATTAGGATATCTAAAAAAGTTAATAAAACAGGGGGTAAATATGTCTTATTTTCTTCAATGGATGCAATATCTGATGAACTAGGATAAAAGTCCTTATTTTTGTACAGCAAATTTATTTCTGTTCTAATCAATTTCGCTGCAGATTCTATTAATCTAAATTTTTCTTCATCGGGATCATCAAGTCGTTTTTGCTTATGATAGTCCAGTATTATATTTGATACAGTTTTTCCAAACGTTATCATGTCACTTTTCCCATCACTACTTGATATTATAATGTTGTCTCCAAACCTCTCTAGCAATTTTTTCTTCAAATGTCTAGAAGTGTAAGGCTCGCTTTCCTCTGATGAAAAACTACGCATTTTTTCGACTAAGTCATTGACAGATATTGGCTCTTTACAATTTTCATGAAACCATTCACATGTCCTTTCAAAAGCATCAGAGTTCTCAGTGTTAGTTGGACGTCCTACTGCTGCGGACAATTCTCCACTGCTACCTTCAGATGTGTATTTCACAGGAATGGGTTTTCCGTTCCTAAAATTGATACTACACACTTGGTGATATTGAGCTTCTGCAGCAGGTAAATCTATGACTGAAAGAAACTTCGTATGTACATTTGCTGCCCATAAATCATTTCTAGCATTACATACTTTCAAAACTGTATCACGAAACTGGAAAGTACGTACAGGAAAGACTGCTCTTTTTTTAGGGTTCTGATGATCCGTAATAATCTGACCACAGAATAAACAATTCTCTTTGAAATTGAAGGATCCAACACTTCCTCGTAGTGTTCTTGAGCTGGTTGAACTAGCATCATCTTGCGACATTTTTAGTTTTCTGTCACTTTTAATTTTGATAGGGATGACATATACACGTCGACATTCTGTATGTACTTTAAAAGTACCTGTAGAAGTAGGATTGAAAAATTCATGAATTTTATCAATTCTTTGCTTGCTTGCATTAATAATTCATTTCAGGCCTTTTGCTGTTAATGTGACATAGGATGTATCGTCACAAAGTTCATTAGAACACAAAATGCAAGATTTTTTTTCTCCATATTCCTTATACTGATTTTAAAAACTCAGAACAAAGATTGCATATTTGAAAAGAATAAGTAAGCAATTAAAAATAAGTCTCACAGTGTCGTAACTCGTAATAATATTTCATCATCTCACCACCTGCATTTTATTATTGCAACACAGAAAACTATTTATGCGTCAGATTTTTTCCCCATGCAATGTAAAGAGAATATTACATAATCTTTTAAACGTACTTTTTTATCCTGCACGTAAAAGAATGGCGCATGCGCTCTTGTAGGAGGGTTGAACATTTGCTCAGGTTAAGAACAAAATTTTCAGTATTAGTTTTTTTGTTGTTGTTGTTGTTTTTGGACAAATAGAAACAGAAAATTTTAGAGCAGTTTGTTGTTCTAAAAATTTATTTGCACATGAGCCTTTTTACTTTTTGTAAAATTAACATTTAGTGTAAAGATTAAAGTGTATCGTCTAACTTATGATTCTTATTTTAATAGAGACAATTTTATAGTATGACATTAGAATTATAAATTTTAAATTAATATGGTATAAACGATCCCGATCCTTTGGAAATTTGGAGATAAGAAAATTTTCTATCTTATATTTCATATTGTATAAATTATTTAGTAAAAATAAAAGCTGATCAATATTTATATTTTAATTTTGTTATAACAGTTAGTGTTGCAGTGGGAGTTGTCATATGACAGTATCAGGTGTTTTCTGTAATGCAATGCAACAAAGTTACATTTAAGGTACATTTAACTATGGAGTCATGTAGGTATCATTTTTTTAAAATTTCCCGCTAGTTAATCCTTACAAACTTTTTTTTTCAAAAACCAATATCAATCTTTTTTAAGCATTAAATTTCCTGTAATTTGATACCCCACATGATTATTTAACACTTCAAATCATGATTTTCAAAAATCCGAAACCATTTTTTTGCCATATTTTTTTTTATTTACTTCTACTTTTAAAAACAAATATCATATTCTTTATCAGCTCAAAATTTCCTTTAATATGATACCCCACATGGCTGTTTTCGATTTTTAAAAATTTTGCGCATTTTTTTCAAGATGGCCGCCAAAAAACGCATTTTGCGCAACAGTACGAATGTATATTTTTAGTATGTTCATTAGGAGCGTGTTACCTGCCACTTGCAACAGGAATTATTTGTGTTCCAATTAGTTTCACCTCTAACGCTATTTCTACTGCACTACTGACAGAAAAAATTCAAAATGAAAAGGTCAGCCCAGAACTATTAATGACAGTCACATGATTAGGCTAATAAGATGATAAGAGATGATAAGAGGATAGATAGATAATAGAGATGATAAGAGGCAATATTGCCATGTCAGAAAATATTTTGTATTTTATGATGTAGGATACAAACAAGAAACGCAAGAAACAAGACCTTAGAAAAAAAGTGCATGTATGATTAGCTTATAAAACTATAATCTTTGAATTGAGAAAACATGCCGAATCAATATTCAGTAAATTATTTATATAGTTTTAGAAAATTACCAAACTCATGCTCGGTGCAAAGAACAATGAGATGATGAGACATCTAAATCCTTTGAAAGTCTTTTAAGAAGAAAATTTAACAAATAAGATTTTTTTTTTCACAAAAAATATTTTTAGCATACTTCTTTTCTATTTTTAAAAATGTTATTTCAATTATAGCTTTTCCGATCGCGTAACATATTGAGATACAATTTATCCATTTAAGGTCAGCTTAGGTTTTGAAATTTAAAGTAAGATTACATTACAGGAAAATAATAAAAAACATATCGAAAAGTTTTACTAAAAACTAATGAGCAGGTAAGGAGTTATTTCCTTTTTATCAAAATGACAACTGTGACAATTATGGAAAAATTTTACAGTCTTTTTTTTTATTATGAAATGCTAAAACAGAAGAGAAGTGTTAACAACAAATGCAATGAGACATACAAGGTTCATATTCAAATTTAACAGCAACAACAACAAAAAAAATACAAAAAAATTTAAAAGGTATCTATTTAGTATGAAACAAAAGCTTTTTTTTAAAATAATGGTTATCAGATAATCCTTCGGAAAACAGCTTGCACAAACAAAATATTTTCTCCAGTATGAATCATGAGATGTCTTTCTAGTTGAAAATGTCAAGAAAATTCTTTGGAACACATTTCAGAAGCACAAGGAATTTATCCTGTATGTGTGAAGAAATGCCTTCTTAGATGACTACTCCGAGAAAATTTCTTGGTACATACTTCACAAGCAAAAGGTTTTTCCTCTGTATGAGTCAAGATATGATTTCTCAACGAACTTTTATGAGAAAATCCTTTAAAGCATATATCACAAATAAAAGGTTTTTCTCCTGTATGTGTCAAAAGATGTTTTCTTAGATTACTATTATCAGAAAATCTCTTAGAACATAATTCACAAGCAAAGGGTTTTTCTCCAGTATGTGTCAAGCGATGAGTTCTTAGAGTACAATTCAGAGAAAATCGCTTGGAACATATTTCACAAACAAAAGGTTTTTCTTCTGTATGTCTCAAGAGATGGGATTTTAGATTACTATTATGAGAAAATCCTTTGGAACATATTTCACAAATAAAAGGTTTTTCTTTAGTATGCGTCAAGAGATGGGTTCTTAGCGTACTTTTATCAGATAATCCCTTCAAGCATACTTTACAAACAAAAGTTTGTTCTTTAGTATGCGTCAAGAGATGGATTCTTAGACTACTTTTATCAGAAAATCCCTTAAAGCATACTTCACAAACAAAAGGTTTTTCACCTGTATGAGTCAAGCGATGCCTTCTTAGACTACTATTGTCAGAAAATTCCTTGGAACATACTTCACAAGCAAAAGGTTTTTCACCTGTATGTGTCAAGAGATGCCTTCTTAGAGTACTATTGTCAGAAAATCCTTTGGAACATATTTCACAAACAAAAGGTTTTTCACCTGTATGAGTCAAGCGATGCTTTCTTAGACTACTATTGTCAGAAAATCTCTTGGAACAAATTTCACAAACAAAAGGTTTTTCACCTGTATGGGTCAAGCAATGCCTTCTTAGACTACTATTGTCAGAAAATCCCTTGGAACATACTTCACAAGCAAGAGGTTTTTCAACTGTATGAGTGAAGCGATGCCTTCTTAGATTACTATTATCAGAAAATCCTTTGCAACATGCTTCACAAATGAAAGGTTTTTCTTCTGTATGAGACAAGAGATGCTTTCTTAGATAACATTTCCTAGAAAATGTTTTGGAACATACTCCACAAATATAAACTTTTTCTCCTGTATCAGTGGACAAATATTTTCCCTTATTCCCATTTCGAAGAACAAAGTGCTGTTCACCAGAGGAAGAATTTTCTTCTGCAATTGATGACATTTTCTCAAATTAATTTAAGCTTGATTTCGGAAGATAACAAGAATTCATCAAGGCGTCAGCAAGAAGAGATTGGCACCATTTTCATCCAAAGAAATGACTCGCTGATTTTTAGAAAAAAAAATTACCTACCACTGAATCTGAAAACAGAAAGAAAAATAATAAACAAGACATTTTTAAATATACTTCTTATACTCCTTCTTGTTGTCAAGCGTTCAGGTTATGCATTTTTTTTAAAAAAATTTTAAAGTTGACTCTAAATTTTATACATTTTAAATTCCCTTCTAAAAAAGTTGCCTTGCAAACCAGTACAGTGAATCAATTCCCTCTAAAATAGAGTTCTATTGGTTTAGCCATTTATGGGGCAAGTAAATTTTTTAGCTAAAATGTTGAAAACATTTAATAGAACCAGACTCTATAAGTTTTTAATAAAAATTAAGTGGTAAGTATATTACCATTGCCCGATAAAGGTTTAAACCATATCCAGGGGAAAGCAGATTTTAAACTTCTTTACCATTATGGGGAGCACTTTCTCAAACTTAGCTGAGACCCGTCATTTAACATATTGTTATGTCGCATGTTAAGCAGCCAACCTCCCCCCTCCTTTGCGCCAAAGGGGAGGGCATTTTTATAAATTTAGATTGATACCTTCTTAGGTGGCATATGATTAAAAAAGCCTGTGGTGCACTTATTGTGGCTATGCACCTTTGGCGAACCTTACTACACTTTCGCCTCTCCAGGGCACTTTTCTAAATTTTGCCATAACTCTCGTGTGATATATCATTGAAAGCCCTGTACCCATTTATTCATGTTATGCAGCTCCTGTGCCCGTTTCCTCACCTTTACCCCCCCCAAAGATCCGACCAGAGGTTTGTTTAATTCGAGATTATTTTTTTAGAAGATTTTACTGTGAGCACACCATGTTTGCTGTACAGTGTCGTATGCGACGGAACTCCCAATTTGAGATTTCATATTACAAGATTGTGTATAAATTAGAGATCCTGATTCAATGATTGACTCACTAGGGAGAGAATTTGACGTGTCTAATGCTGACTCATTCCAATTCACCCACAAATGACACGTGATAAAATGGAATCGGGTATGGCATAAAAGCAATAAACTGGTGTCATTAAGAAAAAATTTAAGTAATCAAAAGTTATTGATGTGTCCATATAATAAAGAAAATAGATAAAAACATATCTTTATCTCCCATCACCAGCTATTACTACTGTTGAATCTATTATGTGACAAAAAGCAATAAATACGTTTAAGTATTATAAAATCTTGATTGGAAGCGCCACCTCCCCTTTTTTCAAAAAATAGTAGTTAAATTTGGAAGGTGGGAGAATTTTTGAAAAAAAAAATAATACCAAATTTTATCTTTAATTTAAAAGTAAATAATGTAAATACAGGGGTGAGAATCATATATTTTTCAACAATTTTCTGTTTTGAAAAAAAAATTTTGATGCCTGTATTTCATACCCTCTAACTAAAAAATTTTTTCTTTTTTTTTTGCCTCTTTCTTTCCCTAACACGTGTAATATACTTTTTAAATATTGTTTTTTTATTTTGTTTTTGGCTCAATTTATTCATAAAAATATGCAAGTAATTCAGTGATTAAAGCAATCAAATTGTAAAAACTTTATTTTCACATATTTACTGGTCACAAATATCTTATTTTAAAACTACCATACATTACCAAGTTAGTGCCAAACTTCTAGGTTAGCGTTAAGCTAATGATATTTTCAGAGATAATTTCTTTAACAATATAGCATACAGTCATTATGTATACATATCAGGTTTGCCGGCTTTTAGCCGGGCCAAAAAATACTGGACAGCTTTTTTTGTTTTTATCTACTTAAAAAAAACCCTGCTTTTATATTTCAAGTTTTAATTTGTACCGAATCCATATTAAATTTGGATTGATTTATTTTTAAGAATTTACTACTAAAAAAGTCATAAATTTCTATTTAATTTTTCAAGTAAATAAGTCTTTATAACCGCTAGAAGTCAACTTTAAAGACATTATACCTGAAAAAATATGTAAATCTTGAAAAAAAAAAAAAAAAAAAAAAATGTGTTTTAAACTTCTATATTTTGAAGTTCTACTTGTATTACACATTCATAAGAATTATATTTAATTGAATAATGACAAAATTTAACACATCAAAGCTTTCATGGAAACATTCTTACAGGTCAGTATGTAAAGATTAAGTCATAGAATGAACAATGTTGAAAGAGAAATTAGGCATGTTTCAGTATTTGAGATGAATTTAATACATTATTATATAAAATTAAACAACAAAAAAATGTTCAATAAAAATTTGTTGAATTAAAATTTTGAATAGCTCTTTATTTAAAAGTGCATTTATGCCGTCTTGCATGAATATATTCATGCATATGCTAAATCAGAATACTGAAATAAATTGTGAACTATAATATATTATGAAATATGCATAATTCATAATACTATTTATACTACATAATACTATTTATTTCATAATATATTATATACTATTGCATAATCATTATTTTCAATAGTGAGAAACGGTGCTTTTTTATATGTATGATTTTAAATGTATATAGGGGATAAAACATGACATTTTAATAACTTTTAAAATCTGTTAAGTAATAAAACATGTAACTAAGTAACCATTGTCCTCTTTAATTTTATAAAGCTGTAAAAATAGAAAAACAAGGGTGGGATTAAAAATCAATGTAAATCAGAAAAAACACTTGGTATGGCCATTTCATAAATTAGCTGACATGTTATCAATTCTAACTATAAATGTCTAGCAACCACATCAAAGTGTTATTCTAGTATTAATGTCTTCATTATTTAAAAATTAGGTTATAACCCAATTCCTCATAATTACATTTCATTTTAATAAATAAATTTATAAAACTCAAAGTAAATTAAACATCATTAAAACTACTGGTTAAGACACTTAAAAAAGTGTAGCTTATAATTAAAATGCTTCACTGTATAAAAACAATCATGGCCAAAAAAGGCCAATTCGGCCAAAAAAAAAAAACACCGGCCTGGCTTTTTTTAATTTTAGCTGGCTTTTTTGCAACCCTGATTCATATATATAAACTTTTGCTCAGTTTAGAAAAGAAATAAAGAAAAGAAAAGAAAAAAAGTACCACAATTTCTTACATAGTTAATCAAAAATAAACATGACTGCTTGTTAGATCATTTTGTACAATGCAGGAATAGAGGAGAGGGTTTTACTTTGGGACGCCTATACTTCAGGACAATGACAATTACAAAAAAATTATTGGCAAAAATGATCTTTTGTTTATGTCTAATAGTGATCTATAACCAACTGGTCCCATCATATTAACAGATAACATCAGAAGCATTAAATTAATGACTTGATGAGAAAAAGAAAATTTCACTAGTCCAAAGTAAATATTTTACAAGTCAACTTATTTACAATTTATTACTTTTTTTTCACAAAAGAAAGGAAATTTAAATGTTTTGGCTGTGAGAAAATAATGATAGTGCTTCTAGATTTACCATCATTTTGATTTTACTTAAGGGGGGACATCAGGTTGAAATGAAAAAAAATAATCAATTTTTTGAAAAAATTAGTGTGAATTCTTTGAAATGTCACAAATCCATTGCAAAATTTCTATTAAAAAATTCGAATTAGAATGGGAGTTATCACTAAAAACGTCTGGCAACACAACAAAAAAATTTTTTCCCTTCAACTCAGATCAGCACACTTGAATCTCGTTGAGCCAAACAATGGCCAGAAAAGCTGCAGCTGAGGCTCTGAAACTTAAATAACGATGTGTTTATGTCCCTGGTAAGTTTTATTATGATAAACAATCCTCATTATTAAAAAAAATTGAAGTTAATCTACAAAATTAACTTTGAAGCCGTTTGTCTCAAAACTATTTTCTGGCATTGCGCGCACTCTCAATTATAAACTAATTATTGCTGAACCGGGAAATTTTGCATGTTATTAATTTTCATGTGTACATATAAGCTGAACCTCAATTTAGCCTGATTTTTGTCATAGACATTTTTTTATTGAATAAATAAGTGTAATTTTTTTTTTTTTTTTTTTTTTTTTTGCTAGATTTAATAAATATGATTATTAATGCCATTAATTATGCAAATGAATTTGAATATACCTTTAAATTTTGAAGGTGTAAAATATAGCGGTATAAATGAATGTAAGTGCAATATTAAACATATATCTGCCGTAGAATTTTAAATCTTACCTTTCAAAATGCATATTTAAAAATTGATATTTTTTAAACATCACAATTTGTCGTCAAAATTAAACTAATTAATATTACTAAATATATATTTTTCAATGTTTTTTTAAACCATAAATATTTAAGAAAGTATAGAAAAAACTGCTGTATTACATTAATTGGTTTTGAAACTGCAAAGTTTTTAGTAGTGGTCAAATTATTGTCACTTTCCAGTCGCTCAGAAAAGCGATAAACTTGAAGCCCTTAGAGCTAAAAGAATGACCAAAAAAGCTGCGACTGACGCTCTGCAATTTAAAGAAGGATGTGTTTATGCCCCTGGTGAATTTTAGCATGATAAGCAATACTCATTGTTGTAAAATTTGCAGTTAATTTATAAAATTAACTTTGAAGCCGTTTTTTTCAAAACTGTGTTTTTTGGCATTGCGCGCACTCTCATTCAAAAACTAATTATCATAGAACCATGAAACTTTGCAATTTACTAATTGTCATGCGTACATTTAAGCTGAACCTCAATTTAGTCTGATTTTTGTCATAGAAAATTTTTTATTGAATAAATAAGTGTAATTTTTTTGCTAAATTTAATAAATATGATTATTAATGGCATTAATTATGCAAAAGAATTTAAATATACTTTTAAATTTAGGTTCAGTGTAAAATATAGTAATATAAGTAAATGTAAATGCAATATTAAATATATACCTGCAGTATAATTTTTTTAATCTTGCACGCAATATGCATATTTAAAAATTCATATTTTTAAACCATCCATTTTGTCATTAAAATTTAACTAATTAATATTGCTAAATATATATATATATTTGAATGTTTTTTTTTTAAAAAAACCATAAGTATTTATGAAAGTATAGAAAAAAATTGTTGTATTTTATTAATTGGTTTTGAAACTACAGTGTTTTTTGTAACTGTCAAATTATTGTCATTTTCCGGCAGCTCAACCTGATGTCCCTCCTTAAACTATGTGGGGATTGTACCTTGCAACAGTAAACTATGTTGTATTTTAGAATGTGTCCAATGGTACAGCAAAATTTGTAATAATTTTCATATAAAGAAGTATTTTTGCTACTTATTTTAGAGAAAATTCCACAAAACATGTGAAATACAGTAAAGAATATAACTCAACTTTATTTTGGATTTAGATACATTTTATAATGAATGAACTTTGCATATAATGAATCTGGTAATTCCCGATAAACATTTTTCTCTCCATGTGATGCAATATTCTAAAGAGCACAGTATTTTCCTGGGTTTTGAAGCACTTTTAAAGGCATATTTATGTATTTTACGATGTTGTTAATCATGTATAACATGACAGCCATATTTTTATTCTTACAATAGAAATTACAGGGAAGTTAAAATTATTTTGTTTACAATCCCACCTATCTTTCCCTTAAACAATAGTCACTTGACTGTACTGTCTTTGGGGCATAGAAAACATACAACAACCCACATAGCATGCATGTTCACAGTGACGTCACAATGACGTCGCTGTGAGTCACTGTGGTCACGTCACATCTGTGACCAAAATACCACCCCTCAGTGACGTCACATTGTGACTGAAATGTGACGTCACATCTGTGACCAAAATGCCACCCCTCAGTGACGTCACATTGTGACTGAAATGTGACCTTCTTAGAATTTATTATTAGTTTTATTATTAGTTATTATTTATTTATTATTCTTTTTATTTCTATAACTCCCCTCCCCTCCCGCTCCTTTTTTTTAATGAAGGTACTATGTATGTTTGCGTTTGATACAAGTAATGGTAATGATTAAAAAAAATTATATTACCATTAAAGCTATTATTTTTACTTTATTAAAACCTAAACAATGTTTTATCCAATAATATCTAATTATGAATTTTATTATTATTATTTAACAATTTGCTTTAACTTGAATTGTTTTGAAACTAATAAAAATAAAAAGTAAAAATACACTTAAAAAAAGACATTCTCATAAAACTATTCGTATTTAACTTCCGAAGCTGTTGCGCAGAAAAAGAAAAAACTAAACGGTCATGCGCATAGGAAATGAAAATCGTTTGCAAACGAAAGATTAAATAAACGTAAACAGAAATATTTTAAATTGATGATAGACGCAAGAAGTTAGTTAGCTGGAATTTATGGCAGTTGTGAGTAGTTGCATATTGACACGGATTTAAAAATTTAAAGAAGAATGTCCACTACAGGTCTTCCAAGCGGCAAAATATAAGTCCGAGAAAATTAATGGGGCTTTGACTGTTAAAATAATTTGGTCTTTGCCACTTTAATTATTATCGGATTTAGTTAGTGCAGCAAGAATAACTAGAACGAATGACTTCGATGGAAAAAAGGTATGGAAAATATTATTTTTAATGGTTGCTTTTTTATTATTATTGTTCTCAGAACGATTTTAATTACATTGTCAAAAACATGCTATAAAACATCAATACTTCATTAACTTAATAAAGTCTAATGCATTCATTATTTATTTTGTTGTCATAAAGAACTTGATTTTTAATAATTTGGATTAGGTCGTTACAGGTAGTGATTTTAATTGCATTCTAATCTGCGTTGTTTCCTTTTTTAAAATATCTGGTTAAAATAATGTGTTTCATAAACATAAAATCATATGATAGTAAATTATAATAAATCGATAATATAATTATTAAACATTTAAAGATAATTATATTTTGTAATAAAGAAGCTTTTTTATGGAATAAAATTATTTACAAACATCCTTTTTTAATTTTTGTATTAAGTAATCTTCTGAAACATTTCAAAATTTTATTTAAAAAAATTGTATCTGCTCAGAAGAGGAATTTATAAGAGAACAAGAAGAACTATTAAAAGAAATCGTAGATGTTTGATATTAAAAAAAACAATTATGTTAATGATTGTTTAATGTATTTTTCAACTTGTGAAATGTTATAAAATTTCTGAATGGATAGTCATCGTGGGTGAAAACGTTTCAGTTGTAAATATTCTTATTGGAATGTTTTCAGAAAGAACTAGAAGTTTGGATGAAAATTTGGAAGTTACGCAATCGATAAGAATTTAAACATGATTGAATTTAAAACAAATGACGCAAATACTTGAGCAGTATGAAGCTAAAAAGTAATAACTGTATTTTATTATTAACTTTTCATTTAAGAAACTTTTATTATTTCCTTTCCTGAATAATTTTACAGAGGTAAATTTCAGAATATCCATTATATGTAGTATAAGTGAACATCGTGATTAAAGTGGGTATTATAAATACTCTCTGATACTATAAATAAAATATTAATAATTATGATTAACGTATTTGTTGTTCTAATTTATGTTTATCGTCGGAATTTTTATTAGATAGATGTGTCTGTGCCTTGCAGTAATGGATAGCCCCTTAATGTTTTTTGTTTATTAATATACTAATAAATATTTAGCTTTAATTTTTTCCATAATTACTCTTTGCATGTTTTAATAATATTTTAATATTCATAGAAGACAGTATATGAAGACAGTTTGTGATTATTTTTTTATTTGTGACAAATTTGTCACTTACTTTGTGACGGTGACAGCATTACTAATGTTGTGAAGTCACACTGGGACACAAATATACAGTTATGAACATTGTTATGTAGTGTAAAATCACATCTATAATTTTATTATACTTTGGCAATACATCTCAATTAAAACTTGGGAGCTGCTATAAAAAGTATGTACCAAAAGAAAGTTACCGAATCAAAATGCCATGCAAACTTTAATCTTTGTTACATATTTTTTTTTTCTGTGGCAATAAATGAGAATATTTAAGACAACTGAATATTCGATCTATTAAAATTATTTCAAATTTAGCAATTTGTTTTTCTAATAAGCATTAAAATTATCAAAGAAACACTTCCTTTAAGGTGCAACACTAGTCATAGAAAAAGACCTGGATGATAATATAAAGTCCATGGCAGCGTTCTTTTCAAATATCTCGCTCACATTTTAATATTTTTACATGATTTTTTTTTGCATAGCATAGCTGAAGACGATCTATAAGCGGCCTAGTTTTTACTTTTTTGATTTTGGTTTCAGTTTAAAAAAAAATATTTAAATTTCAATACCGGTTTAAACCGGTACTGATATTGAAACTATCAAAATATAAAATATATGCAAGTAAAATCGAAAAAGTAAAAACTAGGCCCGTAGTAGATCGTCCTCAGCTTCCTATGTAAAAAACTTGCAAAAATATTAAAATTTGAGCGAGATATTTGAAAAGAACGCTGCCACGGACTTTACATTATCATCCGGCTCTTTTTCTGTGACTAGTGTTGCATCTTTAAGGAAGTGTTTCTTTGATAATTTTAATGCTTATTAGAATAAAAAATTGCTAAATTTGAAATAATTGTGATAGATCGAATATTCAATTGTCTTAAATATTTTTATTTATTGAACCAGAAAAAAAATGTATCAAAGATTAAAGTCTGCATGGCATTACATTTTGATCCAGTAACTTTCTCTTCGAACATTCTTTTTATAGCAGCTCCCAAGTTTTAATTGAGATGTATCGCCAAAGTATAATAAAATTATTGATGTAAGTGATTTTACACTAAATAACATTGTTCATAACTGTATAATTGTGTCCCAGTATGACTTCGCAACATTGACAATGCTGCTACCGTCACAAAGTTAGTGACAAAATTTGTCACAAATCAAAATATAATCGCAAACTGTCTTCACAACCTTGTCACTATCGTCACAGAATAGTCACAGTTTTAATGACAATTTTGTCACAAATGACACATTTTTCACATTTTGGTCACATCGTGACGTCACAAAGTGGTCACAATGTGACGTCACAAACGAGCTCTAAAACGGCCATAACGACTTCACATTTGAGTCACTGTGACTTCACATCGACGTCACGTGACGTCACATCGACGGTCACAAAGTCACAATGTGACTTCACTACGACGTCACCGTGACGTCACCATGTCTTACGGGAAGTCTTGTCCTAATGAATAGATGATATCACATCCTGGAAAGTATATCAATCACAATACATACTGTAGTAGAAGTTGTTGGAAATGCATTTTAAAAAACTTTCACACCATCGAATATCATTAAAGATTTTGAAGTAACAGGCTTTTATTCAATTAATGAAAACGTATTATGCGAAGACGATTTTTTATTAATAATATGTAATTGATAGACTATTTCAGATAGACTAGAAACAGCTGAGTTTATAGCAGAAAATGTGTTATCAGATGTATGCATAACAAGTTTATCTTCATATTATCAAATGTCACACCCCTAGTATTGATTCGGTCTTTTTTCACAGCTGCAGCTTGTAAAAGCAATATCTGCAGAAAAAAAGGAAATCTCACGTTTTAAGAATTTTTTTAGTAAAAGTCGAAATTGAAATTGCTGTGCAGATCCTGCTTTCGTTCTACAAATTCCATTTGTATTCATATTATTCTTTTTTCCTTCCATATTCAATGTGATATAAGTTATTAAATTCAATGGTTAATATTGTTTACTATTAATGGTCTTATATACAGGGTGTCCGAAAAGTCTGGAAACAGTCGAATAACTCGAGAAATACATATGAGATTGAAAAACGTAAATATACGTGTTAAATATTTTTAAATAAGCTACTCAGTGATACCAAATTTGACCTTCGTAACCGACCCCCTGGGGGTAGAGGGGGTCCAACTTTGAAATCTTAAATTATAACCCCCATTTTTTATTGCAGATTCGGATTCTACGGACAAAAATACGTAACTTTTGTATTTGATGTTTATTTCAAATCTTCGTTTATCACGATGTAACCGAGCACATTAAATCGATACATATTCCCGCTTTTCCAATGGGATTTTCCCTAATCGAAACTAATTGGGGAGAATTTATGACATCAAATTCCTCGTCTTTTGCAATAATAGCGTTTCCTGAAAATCACCCGTGCCGATTACTTCGGTAGTGCTACACAGTTAAAAATTTGATCCAATTGCTGTAGCGTCACTCCACAGCTTTTATAGAATATCTCTTTCATGACTAATGAGAATGTTCCATAACACAGTAAAGTACACTGTATAAAAATTGACCCTTTTGCTGCATCATCACTCCACCGCTTTTATAGAAAACGATTACTTTACTGTGTTATGGAGCATTCTCATTGGTCACAAAAGAGATATTCTATAATAGCTTTGAAAGGCTTTTAGCCATTTTGTTAAATATCTAGAAAGATACATGAGGAATTATCTTGAAATTCCAGGTGTGTAAACAGAATAGAACAAGTCATATATTACTGTGAAGATTTTTTCCTAAAATTCATAAGGGACCATCAACAAATTACAAAAAATAATGAATATGTTTTCGATTACTTCTCCAATTAAACTTCAGAGCAAGAATTTCAAGCTAGTATTTGCACTATTTTGAGTCTTAGATATCGAAACACATCTTTTGAAGATCAATTTTGAAATTATATTTAAGTATTAGTTATAAAACAGTAAAGAATTTTGGACCACATACGTGAACTCAAGTAGAGGAGAGGCTATTATGACAAAATGCAACTTCTCAAATCCTTTCAAATAACTTTAAAAGCATTACATAGTGTTAGTGTTTTACATGGGTCATTCTCAGATTTGATGTTATTGACTAAAGAGAATAAATAAAGCAAGAAAAAAAAGGAGAAAGAAATTCAGTTCATATCCGTTAGTTCTCAAGCAAAAATCCTAATTTTTTACAAAACATACAACAAAAAATGGTGCAACATGAGAGTTTTTTTTGAAAAGATTTTTGATACAATTGTAAAAATTTTCATTACTATTCCTTAGTTGAAGTTGCCTTTTTTAATACAAAGTAATGTTGGGTTCTTTTTATTAAACCTCTGCTACAGATCATTACTTTAATTAATTGCAACTTCTTCTCAGCAAATTAAACTTAGTTATTATGGGTCAATAAATGTTCTTCAGCTTTATTAAAGACTTTAATGAGATTTGGGTCAAATTTCCAATCACATGAATCTTGTTGTTGATTTAAATAATTAAATTAGGTGCTTATATAAAAAAGAGAATTAATTAAATTAAGATTACACCAGTTAACATTAAGAAATCACTAAAATAAATAAACTAAAAGGCAAATTAAAATGATAAAAAGGATAAACACAAATATTATTTAACACCGCTTTTCTTTTGCAATAATAGCGTTTCCTGAAAATCACCCGTGCCGATTACTTCGGTAGTGCTACACAGTTAAAAATTTGATCCAATTGCTGTAGCGTCACTCCACAGCTTTTATAGAATATCTCTTTCATGACTAATGAGAATGTTCCATAACACAGTAAAGTACACTGTATAAAAATTGACCCTTTTGCTGCATCATCACTCCACCGCTTTTATAGAAAACGATTACTTTACTGTGTTATGGAGCATTCTCATTGGTCACAAAAGAGATATTCTATAATAGCTTTGAAAGGCTTTGAAATCACCCACTCGTGGACAGCCAACCTTGTGGAGTGACGCTGCAGCAAATGGGTCAAATTTTTAACAGTGTAGCACTATTGAAATAATCGCCACAGGTGATTTTCAGGAAACGCTATTCCTACAAAAGACGAGGAATTTGACGTCAAAAATTCTGCCCAATCAGTTTCGATTAGGGAAAATCCCGTTGTAAAAACGGGAATATGTATCGATTTAATATGCTCGATTACACCGTGATAAACGAAGATTTGAAATAAACATCAAATACAAAAGTTACGTATTTTTGTCCGTAGAATCCGAATCTGCAATAAAAAATGGGGGTTATAATTTAAGATTTCAAAGTTGGACCCCCTCTGACCCCCAGGGGATCGGTTTCAAAGGTCAAATTTGGTATCACAGAGTAGCTAATTTAAAAATATTTAACACGTATATTTACGTTTTTCAATCTCATATGTATTTCTCGAGTTATTCGGCCGTTTCCAGACTTTTAGGACACCCTGTATATCTACATATATCTATACATATATATTATATGGCCAAAGGTGACCAGCTACTTGCGATTTTAGCCATTTTGTTAAATATCTAGAAAGATACATGAGGAATTATCTTGAAATTCCAGGTGTGTAAACAGAATAGAACAAGTCATATATTACTGTGAAGATTTTTTCCTAAAATTCATAAGGGACCATCAACAAATTACAAAAAATAATGAATATGTTTTCGATTACTTCTCCAATTAAACTTCAGAGCAAGAATTTCAAGCTAGTATTTGCACTATTTTGAGTCTTAGATATCGAAACACATCTTTTGAAGATCAATTTTGAAATTATATTTAAGTATTAGTTATAAAACAGTAAAGAATTTTGGACCACATACGTGAACTCAAGTAGAGGAGAGGCTATTATGACAAAATGCAACTTCTCAAATCCTTTCAAATAACTTTAAAAGCATTACATAGTGTTAGTGTTTTACATGGGTCATTCTCAGATTTGATGTTATTGACTAAAGAGAATAAATAAAGCAAGAAAAAAAAGGAGAAAGAAATTCAGTTCATATCCGTTAGTTCTCAAGCAAAAATCCTAATTTTTTACAAAACATACAACAAAAAATGGTGCAACATGAGAGTTTTTTTTGAAAAGATTTTTGATACAATTGTAAAAATTTTCATTACTATTCCTTAGTTGAAGTTGCCTTTTTTAATACAAAGTAATGTTGGGTTCTTTTTATTAAACCTCTGCTACAGATCATTACTTTAATTAATTGCAACTTCTTCTCAGCAAATTAAACTTAGTTATTATGGGTCAATAAATGTTCTTCAGCTTTATTAAAGACTTTAATGAGATTTGGGTCAAATTTCCAATCACATGAATCTTGTTGTTGATTTAAATAATTAAATTAGGTGCTTATATAAAAAAGAGAATTAATTAAATTAAGATTACACCAGTTAACATTAAGAAATCACTAAAATAAATAAACTAAAAGGCAAATTAAAATGATAAAAAGGATAAACACAAATATTATTTAAGATTCTTTAAAATTTAATGAATACAAGTAAATAAGAAAAAACACAACAGGATTCTCAATTTGACCCAGTCTCAAGTACTAAACCTTGATCTGCAGTAGAACCCAACATTTATCAACGTTGATTCCTGAGATATTAAATTCATACAAATAATTTTAAAATACAAGATTCAATCTAGCATTACAAAGAGAAAAGAAAGACCCTGAAATCCTTCTTATTTTCAAGAAGGCAAAGAAAGATATAAATTTAAAAAAATTAAAACACAAGAAATAATAAGAATAAACACCCCAGAAATCAACAATGATATTTTGGCCAATTTCGTATAGTGATTAGTATTAAAAAAAAATATTCTTGTAAATTAGTTTATGTAGAGATAGATATAATCCTTATAAAATTACCTTAAATCTAAGAGTAAGAAATCAAATGAAATATTCACTTTTCTTATAAACATTTA
Organism: Maratus speculifer; assembly: GCA_964019185.1. Lineage (NCBI taxonomy): Eukaryota > Metazoa > Arthropoda > Arachnida > Araneae > Salticidae > Maratus > Maratus speculifer. The sequence goes on from CAXHSM010000921.1 coordinate 2,059,309, forward strand.
GAAGAATCTCTACAATTTCAAAAATTATCACTTAATTATACTAAATCAATCCTGTATTTAGAAATTTAAAACTTTAAATAAAAAACTATTTTATTCAAGACTAAATGCAACTAGGATTTAACTTTGAGTTAAATTATCACTTAAAAACTTAATTTCACCTCAACATTTTAATAGTGAAAAGAAAACTAATAAGAAGGTTTATATTCATCATCTCTAATCAAGTCTAACATGAATTTCTAAATAAAACAACACGAAGTATACATTTTCTTCCTTTTTTTTTTTTTTTTCTTTCTCAACTTCTACTAAACAGAGTGAGAGTATAAGACATGTTGAAATGGTATGTATCAATAACAACTTGTTTTCACATAAAAAAAAATCCCTTTTATTTAATTAAATAATACTCACTCTCACTTCGATGAAAGTACAATGTATGTTGAAGTGAGATTTACTCACAACTATTTCATTTTCATATTAGATCGACAGTAATTAAACTGCGTACACTTAATGTTGGACAAGAGCATTTGTAAATTAATAACATTCTTAGGGATGTAAAACATCCGATATTAGGTATACTTATTTATAGAAATATAACAACTTATTATGCACTATACTCATTTACTTAACAACACATTGAGAGTAGCTTACCTCCGAGCTTCAAGTAGTGTATTTTTTTAGTATCACAACATTTCTCGATAATCTTGAGAATAGTCGATACTACAGCTTCCTAGTTCATTAAAATCACCATTCTAGTCTCTTTTCAAAAAAGGCGACACTGGTTTGACTCACCATTCTAGTTCCAAGCATACAAGTGAGTATTAATTCCTATGGACACTCTATAGGTTTCTCTTCAACAAGGTTTCGGCTGCATGGCACAAATACCATTTGCTTCGACCTCTATTCCTCCGAGAGGGGACGGGGCTGAAAGAAAATTCGCTGAGACTTGAGTCTGTAAGTTAACTTCATGTCAGGAAAAGGCAGGATAGCGACCTGTCACGAACTAATAAGTTTCTCTTCAACAAGGTTTCGGCTGCATGGCACAAATACCATTTGCTTCGACCTCTATTCCTCCGAGAGGGCACGGGGTTGAAAGAAAATTCGCTGGGACTTGAGTCTGGAACTTAACTTCATGTCAGGAAAAGGGAGGACAGCGACATGTTATGAACTAATAAGTTTCTCTTCAACCGATTCCACTTCTATTCCTCCGAGAGGGCACGGGGCTGAAAGAAAATTCGCTGTGTAGACCTTCACGTCTACTCAAGTTCTGTCTTTTTCTGCCGAAAAACTCCCCTCACCCCGATAGAAATCAAAAAATGGGGGAGGGGGTGAAGGATGGGACTATTTCTTCTCACATCCTCTTCGTTAGATAGCTAGCAGGGAACTACCTCATCTCCAAACCGAATTGCATGCTCCTCTGCAATCAAAAAAGGGGCACCAAATACCAGGAAGACTACTGCTCCCCCTTTTCTCTCCCGCTCCTAGGGTCCACCTCATTGGGCAATGCAACAGTCACCCTCTCTCATGACCAAATATGGTCATCGCTCGCGTTCCCTCCTCTCAATCACGTGGTCAGATAGCAGGGACAGCTGTTTCTAAAATTTGCACCTGCTTGCAAACCAGTGCCCGCCGATAACCGTGAATTGGCACTTTTATCTCAAATCGGTCATAAAATAACTTTAAGGGCCTGGGAAATATCTACTCCGCCTCAAATGACAGTCAACGTTTGTCATGGGTTATAAAATTTTAGGGTACTATTCATTCACGTACGCAAGCAATAAACTATGCGTGTGGGCCAATTTTTAACAAGGCTGAATATATGCCCTTTACGAGCAAGCCAGAAGCTACTCTTCTTCGAAAAAAACAACAAAGGACCACTTTACTCAAATAGTACAATTATTTCAGGATAGTAAAAGCATTCGTACGAATGGGTGTTATTTATGCTAGATAAGGGAATGGGAAGCTTTCACTTTCATTCACACCAATGCCTTTATTCTCGTGAGAACGATCATAAAATAAATAGAAAAAGGGAATGTCCAGGGTTTTCGCTACTAAGAAAAAAAAGAATAATTTTAAATATGAGATACATAAAGCATTATAAAAAGCCGTATTAAAAATATCTTAACAAGAGTTCTTTTTAAATTTGGAATATTAAAATAATTTATACAAAAAAAATATTACTAAAAAAAAACATAACAAGAGCTCCCCCTCGTTGAAAAAAAAAATAAACATTATTAGTTTTGAACAAAAACAAGAATTTTATTTTTTTAGCTAAATGACCACATAAGGTAAGTTAAAGAAAGTCCTAAAAAAATTTAAAATTAAATCCAAAATGAAAGAAAAGATTAAACGAAAAAACAATGCAGTACCCCGGTTGAATAGTAGAATAAAGATAATCGCCTAGAACAGATCAGACGACGACCCGAAAAGTTGATAACCTCACCCTACTAAGCTACCACACCAACTCTGCACACCGGAAATGCTAAGTTGAAGCTTGGGCAAAACATCTAGAAGTTAAACATATACTAGGGCCTAAGATGCTATTAAAATCTACACTATATACCTGGCATACTTTAATTAAATCTCCACATCTGCTATACCGTCAAGAATACCAACACACTGGAATATCCCTATCTGCTAACACCTCTGTAAAAAGAAAAAAAAATCCCTGAAAAAAAAATTCCACAAGTAGAATGCACGGAAGAGTAGTCCAGTGAATAAAAAGATTAAAAAATTTTTTTTAAAAATTTTGAATCCTGTGAGTAGGATAGAGCCAAAGGACCGAAACAATCAATTTCTGAAAAAAATACAATAGATATACTACTTGCCAGCTGTAGGTATCACAGATATATACATATAATAGCACGAAAACATTTTGTATACACATAAACAAAATAAAAATAGCAATAACCTTTCAGTACATATATAGGGTACACATAAAAAAAAATAGCACTAATATCTGTTTATATTCAGTGGCATAACATGTGCATATAAATAAAAAAAACAGTTCAATGACTTGCATCGGTGACACAGTATTACATAAGTGTATGGGCATTTTATATCACAGCATTATAATTATATAGGTTACCTTGTGTAGCCTAGACTGATAATTGTCTGCCTTAGTTATTATCAATGGGTAAATATTCCATATACTCATAGTAACTAAAAAAAAATTCATAAAATGCTACACATAATACTTAAAATGAACTGATAATTTCACAATAGAGTTCGCCAATTTCATTGACAAGTACCACTAATTTTTTTTTTAAATACCCAATTTACACAAACAATGGGTATGTTGTTAGAAAACTCACATGAAATAACAAAACAGACTATATAAACAAAATATATACATATATAATACACATAAACCAGATAATATATCTGTGGGCTGTGGAGTGTACACTACCTGTACCTTAAATCCCCACTTCCCAAATAGAGAACTAATATCAAAAATATCCAAAAAAATACAAAGTTAAAAGAAATGCAAAAAAATAAAAGTAAAAGATGAACTACATTCCTAACAGTACCTATACTATATACAAAAAGGGGGCAGTAGGAATACGCAAGCATCACATGTACTGCTACCAAATCTCTACTCCAAAATTTCCTGACCCGAAATCTCTCTAAGTCCCCAAAATTAGCGCTAAAACCCGCTAAAAAATAAAAAAAAAGAATACATATAGGGGGCGGAGCACTTACACGGTCCTAATCTATCGAAATAATCCATAAATCACCGAGAGAAAATACGGAACTGGCGGAAATCCACATTAAATAACAGCGGAACCAAATCAAAACAAACGATATCGAGGCTCGAAAATTACTTAAATTTTAGCTAACTCGCGCATAAAACCTTCCTAAAATAACTAAAATCACAAGTATTTATATACAATAAAAAAAAATAAAGATAAACCGCCCTAAAATTTATAATTCGGTCGCGAATCCCTTTTTCGAAACGCATACCCAGTTCTCGGAATCGAATATGATTTGTTTTGCCTAGATAAACAGACGCCATTACGATCTCGCGAACGACTCACGCGCTCCGAATCATTAGGCGTTCCTACCTGCCTTACTCCCTCACAGCTATCAGCGCTCGCTATTACTTCCGTATTTTCCCGTGCTTCTGGGAGCAACCCACCAACCGTTTCCTCGCTACGCTCTTGTCGTCTGCTCGTAGATTGCACTGCAGGTTGGCTGGTTCCTTGACATGGAATGGGAGGGGGAAATCTATTTATGAATCGATTCCTTTTCCTTCGCGTAGTGAAATCGAATTGAGAATGACTCGAATCATTCGTGGTTGGTACGAGAGTTTGGCGTTTGTTTTGGTCTACAATATCGTCTCCATTTTGCTCATTTACACCTGAAATATGCCTATCTTTAAATAAAGTGAGGCGGTCTACATGGACAATTTGAGTTTTAGAAGGATTGGCAATTAATGCTATCTTAAAATTAACTTCACTGAGCTTCTCAATTATAGTAAATGGTCCGTTATTTAATTTCGACAATTTTTTCGTATTGCCAGCAGTGATGGATGGGTTAAATAACCACACTCTATCGCCTACTTTTAAATCCTTAACGACGGCAGTTTTTTCTCTGTACCTTTCCTGGCTTTCAGACACCTTAACTAAATTATCATACACCTCAGCATATACCTTTTGGAGTGCGGGTATTAATAATTCACAAAAAGATGGGGCGTCGCTATAGCTAAACCTCGGCGACTGCGAAAATAGATTATATGGTAGATTTAAGTTTCTGCCATATAAAACTGCTGCGGGAGTTAATTTAGTCGAAGAATGCACAGCCGAACGCATCGCTAACAGGGCAAATTTTAGTTTAGTATCCCAGTCTGACTGGTTCTCATTTACAATGTGACTGAGTGCGTTTTTTAAAGTTTTATTCTGCCGTTCAATCTGTCCATTCGAGGCCGGATGAAAGGCAGATGTAGTTATATGTTTAATACCAAACATTTTATATACATGCTCAATCGCTTCCGATATTAAATTTCTTCCATTATCTGTCGCAATATACACAGGAGCGCCATAACGTGAGATGAAATCGGCAAGTGTATCTGCGATAACATCAGACGTGGTAGAGCTAACAGCATAGGCCTCTGGCCATTTAGTAAACGAGTCTATATACGTAACAATATGGGTGTTACCAGAAAACGTGACCGGTAATGGGCCAATTAGGTCTAGGTGAACTTTGTTCATGGGAAATTCAGGTGTAGGCATCCGTTGAAGGGGTGCCTGCTGGTCTGGTTTATACGCTCTCTTTTGCTGGCAACTAATACAAGACTCTACTAGATGCTTGACATCGGCCGACATTCCGGGCCAGTAAAAGTGCTCCCGGATGCGGTCAATCGTTTTCTTAAACCCTTGATGACAAGCCGCTAGAGAATCGTGTGTTAGAGCGAACACTTGCTCAATCATATCCCTAGGAACTACTAACTTAATAGGATTATTTATTACACTTGAATCTCTGGTGTCCTCACATACAAGAATATCATCTCTAAAAAAAAACTTCATGTATTTAGGTGCTATATCTATATTTTTGTCTAATTTTCTAGCTATTTCACAACATTTCTTATCAATTTTTTGTAATTCATTAATTTTCTCAATTAAATTTGAATGGGGAACAAAAGTAGTTTCTTTTTCTACTTGAATACAAAAATTACTCTTACTAATCTCAGGTGTTTCATCAATTTTAGCAAATCTAGATAGAAAGTCTGCTACACTATTGCATTTCCCTTTAATATATTTAATAGTAAAATCAAAATCTGAAAGAGTACATACCCATTTGGCTATACGTGAAGTGGGGTCATGAATTTTTAACATAAAAGTAAGTGGGACATGATCAGTAAAAATGTTAAAATGGGTGTTAGCTAGGTAACACTTAAAATGACTAGTCGCCCAAACCAGAGTGAGAAGTTCTCTCTCAGTGGCAGAATATCTTGTCTCTGCACCTTTTAGTCGCCTACTGGCAAACGCCACTGGATGAATTTTATTTTCATCATCCAATTGTGACAAAACAGCACCCAGTGCTTCTCCACTCGCATCTGTATATAGATAAAATTCTTTAGTAAAATCAGGCAGTACTAGGCACGGTTTAGATATTAAAGCCTTTTTTAAATCTTCAAATTCCTCCTGGGCTTCTTTTGTCCAGGCAAAATGTCCAGTTTCCTTAGTCAAATCGATTAAATTTAATGCCCTTTTTGTGAAATCAGGTATGAAACGCCTATAGAATGATAGGGTTCCAATAAAAGACCTGACACCTTTACGATTAGTAGGTGGTTGCAATTTTTCTATTATCTCAACATTTTTATTAACCGGGGATACTTGCCCGCTATTAACTTCAAAGCCAAGATACTGTATTTTATTTGAAAGAAAATTACATTTACTGGGCTTAAGTTTCAGTTTATGTTGTCTTAGTCTATCAAATACTAATTTAAGTTTTTCAAAATGGGATTCTACATCAGAAGAAGCAATGACAATATCATCTATATACACTAAAATTCCTAGATTTCCTAAATCTCCAAAAATGGCATTCATTAGCCTCTGAAAACTATTGCCTGAATTGGACAACCCAAAACAATTTCTATTCCACTCAAAAAGACCTTTATGCGTGATAATAGCAGTTTTATGCCTGTCTTCGGGTCTTATGACCTGTTGAAAAAAGCCACTAGTTAAATCTAGTGTTGAAAAAAAATTAGCTCCACTTAACGCATCAACAGAGTCAGTAATGTTTGGGATAGGATATGCATCTTTGACAAGATTCTTATTAAGTTTACGAAAATCAACAGCTAATCTATAAGAACCATCTGCTTTTTCTACAAGAATAACTGGTGAAGCAAATTCAGACATAGACGGGGAAATAATTTCAGCTTGCAGTAAAATATTAAGTTGATCTTCCATTTCCTGGCGTAATTTATATGGGACTCTATAAGCTTTGGATTTTACAGGTTTATCAGAGGTTAAATTTACAACATGGGGTATGGTATTACAGCCTGGTAAGTCTAGGACAGAAGCTGCAAACACATCTTTATTTTGGTCTAAAAATTCTTGCATTTTAGATTTTAAGGGGGGGTCTAGATGGCTTAAATCAATATCAGAGCTCCAAGTGAGATCAGCGTGATCAAAGTCAGCTATTGGAGTGGTTAAATTTACATTACAAGTTATATTATTATTATTTAAGGGTATATTAGATTTATCTACACATTTCTGAATTTTAGCAACATAAGTATTTTTTCCTAGCTTAACAGTTTTATCCGAAAAATTAGCAAGCGAAACAAAAAGGCCATGTTCTGGAGTACAAATGGCTCGAGAAATAAGAAGCCCTTGGCTTAAATTCTTCGCTAAAGGTTCTAATATTAGTACATCATTATCTTTTATAAAATTATTTCTATTACATTTAACTTCAGCTATTAATTTTGACTGGGGGGGGACAGAAATTCTCTCGCATAAAATAGCTAAGGAAGTACTTTCACTATTTCTGTTATTATTGTCAACAATGCCTAACTCATTAGTCTGATTTGCTCTATTTACTAACTCATTTTCATTATCCTCAGATATGTAAAAATTTTCATGAACATAGATTGAATTTTCCTGTACAATTTGACTCGCTGATTGCTGGCTAAGGTCTAAAGGCACATTATTCTCATTAATTTCACACTCATTAGTACTTGAGTTACTCCCTGGTATACTTTGCAAACAAAAAACCTGAGCAATTTCACTTTCTGACTCTTTCGCATTAAATGTTATGCTTGAGTCTACCCTTTCCTCCATAATGGGATACATATTACCCTGAACCTTCTCATTTCCACTACCCAGATTCCCAAATTTTTCTTTTATACATTCCTTACTCTTTTTGTCTACACTTTTCCTAGGAGTACTCTTATTACTACACCTACTTCTCTGTTCACTATCAGAACTTTGCCTGCCTTTAGATTGCACATTACAAGTATTTACATAATTATTCTCTAAACCTATACTATTTACAACATTTTTTTCTCTAGAATTTTTCACAGGTGAAACATTTGACATATGATTCTCTACTATTTGCTTACACTGCGTTTCAGTAGGAACATCTAAAACCACATTGTTATTTTTACAATTAATTACAGCCTGATATTTACTTAAAAAGGGCATCCCCAAAATTACACTAAACTCATCGGCCAACTTACCGTGGACAATAAAAAACTCAGACTGACATAATAAATTATTAAATTTAAAATTTAAGGAAATTTTATGGTTTAAAAGCACTCTCTCGCCAGTCACCGTTAAAATAGGGGTGTTGCACTCTACAATTTCATAAGAATCTAAATCATTAAGTATTGTATTACTTAAAATATTTATAGCAGATCCTGTATCACACAGCGCATTAAAAAACACATTATTTACATTTATGAAGACAGTAGGTAAATGATAAGACTGGGGTGAAAACATACTAAAAATAATTGGGGGGTCTAGAGGCCTTGATGGAGACGATTCGACCAAATCGACACCAGCCCTTACCTGTTTAAAGAATTGTTTTGATTATTCCCTTCACTAATTGAGCTTTGAACATTCTCGCTTTCTATATTTACACTATAATCATTATTTCTATTCCCTCTACCTCTGTAATTATTATATCCTCCCCTACGATTTTGGTGGGACTGAGAATAACTACCCCTACCTCTTCCTCTAAAATTCTGAAAGTTCCCTCTATTAGCATTTTGGTTTTGGGGGCAAAATCTGGCTATGTGCCCTGTTTGGGAACACACGTAACAGATTAATTCTCTATACTGAGGCCTCTCAGTAGTGTGAAAGTCTCTTTGCTGATTGCTACCCTCTAAAAATCTCTCTAATTTACTAGTAAGAGCTTCTACCTGCTCCCGCAGTTTACTAATCTCCTGCTCTGACTGATTAGGGTGACTTGGCTGGATAGCAGCACATGCAACACTTTGCTGGGCAATTTGGGGGAAAAAAGGGTTCATATTCTCTACCTGCATGTTATATAAAGGATTAACACTCTTTAATGCTTTTTCCTCAGAAGGGCAAATTCTAAAATTTCAACAGGTGTCTTAGGGCACCTAGTTATAACTCCTCTTCTTATCTCAGGAACTAAATTACTTAATAACATAGAATGCAGTAGAGCTTCCCTGCTTTTATCAGCAACATTCTGTTCTACACCCTCGACTACTAATGCTTTAAGGGACAAATCATATGCTCTGTCATAGAATTCCTGAACAGGCATATGGGGATTTTGTTTAAAATTCAAAAATTGGGTCAAAGCAATATCAGGGGCTAGCTCTTGCGTATATCTCTCTTTAAGTACTTTAATTATTTCTACAGTTCCCTTAGTGCGGTGCAATTTATATATCCTAGCAGCATTCCCACTTAATCTACTTAGTAGGGCAAATTTTTTTTCATCCTCTGACCAATTAAAGAACTCGGACAACTGCTCATACTTTTCTAAAAATGCAGAAAATGAGCAAGAGTTGCCTTCGCCACTAAAAGGGGGAATAAGGCTGACATTCTCGATTAAAGCACTCTTTTTCTGAATAAGAGCGAGCTCCTTGAAATGCTGGTTTTCTGTCATTTTTAGGCAAAACTTCACACCGAATTAAAAATAAAATAATAGAAAATAAAGTAATTTAACTGCTACTTAATTCTCAGATGCCCAAGAAAGAGAGAAAAAAAAATAAATAAAAAATACATAAATACATAACTTATATTGGCATATAATTTACTCAGTAAGCCCAAACACTCATTTAAATGTAAATATAACAGTAAAAATTTCAAATTAAATAGTTTTTTGAAAACCCGGTAAAATTGCCTACCTAAAAAAAAAGCATTTGAAATTAGTAAGCTATGTACACCCCTATTGCATATGCATAACATACACTAAAATAATCAAACATAATACACAATAAAATCACAAAACACATATATTTTCATTTCGTTTCACTCTTAATATAGTAAATATATATCAAAATTCAGGCTATTGTTGTAATAAATAGGCTCTACTTCATAGTACTATTTTTATACATATTGTACCACAATAATCAGGCTTTTCACACACGGCACCATTTATTTTGTTGGGTTCTTTTTATTAAACCTCTGCTACAGATCATTACTTTAATTAATTGCAACTTCTTCTCAGCAAATTAAACTTAGTTATTATGGGTCAATAAATGTTCTTCAGCTTTATTAAAGACTTTAATGAGATTTGGGTCAAATTTCCAATCACATGAATCTTGTTGTTGATTTAAATAATTAAATTAGGTGCTTATATAAAAAAGAGAATTAATTAAATTAAGATTACACCAGTTAACATTAAGAAATCACTAAAATAAATAAACTAAAAGGCAAATTAAAACGATAAAAAGGATAAACACAAATATTATTTAAGATTCTTTAAAATTTAATGAATACAAGTAAATAAGAAAAAACACAACAGGATTCTCAATTTGACCCAGTCTCAAGTACTAAACCTTGATCTGCAGTAGAACCCAACATTTATCAACGTTGATTCCTGAGATATTAAATTCATACTAATAATTTTAAAATACAAGATTCAATCTAGCATTACAAAAGAGAAAAGAAAGACCCTGAAATCCTTCTTATTTTCAAGAAGGCAAAGAAAGATATAAATTTGAAAAAATTAAAACACAAGAAATAATAAGAATAAACACCCCAGAAATCAACAATGATATTTTGGCCAATTTCGTATAGTGATTAGTATTAAAAAAAATATTCTTGTAAATTAGTTTATGTAGAGATAGATATAATCCTTATAAAATTACCTTAAATCTAAGAGTAAGAAATCAAATGAAATATTCACTTTTCTTATAAACATTTAGAAGAATCTCTACAATTTCAAAAATTATCACTTAATTATACTAAATCAATCCTGTATTTAGAAATTTAAAACTTTAAATAAAAAACTATTTTATTCAAGACTAAATGCAACTAGGATTTAACTTTGAGTTAAATTATCACTTAAAAACTTAATTTCACCTCAACATTTTAATAGTGAAAAGAAAACTAATAAGAAGGTTTATATTCATCATCTCTAATCATGTCTAACATGAATTTCTAAATAAAACAACACGAAGTATACATTTTCTTCTTTTTTTTTTTTTTTTTTTTTTTCTTTCTCAACTTCTACTAAACAGAGTGAGAGTATAAGACATGTTGAAATGGTATGTATCAATAACAACTTGTTTTCACATAAAAAAAAAATCCCTTTTATTTAATTAAATAATACTCACTCTCACTTCGATGAAAGTACAATGTATGTTGAAGTGAGATTTACTCACAACTATTTCATTTTCATATTAGATCGACAGTAATTAAACTGCGTACACTTAATGTTGGACAAGAGCATTTGTAAATTAATAACATTCTTAGGGATGTAAAACATCCGATATTAGGTATACTTATTTATAGAAATATAACAACTTATTATGCACTATACTCATTTACTTAACAACACATTGAGAGTAGCTTACCTCCGAGCTTCAAGTAGTGTATTTTTTTTAGTATCACAACATTTCTCGATAATCTTGAGAATAGTCGATACTACAGCTTCCTAGTTCATTAAAATCACCATTCTAGTCTCTTTTCAAAAAAGGCGACACTGGTTTGACTCACCATTCTAGTTCCAAGCATACAAGTGAGTATTAATTCCTATGGACACTCTATAGGTTTCTCTTCAACAAGGTTTCGGCTGCATGGCACAAATACCATTTGCTTCGACCTCTATTCCTCCGAGAGGGGACGGGGCTGAAAGAAAATTCGCTGAGACTTGAGTCTGTAAGTTAACTTCATGTCAGGAAAAGGCAGGATAGCGACCTGTCACGAACTAATAAGTTTCTCTTCAACAAGGTTTCGGCTGCATGGCACAAATACCATTTGCTTCGACCTCTATTCCTCCGAGAGGGCACGGGGTTGAAAGAAAATTCGCTGGGACTTGAGTCTGGAACTTAACTTCATGTCAGGAAAAGGGAGGACAGCGACATGTTATGAACTAATAAGTTTCTCTTCAACCGATTCCACTTCTATTCCTCCGAGAGGGCACGGGGCTGAAAGAAAATTCGCTGTGTAGACCTTCACGTCTACTCAAGTTCTGTCTTTTTCTGCCGAAAAACTCCCCTCACCCCGATAGAAATCAAAAAATGGGGGAGGGGGTGAAGGATGGGACTATTTCTTCTCACATCCTCTTCGTTAGATAGCTAGCAGGGAACTACCTCATCTCCAAACCGAATTGCATGCTCCTCTGCAATCAAAAAAGGGGCACCAAATACCAGGAAGACTACTGCTCCCCCTTTTCTCTCCCGCTCCTAGGGTCCACCTCATTGGGCAATGCAACAGTCACCCTCTCTCATGACCAAATATGGTCATCGCTCGCGTCCCCTCCTCTCAATCACGTGGTCAGATAGCAGGGACAGCTGTTTCTAAAATTTGCACCTGCTTGCAAACCAGTGCCCGCCGATAACCGTGAATTGGCACTTTTATCTCAAATCGGTCATAAAATAACTTTAAGGGCCTGGGAAATATCTACTCCGCCTCAAATGACAGTCAACGTTTGTCATGGGTTATAAAATTTTAGGGTACTATTCATTCACGTACGCAAGCAATAAACTATGCGTGTGGGCCAATTTTTAACAAGGCTGAATATATGCCCTTTACGAGCAAGCCAGAAGCTACTCTTCTTCGAAAAAAACAACAAAGGACCACTTTACTCAAATAGTACAATTATTTCAGGATAGTAAAAGCATTCGTACGAATGGGTGTTATTTATGCTAGATAAGGGAATGGGAAGCTTTCACTTTCATTCACACCAATGCCTTTATTCTCGTGAGAACGATCATAAAATAAATAGAAAAAGGGAATGTCCAGGGTTTTCGCTACTAAGAAAAAAAAAGAATAATTTTAAATATGAGATACATAAAGCATTATAAAAAGCCGTATTAAAAATATCTTAACAAGAGTTCTTTTTAAATTTGGAATATTGAAATAATTTATACAAAAAAAAATATTACTAAAAAAAAACATAACAGTAATATAAGTTCCGAATTTTAATAAATTGTTAGAAATTTTAAACACCAAAAATTGCCGTTATCTGAGAATAAACCTTAATTATTATTATTTTGAGAAAACGTTGATTGCAATGGGTTAAAGGTGCTGGTCATTCGGCTTCCAATTTCTCCTCCGTAATGTTGAGTCTATGATTGTAGGCGACCATTAATAGTGCCAAAATTTCTTACTTACGACCCAAATGCCTTGGACTCTTAATAGAAAAGGGAAAAAATAAATGAATAAAAGATTGAAACAGGACAAATTTAATCGAAAAATTAGACAAATTAAAGATATTGAAAAACAGTTGTGGGTGGGTAGGGCAATTCAAAAGCTGAGTGATTAGTACCTTCAATGGCTAGCTCATAAAGTAACAGATATTTGAACAAGAGAATAAAGGAACCTTTGAAAGGCAAGTAAAATATGTAAAAAAAATAAATATTATTACAAGATAAAAAGATTGATATTACAAACTTTACGATTGTTTATTGGAACTCTTTTATTTCGAAAAATGAAATTTCCTTACCAGTTTAAAGAATTTCATATCTGATAATAAATTAGAGAAAAATAATAACAGAGTAGTACCAATAGTAATCATTCGAAGTAACTGGGATATATTTTTTTAATGGTTACTTTTTAAATTCATTATTTTTAATAAATAACTTAAAGGTCACTTTAATAAGAAAACACAAAAATTGGTTAAAGAAAGCTTTCTAAGGTATAGTTTATATGTATATTATATATATATTTAAGTTCATCTATCTCTCCCAACCTCCTTTTTTAAAAGATAGCAAAAATTTAAATTCTTGAAAATACAAACTAAAGAACCTTTTTGTGAAAATAAATATGTTACATTTGAGTTTTTAACACGTTTTGAAATCTTAAAGAGATGTTTTATGTAATCAACTCAGCATGAAAAAATAATGATCCTAAAATGACACATTTATAAAGTACTAAATTTTTTTTAACTGAATGCAAATTGCTACTGGCCTGCCTAGCTTAGAGCTAGTTCTTGAAATCTAAATCATGAATGCATTCAATCTTATTGGGACAAAACAAAATTTCTAAATTTCTTCCATTCAAATAACTTTACCTGCATCAGAGAGTGTTAGTATTCTTCATGTGTCATTCTCAGATTTTATTTTAATTGCTAAAGAGGGTGAATAAGGCAAGAAAAAATGAGCATGAAATTTAATTTATATCTGTTAGTTCTCATGCAAAAATCCTCATTTGCTGTATGCATATAAAACATACAGTGATGAAAATAGTTATAATGAGAAAGTTTTTTAAACAGACTGACCTAAATGTAAAATTTCTCTTTAATATTCCTCAATTGGAATTGTCGTTATTTTTTATTTTTTTTTATAATGTTTGTTACTATCATTTATAACATTGTGTTTTATCAATCGTTCTTCCCTTTCTAAATTAAATTTAGAAAACATAATTTGAAAATAAATTGTTTTTAAGTGTTAAAATTACACTATCAAAGGTTGCAATTATATATTTATATATATAGACATTTACAAAAGTTACTACAGAAATAGATAATGTGCCTGTCATAAAACACTTAGCTAAACCTAATTATAATCCCAAATTACCCCAAATCAAAAAAAACAAACCATAATAAATAGAATTATACAAATTTATCTTTTCCTTTCTATAAAGATGTCTTCCTTAAATGTTCCTACAGAAGTTTGCACTAAAGTAAAGTTTTTACACTTAATAATCATTAACAGTTTAGGATATTTTTGTTCCAACTACAATTTATAGAATCTTTGATAGAAAAGTATGTAAAAGAAGCATATCTTACCATTATCTCATTTAAGTAATGAGTTTAGGTCAATAAATTTTGAAAACGCCCTATCATTATATCACTATAAGTCATTATATTAAAAAAATTAGCCAGCTATTAATTTTCATGTCGTCCATTTTCATAGAAGTAAAGAGACGCCAACGACATGGATGATTCACGGTGGAAGAATTTGAATAAAGCATGAATCAAACTAATAAAGTTGCTGCAACACAAAGTTCAACTTCTGACAAATGTTAACATTTGTTTCAAGAATTAAGAAAAATATCAGCTTCAATTAAAACGAACAAAACATTTATCATAGAAAAAAGAGAGATTCATTACTCAAAATTTATGAATCCAGAAATTGTGCTGTCGAAAGGTGATCTTGAGCAGTTGAGTTTGAGACATGCCAGGATGTTAAAGGGCTTAACAGAAGCATAATATATGTATTTTTTTCAATTTTATTTATTTTAAATCAAAGTAGTGTGAATTTGTCAAATGAAATATTAAATTTCAAGCAGGACGAAACACAAAACGCCAATGCAAGAATGAATCGTACATTTTTTTCATCATAACTCATTGAAAATGATTCATTCAATGCAATGAATAACATCGAGAATGGTGAGTTCCAATGTAGTTGACTAATTACTTATATTATTTATTAATAAAACTGTTGCAAAAGCAGTATGACTAGTACTTTTTTTAATATCCGATTTTAATATTGGCTGTCAGACAGCCGTTAATCGAAATAAGCTATTTCAAAAAATCTAACATTAACTTTTATGATTTAATCAAAATCTAATTGTGTCAAATTTGATATCGGAGAAAATATTAAAGCGTTATGTTTGCGTTTAAGTAATGCTTTCCACTCCTTTTTCATAAATAAATGTTTTATTTTCTTAAATGAAATTATTTATGGTTTGATTCTTTATTCATGAATGAATTTGTCCGTTGTGATTCATTCTTTGTTTGGCGTCTGTACTTTTTTAATGAGCGTACTCTGTCAAAATTTCTAATTTTTTAAATCATTTTACTGATCAATCGCCTTTACTTAAACTAGCAAAAGCCATGCTTTGTTTGGATTCGCGAAGCATTATTTTATAAAACAGATATTTGAAAGTAACAATATTTTTTTTATTATTATTTTTGCATCTTTATTAAACAAAAACGTTATTTTATGTTTTGGCGCATTTTAATTTTTTATTTATGATGTAAAACTGGCATAATAAGATATTTTCGAAGCAAACTTTTACAAATTTTTTTTAAATTTTCAACTAAAATCTCTTTTAAAGATGTTTTTACAATTTCAAGTAGCCACTGGTGTTTTTTAATTGTTTGAAATATGCATGTTTCCAATCTTTGTAATCAACATCCGATAATCTTTGATAGCTATTTTAGAATAATATATTTGAAGAAAGTTACTTCTTCAAAATCCTATTTTCTGGAAAAAACATTTGAAATCTGCTTTCGTTGATACTATGAATTTCTAACTGTAAAACATTTTATTTTAATTTCTTCGTTTTTATACATGTTATAGCGTATGAGAATTGCTGTAATTCTCTCTGCGTGGGAGAACTTTTTACTTTCTGCGAATGGCAACTCAATTAATGGAATTACCTTTTAACGAAGCGCTCTCTCATTCTCGCAGTGACGTTTTCACGAATAATTATTGTTGTGTTTACGAACTTATTAAAATCTTATTTTTCTATAAAATCCATCTGATTAATGAGTCGATATTATTTAGCCACAATACGACCTTCGCAAAAATATTTATAAAGAGCTTGAACCAACAACTTCACGCAGATCTTTTAATTTTTCATTTATATAACAAATTTAAGAATTAATTTTATTTGTTTACAATTATTTTGTTGCCAGTTTACAAAAAAAAAAAAAAAAAATCCATAATACAATTCTTTTAAAATGTTTAAGTGTCATCTGTGCAAACGATTTTGCGGGATAATGAAAACATGTTTTATTTAATAAATTAATCATGATTCTATCTATAATTATTTACTCCATGATTTAAACTTTTTTTTTCTGAAAATATACGCGTTTCATTTTTTATTTATTTGCTAAAATGCGTCCGTATTGGAAATGCATGTAAAATAAATTAATTAAAATAATATTTTTTTTAACGTTTTACCGTAAAAAAAAATTATATTCTGCAAATCTACAGATCATAATTTATTTTTGTGTTTAATTTGAAGTTAAAATATTGAATAGTTTTTTTGTAAAGCGTACGACAAATTGTAATTTGAGTGGACTAGTAGAGGATTCGCTTCGCTCATCCTAATAAATAATTGGTGAGAGATGTTTATTTAGTTTTTGTTCTACTGAAAATTTTACAAGTTTTGATTTGATCGTATGACAACACAATATTTTATGTGTCGCAACTTTATTTTTGCTGGCATTTGTAGTCGTTTAAAATATTCGCTCATGCAGATAAACTGAATGATTGGCATCAGGTAAGTAACTGACGTACACTGTAAGTAAAGTACACTATAAAAAACTATGCTTTGAGTTATTACTTGAGAAAACTTTTCTAATTATTAATTTTTCTAATTTCATGCTTGGGAATATATTTTTTATATTCTAAATTAAATATTTTAAAATCAATGAGAAATTTGGAAGAAAAATTTTACTGTCAACTAAGTTACAGTGAATTGTCAGAGAAATACTGTAGTAATAAATAATATAATTAATTCAAATGATGGTAACTCTCCAAGTATAACAGAGTCCTTACTTATTGTCCACTCAAGATTAAGTAGAATTGTGCTAAGCGTGACCCCCAATTATATTACCTTCAATTTATGACACCTACAGGGGAGAGTGGGTACAGTGGACCACCCCTTATATTTTATTTATTTTTACATTTTTTAAACTTTTCTTTTAAGACTAATTAGACTGATTACTTGTAGCCTTCAAAACACATCATTAGTTCAGAAAGAACCATTTTAACCTGATTGCTGTTTTGAGCTTCTAAATGTAAATTTTTTCATAATCATTTTTTTCTTTAATCCCTGAATGCAAGCAAAAGGGCAAAAATGTAATGTTGTTTTCTCATAAATTATAAAAAATGCTCCCAAAAATATTATTTTCTCAACACAACATATGATACAAACATATAATATTTAATTATATGTGTGCACATATACACACATATAATATTTAATTATGTAATGGGATACATATAAGTTTTAAGAGTATCAATCATAACAAAATATTTTAAAAGTTCAGTGTATTTGTACAATTATATTAGTTAAAAAATGCTTCTAATGCTATGAAACCTGCAGCTTAGTGAACGGATACATCAATTTGTTCAGCATTTGAAATCCTTGGTGGTTTCCTGGTACGAGACCACCAAAAATAAATGGGACAACTAATTTTAAAACCTTAGTGGTACGCTGGGCCAGTAGCTTTTTTTCTGACTGGTAAACATAAATTTTCCCTCCCTGTAAAAATCAAATCAAACCAAACACAAGCCACAAAATTTTTATTTATTTGAAAAAAAAAAAATGTATTAATCCTTACAGTCAGTTGAAATAAATGATCAGAAATAAAATAAATAATTTTATAGCTTTTGTTTATCTGCGGTAAACTTTCTTTAAATAAATTATTATTTTACATTGTATTATGCCCAAAAATTTGGGTAACTGCAAAGGAAGTTTAGTTTATATTCTAGTAGGAGGGAGGGGGCTGTCACTCAGTGGGTTAAAGATACTTAACAGAATTTTATGTAGTGGGCCATTGATAATGACTGTGGACCAGTAAACTCTCATGCTTACTGGTCCTTGGAACCATTAATTTTTTTTTAGCAACTCGACCACTGGTTTGTATGAGAGAATGTAGGTTATAGATAAATTAAAAAAAAAAAAAAATTCATAAAAGCAAAATACTTGTTTTTATTTAATATTCAGATTAATATGCTAAAAAGACAGCTTTAAATAATAATTTTATGAGAATGTATAGACCTTCAAAATGAGGCACAGTGGTCCACACTCTACTCTGTTGCTGGAATGCAGAATTTTCAAAATACTTAATAATTGATTATTTTCAGCAAAGAATTGCTGTTTTAATGTATTATTTAACTGTAAAATAAAGTAAACAAAGGAAAATGTCTATGTATCATAGTAAGTATTTTGGTTTGTATTTTCTGATTTTAAAACCTTACAAGTATTTTGTCAAAGTAATTATTTGACTGTAAAACAAAGTAAAGAAAGAAAATTTTCAATTCATTTAACATTAGTAAGAAATATTTCAGTTTGTATTTACTGCTTCTTAAAAAGACACAAGTATTCTATTGACTGTAGTCTGTTATTACTAAAGTAATTTATGGCAGGTACTGAAATTTTATTACACATTTTACATGTAATATAAAATAAATTAGGATTCATCAAAACTTTCTGGTTATTAATCTGTTGATTATATCAATGTTATGGTAAAAAACCTCTCGAATCTAAAAGTATTTCAGAAAAATTTCAAACTCATAAGTATTTTCGCATTTTATTTTCAAATTTGTATGATGATGACTTTATTTTGTTTAATAACTTCATCTTATTTGCTATTATTCCTGTATTTTAATCTGTTATTACTATAATATTCGGCTTTCAAAATGAAAGCCGAAAAAAAAATTATGTTTGGATATAACAGGAAAAAAAATTCCGTGTTTTTTAGATTTTTTAGGACTTTTTTTTAATTCCTTGGATTTTCCCTGTTTTGGGAGGGGATTTTAAAATTCCCTGTGTTTTCCAAGTTCTCCGGGTGGCGTGGAAACCCTGTAAGATGTCAAAATTTTCACCAGAGGACGAATTCAAATGCAGGATTCAAGAATTTTGAGTAATGAATCAATTTATTTTTCATAGATAACTGCTTTGTTTTTGTTTCTTAATTGAAGAAGTATTTTTCTTTATCCTTGAAACAAATGGTAACATTGGGTAGATGTGAGAAACTAAAAACTCATTTAGTTGAAATTTCTGTTGTAGCAGATTTATTAATGTGATTCATTCAAATTCAGCCATCATAAATCATTCAAATTCAGCTACCATGATTCATTCATGGCGTTAGCATCTCTTTGCTTCTACTTGATCTTGGACGACGAGAAAGTTCTCTATTAATAGACGGTTAATTTTTGAAATATAATAACGTATCTTCTTTACTAAAATAAGTTGATGGTAAGATGTACTTCCTTTGCTTATTCTACAAAATAATCTAAATTAATTGATTCATGGAAGTTATTGGATAATCGAGTTAATTAATGAATAATCGATAACAGAGTTAATTTAAGTTAAGTTAGTCAATATTGTTCATTAAGAAACTTATAAGAAACAACACAATAGAAAAACTCTTGATATAGCGTCTAGACCATAATTTATTAATTATTTCTATTCTAGACGCTATATTTTTTGAACAGGATATTGCTGCTATATACAAAGATGGTCAAATTTTTCACCAGAAGTCGAACTTAAATTCTCAATTCAAGGATAATGAATAATGAATCACTTCATTTTTAATAAGTAATCGATTTCTTTTATTATTATCAAATTGAAGGGTGTATTTTTCTTACTTGTTGAAACAAATGATTGCGTTGGGTAAACGTTAGAAAGTAAAATGTTAATAGTTAAAATTTCTGTTGCAGCAGTTTTATTGATTTGATTCATTCAAATTTAACTGTGTGATTCATTCCTGGGGTTGGCGTCTCTTTGCTTCTATGTGAATGATATGTGGAAGTTATTTGTTAATATACGGCTAATTTTTGGAATACAATGAAAGAGCGTTTTTAGAATTTAGTGATTTATCCACTTTACTAAAGTAAGGTAATGGTAAGATATGTTTCTTTTGCGTAGTCTTCTTTGAAAGATTCTGCATTTTGTAATAAAATTATTCTGAATTATTTATAATTATTAACTGTTGAAAACAGCTAATTTTAGTTCATTCTTCTACAGGAAGATCTAAGGAGCTGATCTAAAAAAGGAAAGAATAAATTTTAGAATTCTATTTATTATGATTTGTTTTCTAATGAGGGGAAATTTGGGGGTATGGTTAGGCTTAGCTTAATATTGTATGATAGGCACATTTTCTATTTCTGTATTAACTTCAGTAAATGTCTAATGGGTTATATTTTATAGTAAAATGATAAAAAAAATATTTTTTTAACACTAGGATATGTAATTTTAACTCTGCAAAACAATTTATTTTACATTTTATTTTCTAAGTGCAGTTTAGAAAGAGAAGGGTGATAAAATAAAAGTGTTATTATTGATAATAACAAATATAAAAATCGCAGAGGAAATCGAACGAGAAACGAAAAAACTCAAGAAAAAGAAAGTCTAACTATCCAAAATGCATAGTATGAAAATAGATAACATGTCAATTTTAAAGAAATAAAGCAATGTTCATAAATGGAAGTTAAGTACTGTTCAAAAAGTTGGTAATTACTTCTTTAATTTAAATAATAGTAAGAATTTTTTTTTTTTTTTTTTTTTTTTTTGTGCATTTGTACAGTTGTAGAAAACAAAGTAAAAAACTTCCTTCTAGCTCCTCAACAAATTATCATTATAAGAAAAGTTACTGACACTGAACAATCAGAAATAAAGTCTGTTTTTAAATATTATGTAAAATTTCCTTAGTGGCCCACCTACATAATAAAACGAAACCTAACTTTGTTTTTCTTCTATAGCAGTACCCAATTCTGACAACATAAATTAATTCTACGATTTTCTATTAGTTTAAAAGCAAATTTTGTGTGATTTGTACGATAACTTTCCGAGAAATTAGTTATTTTATATTGAGTTTATTTTAGGAATTTTATCCAAATATTGAAGTTCAATACTCGATTGTTGACCAAGAGAGCCCATTTTTTTGATCAAGGCACATTAGGCACCACTGAAGTTGTCAATGAAGACTGCTAGATTACAGGATAGCATAAGAAGTTTCAACATATCTAGTTGCTTCTATCACAGACAACCCTTTTAACCATAATTTTATCGTTTTTAAGAATAATCTGAAAACTACTTTGAAGAAAATTTTTTAATTTTGGATTTCCATATAGCAGATCTTAATAAATCTAAATTCATCAAAAAAAATATATATATATAGTCTGAAATTCATAATTTTTTCGAATATTAATTTCATAATTTATATCAAAAAATTATAAAGCAGGCAATTTGAACATATTTATGTTTTGGTGATTTAGCATTAGTAGTATATTAAAATTTTGCACTTTAGGAGTATAATTTCAGAAGATATTAATAAAACTATGAACATGCAATTTCATGCTAGAAACACTAAATTTTGAATATTTAAAATTAAAAAACTTATTATTCAAATGACTTGAAATTTAGTGGATGGATCTAGTTTGATTTGAAAGACCTTTATAAAATTCGGAATTGTCATTGAAGAAAAAAATTAAGTTTGGGTTTGGTAATATGGAGATGGTCCCTAAAAATTTTTAGATGCATCATTCAAAAGTAGACTTTACAATCATTTCCAACATTCCAACAATAATTTTCTATGTACCAATAATTTTCTTGTATGATAATTTGTTGAGGATTTAGTAGAGGGTGTTTATTTTTTCTTCCATGACTATATTTTTAAATACTAGTAAAACTGGAGATCAGGATCCTCAACATCAGCTTTGCAAATCACTGTTTTTTACCACATTTTGCATAATATTTAACTTTATACAAATAGCAATTGAAAATTAATATGTAACATAAACATTTATAAGAATAAAAAATACATAGGAAGTTTCAGAAATTATTTGAATTAAATAGATCATATTGTTATACAACAATATTTTAAAATTCTGTTGAACTGCATATTATGGTAAATTTTTAAAAATAAAAGTACATTTCTTCTGCGGAGCAGAGCCCTGTGATCTCATTAAATTTTCATGAATTTTGTAATGGTTAGAATTTATCTTAGATTTCATTTTATACTAAGATTTTTAAGGGTAAGCAACAGTTTAGAAAAGCCTTCTATATTATTTTAATTAGCAGATATCTTTTTATGTATTATTCACTAACATCTGTATTTGATGTATTAGTAACTTATCGAAATGTTAAAAAATGATCTAATTTGGATTTTTTTTTTTTTTTTTTTTTTTTTTTTTTTACAATTATTGTTTTTCAAAAATGATTAGATGGATAAAGAATATTCCACCATCCTTCAAGGGGTGAAAATAGGAAATCGCTTAATGATATCCAATAGACATTTAGATAAATATTGAAACATTTTTTAAATTAAATTCTAAATTTAAAGCATGAAAATGAAAGCAATGCAAAATGCCATCATATCAAAATTGATCAATGCAAAATATTATTTCTGAAATGTATATTATTATTTAAAGATTTATTTATTTATTTTTATTATTATTATTATTTTGAAGCAAGTGACATCATTTTTCAAAATTAATATAAATGTTATAGTATTGTTTACTAATTAAAATGAATGCTTTACACGAAAAATATTGCATAATTTTTATGTGATAAAACCCTGTTAATAAAAACTGCCCTTTGTTGTTTTAACTTCCATATTTTAGAAATAATTAATAAAATAGCATATAGTTTTTTAAAATTCAGTTCATATTAATAAAGGGCAATAACTATCCAGTTAAATGTACAGAAGTTAAATTTACATCCTTGGATGTAAATTTTAATATGTTGACAGACGATTTTTGCTTCTCTGGAACAGGGTTGGCATGCTTTTTCCGCAGTGGAAAAAAAACCATGGAAAAAAACTGGACGGAAGAAGTAAGTTTCTTTTGCAGTGGAAGAAATGGAAGAAACTGTTATTCTTTATAAATTCACCATTCAACTTAAAACTTTGTAAGATACAATAATTTGTCTTCTTGCTATGATCTTAAGTAAATTAATTCCATCAGATCTATACAAATTTAGTTAATTATAGGCTAAATTAATAATTACACCAGGTTTTAAGACAATATCACATAACACCAGTCTAAAGATCTTCAACCATTGGCTATATGAAGAAAAAAAATTTTATCGAAAATGCACAAAATCAATTAAATATATCATTTTAATTTAACAAGTGTATTTTTCAGTTATTAAAACATTTGAAACTACTATTAAATAATACAGATCATTTACCAACAGTAGAATGAAACTCATTTAAATAAAAGATGGTTCTTTTAATTTTCATCAATTTTACTAAGGTAAGTAACATAGTAGGTACAATAATTATTATATTAAATAAATTCATTAAAATTCTCATTTTCCTTACTGGAGCAAAATGTTAATGTAACAAAAAAAAAAAAAAAAAAAAAAAAAAAAAAGCAGAAGAATGCTGCAATCAGTTTCTAAACTTAGTATGGATGAATGTAAAAGATGAAATAAAAAAACTCTCAAGTCCTACAAAAAACTTGATAGTTTAAAAGCATTTCGACATACTCATAAATATGGGTGTAAAAAACTTATCATTAAATATCATATTTTTTTATCATTAAATTTTATTTATTTTTTTTTTCACTTAAATTTTATTAAATTTTTTGCAAAAAAAGTTATGTGAAAAATAAGGAATACAATTTATTGGTGAAAAACTGCCCACTAGCACTCAGATTATTATACTCCTGCCCATAAATAGTTTGAGAAAAATATTTTTTTTAAATCAGCATTCAGATATGCATACTAGATGCTAATATAAATAATGGCAAATTTGTATATTTACTGCGTTGCACAGTTTTCAATAATGAATTTTTATATGAAAAATATACATTTTGCAGGTAGTTTTTTTCCCTGTCTTTTTACATAAATGGCATATTAATAAATAAAAAAACATCCCTCTTTCTCTAATGTTACAAAATCTGTCACCCATAAAAGTCTGCTGAGTCTGAAGTTTGTCTTTAACCCACGAGAACTCGCGTTGGGTATCTCATGTCCTAGTTCATTTCTGTTATGGAAATATCAATTAATACTGTTAATCAGAAAATTTTACTTAGTTATATATTACACTATAATACATTAAAGAATTTTTGTGGATTTAATAATCCTTACTTACATGTTTAAAAATAATTTTGTCAACATACGTACTCATGTTCAACACAGAGACTTTTTTTTACATTTTTGGCACATAAACCTTGATTTTCTGTCCTTATTACATGGACAAAATGCATATCCTTTAAAATTAATTGTGAGATTTTTTTTAAGTGGTTCACTATTAGAGATTTCCAGTTTCTTAGAAATACTTGGAGAATTTGTTTTTCTTTCAAGCTCACGGTTTCTGTGTTGTTCTGAAAGAACCAAAGTCAGTGTTTTAAAAAAGAAACGTCTATTTCTGAATTGTGTAGACAGGATTTTCGTAGACATCAAAAGAATCTTTACATTAATAGCAGCCACATTCAATATTGAAAATAAAATAACCATTAGCCAACGATTTAATATTCTTGCTGTAGTGTATGCTTCAGCCATTTCATCAACAACGTCCACAGCTCCTTTCGTAAGATTTAAAAAAGTGATTATATCTGGTTTTTCTTTTCAATTCTATATTAGAAATATCCATTTTATCATCAGTATGCATTGTGGACAACATAATTACATTCTTGTTCTTATTTTCTGAGTATGAAACATGGAATAATCTGATTGACGCGACAACTAGCACGGGTATGAGATACCCCCGATACCTTTTTCTCAAAATCTATTTTTAGAATAGAACTAATTTCCCCCCTGATGAAAAAATGTGAGTTGGGACATATTAATTAACTTTTCCAATTTAGTTTTTTTGTAATTATACTTTTAATTTATACATAATTAATATGCATTTATTTTGAGCATGTTTTGTTTTCCGTTGGTTTCTTCCATTTTTTTTCCCTTTTCTTCCACTGTCTCTGAAGAAATAGCTTTCTTCTCAAAGAAACCCAACAATGCTGTGGAATAAATTCATACATGAAATTTCAATGTGTGAAAATTTTGGAAATTTTACTTTAATCGGGTTTTTATACCATTTACATAAATTGAAATTAAATTCTTTTTAATTTTAAAGAAAAATATATATTAATAAGTTTTATTTTCCTTTTCCTTGCACAAAAAATGTCTTTGACTGATAATTCTGAATTTTGAATAAGTATTTCATTTGTATGTCATTTACAATTTATTAGTTTGTGTTAGGTAAAAAATATTTCTCATTCATTTTAAATATGACGTCATTACAGCAATGAATTGATTATTCATAGTCTTTCAAACACACTTTTAGCTCAGTATGATTCATTTAACCTTGACTGGTTGTTTTGAGCTTATAAAATTAAAAATTTTCATCTTTATTATTAATTAAATGTTATAGATAAATTAAGTAAAAACTGCTATTGTTTTATAAAGGTAAGATACTTGTTTTTATTTAATATTAAAATTAATATGCTAAAAAGAAAGCTTTAAACAATAATTTCATGAGAATGTATAGAACTTCAACATGAGGCACAGTGGACCACAATCTACCCTTTTATTGTAATGCAGAATTTTCAAAATATTCAATAATTACTTATTCTCTACAAATAAATACTGTTTTAAAATAATTATTTATCTGTAAAATAAACAAAGAAAAATGTTTGTGTATAATAGTAAGAAATATTTTAGTTTGTATTTATTTTGACTTTTCAAACAATACAAGTATCATATTGACTATAACCGGTTATTACTAACGCATTTTCTAGCACGTTCTAAAATTTCATTAATTATTTTAGAAGTAACATAAAGAAATGGAATAAAAACTTTATGGGTACTAATCTGTTGTTTTTATCGCTCTTATCGTAAAATCACCCCAATATCCAAAATTATTTCAGGCTCATATGTATTTTGGAGTTTAATTTTCAAGTTTTCGTGATAATTATTATATTTTATTTAATAATTTCACTTATTTCAATTGCTCCTGTAGCAATCTGTTGTCATTAAAAACAAGTATGAAAAATCATGCGTTAAGCATAGATTATGAAGCACTTTCCAACACTTAATGAAATCTTTAACAAAACTTTGTTATTTAAGGAAATAATAGTGTATAGCCAAATATACCCAAATATGTATTCCAGTACATTAGAACAGCCCTGTATTTCATATGTCAGTTCATATAATGGGAAAATTTAGCTTAGCAAGAAAATACCCAGTAGCTTGAGATTTCTTTTTCAGCAATTCATACTATTAGATGGAAACATACTTGAATACTTTTGTTCAGCCCTGTAGTTTACATTCTACCTTTATTACACGTCAGCATTAGGCTAAAATTTATTGTAAACTAAAACATTTTTAAAACAACTGAAATCACATTCTCATAAATCATCATTCATACGCGTCCATGTACCGAATTGTTTGCGAGACCCTGTATATCCTTTTATCTATATTCTGCAAACATTTCTAAGTAAATTGAATGAAGCTCAGCGTAAAAATGCATAGCTTATTTAAGAACCACGTTTAAAAAATTTACGCTCATATTCAGTAACGTTGGTGAGCTCTTTATGGGTAGCCCTGTATATCAAGTAGAACATTTATACACACCATATAATGTGCATATATTTAGCGAAATATAAACGCGCATATCATAACTAAAATGCATTTCATCCCTCCATCAGCCATCATCGGACACATATACGGTACTTCGGAAAAAATATACTATTTGAAATCTTTTGTGTGGCCCTGTAAATGCTATGTACTTCATATTATGCAAGACAGTAGCGTATAATTTATATTAAGCTTCAGAGACATATATCAATTTTACTATACATGAAAAAGCTTAATATATTTAAAATATGTAATGGGAAACTTTTGATTCGCCCTGTAGATAAACTAATCATGGTAGAAACTTAATTTTCGATAGGACTTGTGCTAGGGTAAACGTCAATAACGTCCTAAAATTTCATGGCACTCCGAGTATATTAACGATTTTTCCCCATAGGCCGTAATGTAATGGGAAATTTTTGATTCTCTCTGTAGATAAACTAATCATGGTAGATACTTCATTTTCAATAGGGTTCGTGCTAGGGTAAACCTCAATAACGTCCTAAAATTTCATGGCAATGCGAGTATATTAACGATTTTTCCCCATAGGCCGTAATGTAATGGGAAACTTTTGATTCGCCCTGTAGATAAACTAATCATGGTAGATACTTCATTTTCAATAGGGTTTGTGCTAGGGTAAACATCAATAACGTATAAAAATTTCATAGCAATCTGAGTATATTTACGGGAGTTAGAGCGCGGACAGACGGCCATCCGGCCAGACGGACAGACGGCCAGACAAACCGAATGCATAAGCACTTTTCAACTTTGTTGGAAAGTGCTAAAAATTTAATACTCTTTTTGATAACTTTTTGTTTTGTTTTGTAAATGTTTTATTTGAAAATTTTACTTGAAAAAATTGCATTATTATATTACTTTGGAGATATAGCGGTAAATAACAAAGGCTTAAATTAATAAAAAATAAATTTTAATTCAAATAATGCTTAATAGAGGACCAAGTATGTATCCGCTTATCCTGCTTCTGGATCACACTGGTCCATTTTATGAAGGTAAATATAAATATGTATGCAGTCGAAGATCGATAATCCGCAATTTTCTATAATTCGCGTCACTTTACAAATGTAAACAATGAAATAAACAGTTTAAAAAATGTAAAAATTTGTAATCCAAAAATGATTTTTTAAAACAATTAATAAAATAATTAAAAAAAAATCATAATAAAACATCTACTTTTTAAATAGAACTCTTTTATTATATTAACAATAAAAAACAAACTGTATTATGGATTATGTATGTGATTATTTTTATTTAAATGCAATCAATTTTTATGATAAAATAACTTTAAAAAGATATTTTTTGAGATGGCATATTAAAATAATTATTAGATTTCTTATTTTTATTTTCATTGTATACTGATTATAGAATTAAAATGCTATTTAGGAATAATAAATGACGCATAATCCATAGTACTATATAATCCACAATATTCCATAATCCACAAACCTTTGGCCCCAGCTTGTGTGTTTTTATGGAACTTTGACTGTGTGTATATATATTAAACTATGTTCTGAAAAAATTCTGAGGCATGCGAAAAGGCTTAAAGGATATTCAACAATATTTTTAGGCAGAATGGACTTTCCATTAAAGAGAAAAAAAAAATGTAAAGTGCAAATGTGGTCCACTATGTCCCAGTCTCCTCTATAGTAAAACCTGTCAAAATGGTAATTATCTTTAACAGTGTAACCTGCCTTAAACAGAAGCATAACATGGTCCTGATAAGTATTGCCATACAATTAAGTTTGCTGAAAACCTGTCTGAAAGTGATTGTTGATCACTTATTAACACCTCCATCGTAAAAGTTTTTAACAGATACTGTAAAAGCAGAAACTTTCTACAACGTAATCCTGTGTCAAATGGAAGAGTTTCAGAATACCAACGAAACGAAAAAAACATCTTTTTTTTCCAGTATTTTAAAACTATAATTCAGTACACTTCTTTTAATTTGAGACTAACATGTTATTTTTTCCCATTTTCTTGCAATCTATTTTGACAAGATTGACTGTATGAGTATGGGTAATAGAAGTATTTCGAGTAACTTTAAGAATTTAGGTATGTCTCTTTCTTTTCTTAAATTAAAAATAGCATGCATAAATTAAAGTTAGATTTATATCTAGATTTGCAGTTAGTAATACAATGAAGTTACATTATGATGTACCAAAAATTTTACAAACACTATGATCTAAAAAACTGAGCCCATACTGAAAAGTTAAATGTATTTTAGTCACTTTTCGTACAACACAAATATTTGCTTACTTTAAAATTAGTATTAACAGGTTAAGTTTAACCCTAGAATTACCGAAAATTTTACTCAAGTCATTAAAATATTTTACATTAGAATTTTTATTTAAAACTATTCAACTTATTTTTGGTAGATTTAGAAATTTAGTTTGTTTTAAAGAAATTTCAGATTTATATTTAATTATTATCTGGATAATACTTAATATCATATTTGGCCTCAATAGTTTTTTTCGATATCTGGTCGTGAACTTCAAGGATGTTAATTCTTTTAAACAATTTTATTTGTGTTCGATTAACACAGTTCTGGAAATATTGGATTGTACAAAAAATTATATTGTTTTCTGCTATTTTACTTCAAAAGCAATTTTCGATGGTTCAAAACAGTTTTAGAGCATTTTCCAAGTTCGGTAGTAAGTTCTCGGAGTTTAGTATGTGAATTAGGTTCAATTTAAGCTTTGGATTTCTCATTGTTAAAAAAAAAACCTCATCACCACCCTCTTCAGGCACAACTCTCCTTCCATCAATGAAGTTTCTGTAATCAATATTAAACTGGATATTCACAAGTCGTAATTATGGTCATTTCAGATGATTAAGACATTTTTCTGTGGGAGGGATTTTTGCAACTTTGAAAAGAGCACTTTGAAATTCCGGAGAGGGGATGATCTAGAGATCACTTCAAGGCGATTGAAAATTCTTAATGTTCTGGGGAAACATTTCGATGTGGGGGGCACCCCTTAAATTTGATGCTGTAGTGACATAAGTTTTAAAAACATTTCCGATAGTCCACGTTTAATTTTGAATTCTTATAAAATTTACGAATTTTTCCATTGTTCTTAATTTCTTAAATTTCGCATACAATAGGTAAAGAGAAAATTACAACTTGACAAGAAATCTATACGATTAAAAAAAGTAAACCAACGTTTTCTGTTGCAAGGAATTCTACTCTTTTGAATTTCTCAACAAACTTTTAAGCGCTAGTTTCTTATGTCTTGCTTATTGATTGACTAAAACTCTTTTGGAGATGAAAAGACATCATCAGCATGTTTTAGAACAGAAGATAAATCATATTCAGAGACTTTAAAAGTGGCAAAAAAGTTCACAAATAACAGGTTCAAGAATAGAGTTGCTTTTGTTAATTCTAGATAGCACATTACGTTATAATGTTGTTTGATATAGAATTATAAAAAAACTGATATAAGAGTCTGGAAACTGAATCAGTGTTCCGTTATTGCATTTGTATAAACTGATCTTTTCCCTTAACGGTCAGCAACAGTTGGCCCCATGTAAACCATTTCCATTTTAGCAGGTATACTTGGATACTTATTCTTCGGGACCATCAAATATTTCCATGTATGGGATGATTCCGTGTTCGCCGAAAACCTACCAAGAAGGAAACACAATCGCAAAATATTCCATTTTAGATAGGTTTCAAGTTTTAGGAACTATAAATATATGCTATCGTGTAAACCTGATTTTCTTTACCTTTAAGATAGTTAACTTACTACAGAATTCATTGTAATATATTTATGCTCTTTACAGGTGCACTACACAGGAATACATTATACAGTAGACCCCCTAAAATCCGCACAGCTTTGGACCAGAGGTTGTGCGGAATTTAGAATTTTGTGGATTTCTGGTCATTCCTTTGTTTACATTTTTCAAACAGCAATTTGAATATAATTAACAATCCAATCAAAACTATAATGTATGCTTAAAATATAATTAAATATTAAAATAAGTAATAAACTTAAATTATAAAAATTTAGAAAGTTTTTAAAAGATTAAAATATTAAATACAAAGGCCAAGTTAATAATCAATAAGGTATTATTAGATATTCATTATATAGATGAAATGTATTTTTTATTTAAATCATTCAATGTGACTTGCCATATAAAGGTAAAAATATTACTAATTCACATCAAAATCATAAAATAAAAAAGTTTTATTTCAGATTTAACCAGTCTTAATAATAAAAAAAACTTGATTAATACATAAACTTATTTGGTAAGAAGATTATGAATACCAGTTATATAAGCAGTATATTGATTTTTTTAAAGAAATAACTTTATTCTTCCTTCATGAATATACATGAATTCAGTAATATTAACAAAAATTACAAATTGAAATATACATGGAACTGATATAAATCTAAAAAAGTTAAATTTTTCCCCTATATCTGAACTGGATGTTTCATTATTTACATCCGTAAATTATGTACGGATTTTGGAAAATTGTGGATTTTAGGGTTTCGGATTTCAGGGGGTCTACTGTAATAGTTTTAGAGGATACAGTTAAAACGGAACATGTTTATATTGAAAATTTACCTAAAAAAGAAAAGTTCATAGCCTTGGCAAAAGATATAACTTTGAATTACGCCATTTAAGATTATACCATTTCACACCTGTTTAAAATGGAATTTTTCATGGGTTCTTTGTGATGTCGTCTTAATAGTTTTGAGTGTTATCGAATGCATGATTCAGAAATCCAGATATTCGTTTGGGGTGGGGGAATCCACGACGTCCACTTGGCTATGCTACTGGTTACATTATTCAATTGCAGTGTAAATTTTATTAAATGATACAGAATGTTTTAGCAATAAGCATTAACATTTGATTAAAAAAATTCTGAAATCTGCAGAATTCCTTACTAAACACTTTTACATACTAAAATTCCATCTCTACAAAAATAATTTATTTTCTTTCTATTTTTTGTAAAATGTTTCTTAAATGTATCTTCGTTTCTTTAGATGATATTAGGCTATACAATGTTCTCCTTAAATTTATTTTATATTTTACTTAAAATTAGTTATTTATTTTTAAATTGTTGCTATTTTTTTTAGAATTTAATCTTTAGTACACTGTTAGGAAACGCATCTGACGCACCTTTGATTCCGCTAACTTTAGATAATTGGTAGTCAACTGTAGTTTTTAATACTATGGTTGTAATTTTATTACAATTTATCTTCTACATTGATTTAAAATTTTCGTAATAAGTTTTTTTTGTTTTTTTAATAAGATATAAAATCTGACATTAATTACTTTTATTTTATTACAGTCGCATCAAAACATTTATCTAACACGTCACATCAATTAAAATATCTTCAATTTGTGAAACAAATGAAGCAAAATATTTTTCATCAGACCTTTTTGAAAAAGTAACTTCTAATTCACAGACAGGAAAATCTTTTATTGGTGAGTTATGCAAGAATTTCTCCCAAAACAGTCTTTTTTGTGTGAGGTATGCAACAAAGAATTCTTTCATAAGAGTTCTTTAACCAGACATCTGTTAATTCACGCTGGTGAAGAACCGTTTGTGTGTGAGATATGCAACAAGAAATTCTCTCAAAAGAGCCATTTAAATAGCCATCTTTTAAGTCATACTGGTGAGAAACCGTTTGTGTGTGAGATATGCAACAAGAAATTCTCTCAAAAGAGCAATTTAAGCAACCATCTGTTAAGTCATACTGGTGAGAAACCATTTGTATGTGAGGTATGCAACAAAAAATTCTTAGAGAAGAGCAATTTAAGCAGCCATCTGTTAATACATACTGGTTGGAACTCTTTAGTATG
Source organism: Maratus speculifer (assembly GCA_964019185.1). Classification (NCBI taxonomy): domain Eukaryota; kingdom Metazoa; phylum Arthropoda; class Arachnida; order Araneae; family Salticidae; genus Maratus; species Maratus speculifer. Next base: position 2,092,476 of record CAXHSM010000921.1, read on the forward strand.
TGAGATATGCAATAACAAATTTTCAAAAAAGAGTGATTTAAGCAGGCATCTGTTAAGTCATACTGGTGAAAAACCTTTTGCATGTGAGATATGCAACAAGAAATTCTCTGGAAAGAGCCATTTAAGGTGTCATCTGTTAACTCATACTGGTGAGAAACCGTTTGTATGTAATACATGCAACAAGAAATTCTCTAGAAAGGACCATTTAAGCAGCCATCTCTTAACTCATACTAATGAAAAACCATTTAAATGTGAGATATGCAACAAGAAATTCTCTCATAAGCATCACTTAAGTAGACACCTGTTAATTCATACTGGTGAGAAACCTTTTGTGTGTGATATATGCAACAAGAAATTCACTCAAAAGAGCAGTTTAAGCCGCCATCTGTTAATTCATACTGGTGCAAAATAAAAACCTTTTGTATGTGAGGTATGCAGCAAGAAATTCTCTCATAAGCATCACTTAAGTTTACACCTATTAATTCAAACTGGTGTGAAATCTTTCACATGTGAGGTATGAAACGAGAAATTCTCTCAGAAGAGCCATTTAAAGAAACATCTGTTAATTTATATTAGTGAGAAAACTTTTGTGTGTGAGATATGCAGCAAGAAATCTTCTAAAAACTGTGATTTAACCAGACACCTCTTAATTAATACTGGTGAGAAAACTTTTGTGTGTGAGATCTGCAACAATAAATTCGCTTGAAAGACTTATTTAAATAGGCATCTGTTAATTCACACTAGTGAGAAAACCCTTGGATGTGAGATATGCTACAAGAAATTCTCTCGAATCTATTCTTTAAGGACTCATCTGTTAATTCATACTGGTGAGAAAGTTTTTGTGTGTGAGATATGCAGCAAGAAATTTTTTAAAGACAGTGATTTAATTTGGCATCTCTTATTTCACACTGTTGAGAAATCTTTTCTGTAGGATATATGAAACAGTGAATTCTCTCAAAAGCATGATTTGAGAAAGCATCTGTTAACTTATTATGGTGAAAAAACTTTTGTAAGTGAGATATGCAACAAGCAATTTTCTGTAAACAGTAATCTAGCCAGGCATCTCTTAGTTGATATTGGTTAAAATCATTTGAGTGTGAAATATGCAACAAGAATATCTCTCTGTAGTATGCAGCATTTTTTAAGAAAAATTTGCCTATTTAAATCAGTAATTTAACAGATAAAAAGTGATACAATGAGCCCTGGCAAACTCAGTTTTATTTTTATCATGCTTTATATTATCTGAAAAATGTTAAAAATTTGTATTTTTTTACATTTATAAGCCTGTAAGATTTTATTATGATTGATAGTATTTAAGTTTAAAAAGCCTTTTTAAACCTAATTTCCCACCATAGAGTTCTTTGTTGGTAAAATTGGTTTTCTTATCAATATTTAGGCTGAAAATATTAGTTTTGAAAAGTGTATGGCCCATGATTTACTCTAATTTTGAAAGGAAAATGTTTATGTTGGTTTGTTTGGTAAATTTTTTGTTAATTTAAAAAGCAACAACAGCCTGATGACATTTGAAATTGGGGTAAATGTTGGTAAAGGTGTTTTAAAATTATGCTTTTTTCATCAGGATAATCAAAGAAAATGCACTAATTTAATTGTCATGTCATTACTGATATCTGTAGTAATCTTTTAAGTTCCTTAATTTCTAAATCCCCAATTCTGCTTCTTATTTCATAAAGGTGTGATTTTTAAAAATCAATAAATATTGAAAAAAAAAAAAACATTGAAATATTTACTTACTTTAGCCAATTCAATTTCTAAAATTTTCTATAATACTTAGAAAATAATTATGATTTCGATATAGCTCTTGCCCATCTGACTATGAATAAACTCTTGAATTACACAGATTACCATGTAACTGATGTAAGATACTGAGGTTTACTATGTCACATTCGTTATTGAAAATGAATTATGTACAGTCAATCCGGGTAACTTTGCTCCACTTTTACGAAACTTTGATCCATTTAGCCATGGTGGAAGCTTACAGAATTATTTCCAATGAACTGCCATCTATCTATATTTTGAGACCAAACTTTGCCGTTAACTCAAGTGATGTAGCAGATTTAATCTTTTTTCCCTCTTTGACCAAAGTTATCCTGATTGATTGTAGCATTTGCAGTTTGTTCAGAAAGAAGCTCAAAATAATTCCATGTTATAGTACGATTTATGTGGAAAATCGTTTGAGGTTTTACTATGCATTTTTTGAAGAAATTCAATGAAATGAGTATGATGACTGAAGTTTCCTGAAACATGCATTCTGTAGAATAGGGAGTGCAAAGTATTTATTATCTGTTTAACTTTCGTAATTTTAGATTGTAGGCCGCCTTTATTTCAAAACTAAAAAAAGCTTAATTTTCAAGGACAGCTTATAGAGAGATTTAAGCTTATTGAGATTTTAAAAAATCAATAAAAAATCTATTTTTATCTCTAATGAAGGGAGGAAAGGAGGTGAATAAAGAAATGAGAATCTTCAGATTTTCACATGATCCCTGCATAAAAAAGGGGATCTTCTGAATTCTTCCCCTAAAATCCTTCATTCTTTAGCACACAGAATTTACAATCTTTTTTTTAATTCGTTAAAAAACATTTTAACAATAAATAATCTCTCTTCTAAATTTTCCCCCTTGAGATTGCTTCCTCCTTCTTTGTCCTGTCTAACAACAAACATGCACTGTTTAATCTTTAGAACTCTCTATTTTTTAATTCATTTATTTTCTGACTAATTAATAACTTATTTAATAAATAAATAATATATTTGTAGCAATGTTTATCTATATATGTAAGAATAAGTAAATGTTTTCAATAAAATCACTTCCTGTTGCCAAAATCTCTGCATGTCTGTTGTCTCGTTCAGCTCTTCCCTCATATAAGGAAGATCTGTTTCTTCTACCAACAAATTTCATAAAATTTTAAATTTAAAAATTCTTTATTTTTTCTGCATTATTTGTGTTTTTTTCTTTTTTGTAACAATATTTAATATATAATTTATATCCCCAATCTCCTCCTAAAAGTCCTTTTTTTTCTCCTTCTCTCCTTAAACATAGTTTTAAAACTTTTTTTTGTTTTATTTGTAACTATTTTGTTACAATATCAAAATGATCATTTAAATTATTTATCCTTTTCCATCCAAAAAATTCTGTTTCTCCCTCATACAAACTTTTGAATTCTTTTTTAAAGATTTTTATACTGTATTGTTATTAAATAACAACAATAAATAAGTAATGATCTCATTCTCCCATTAAATTTTCAATCAAATTCCCCAGAATAAAGTGTGAATTTCTAGGTATGAGGCAAATAATTTTAATCTTGTGTTGTTTCATTATTCTCACCCATGATAATATATATTGTAAAAAGGGGTCAGGACATTATTTTAATATCTAAAATATACACGGTTCGGTTTCTATAAAACAACCATTCACTTTCAAAACTTGATTTATTCAAAAGTATTAAATTTACAAATATTATTGATGTATGGAAATAACCACAAAATATGCAAGTTTGTACACCAGGTTGGATAAAAGCACTAGTTCAAGATTATTCACCCGGTGGCACTAGTTCATGTTTGTAAACCAGGTAACATGGCAGCATTAGTGCATGTGACATGGAATATTATCATGCACGAAGGTTCCATTTCCATTTTGCAAGACAGATAACATGTAATGATGCAAATGAACCGCAGTGATGTTAAGATAGGCCGTGGAGTTCATGGTCTATTCTACAACAATCACAGGTCAGCGGGAGGCCCATGAGAACATTTCTCAAAGCTTAATATCGCCACAACTGGCCTGTGTATGACCTACTGTATAACGGGGATTAACATTTCGCATAGGAGACGGCGTACCTAAACATTGCTATCAATGTGTTGAAAGGTAAATCGTGTTTCATCCATTGAGGCAACTCTCTATGTTGCATAGCCCAGTCAAGATGTTTCCGGAGCTAGTATAGGAGTATTTGTCAATGATGCTTGGTCAACAGGGGTACATAAGTGGGACATTAGCGCCTTAGTTTCACATTCAACAGTGTCAGCTGAACTGTATACTCCGAAAGAATTCCACTTGAACCTGTATTGTTTTGGGATTATAAATTGAGCCTGTCTCTGCTGCCGATTTTTTTATTTGTTCTTTTTTTGCCAAAATTGGCCTTTTTTGGCCATAATTGGCTTTTATACAGTAAAGCATTTTTAGTATGATCTGCACATTTTTATGTTTTTTGATTAATTTAATATAATTTTAATTAATCTTTCAATTAGTTTTAATGACGTTTCATTGACTTTGAGGTTAATAAATAACACAATTTCTCAATAATGAAGATATGAATAGACTAGAATGACACATAGACGCATAAAGCTAGTGGTTTGTAGTCAGAATTTCAAATATGTAATCTAAATTTTAAAATAGCCATATTAATTGCCTTTTCTGATTTACAATGACTTTTAAATTCACTATTGTTTTTCCATTTTTACTGCTTTATAAAATTAAAGAGGCCAGTTGTTATTTAGTTATTTGTTTTATTATTTAGCTAATTTTAAGGGCTATTAATATGCGTCTTATTTATTTCCCACAAACATTTAAAATTATACATTAAGTCATATAATAAAAGCAATTGCTTTTTTTGCAATCTCCCCCCCCCCCAAAAAAAAAAAAAAAATCCGAGTTTGATTTAAAAAATTCTCGTAATGAAAGGGAAAATAAAAAGTTTTTTTAAATAGGTTTTGTTTTTCTGCCAAATTTCTTTGGAGTTCAATGCACTTCATCCAATGATCTTCTCAAGTCATTATGCCAACACGCAAGTTCGATTCTTCAAGTCCTCGAAAATTCATTTTATTTCTACACTGTTAAAAATATCGTGAAAAAGGCCTCTGCTTTTAAAGGTTATCTATGTTCCAGCTCATGAGAAAGTTGGTCAGAAAATAGTTTAAAAAAAAGGAAGTAATTCTTCACAATATTTTTAACAGAACACAGTTGTACAAAATCGTTTTCAATCGTCAAATTTTTTAGTCGTGGGAATAGGTGGACGTTTCAATTAGCCAAATAAGGCGAATAAGGTGCATTTTGCAGTTGATCATACTTCAGTTAATTCTACTTTCATATAAGGAAACGACAAATGACGATATTGTGGGTCAAATTAGTGTGAGTCAGCAAGAAAACCAAATCCATTCTTTATGATTCCTATTGTGGATGATTTCCAGGTGTTTGATTTATCTACAATCAACAGAGGTATGGTATGATTGGCCTGCGTTGCCAAGACGATTCCTGAAATGATCGCTATGATATAAATGTAATGGCAGCTTAACTGAGAGAAGTGTTTGTTTGCAATCCTTATTGCTACCAATCTACCAGTGAGCCGGGCATTTTTCGATCGAAAATTATCTTCATCTTACGCAAACCAGGTCTTTTTTCGGATTTACCTTATCCACTCTGTCTATGATCGTATCTGGGTTCCGGATGGTTCCGAATCATCATTTGACTTAGAGGACGCTTGGGAGGACACTGCGGGCACTTTAGATTCCCTAATGACGACAGTACTCGCAGGATCGGCATGTAGTATCTCCCGGAGTTACTTTCAGAAGTGGTCTTCGACAGTGCCTTCAGTGCCCCTTCGCCATGTCGCTCATCCCCCTCTCTCCACTGCAACTGCAGCAATTGTGAGTCGACACTTAAGTGGGAGGTGATCGGAGGTGCCCTTGTCGACCAGAGGGCAGTCGTGGATAAAAGCTAACGTCAGGCTGGTTGTCTGGCACGGGGCGTTTTCTCTGGCAGGGGGTCAGCAGGTTTATCCGTTCTCACAGGGAGCCGGGCCGAAGAATCAATGGCTAATACGTAAGCGTATTGAATTTAGAGCAAACTCTCGGCTCGATCAAAGTCTTGCGTATCTGTACACTACTGAAATTATCTGCGCCCAGTGTTGAAAACCTGGCACTGACACAAAAGGACTTTCGCGCTACTAATCCTTGATCCCTGAGACGCTTCAGCTTCTTTCTTAGGGCTTTTCTCCGTCTACCAGAGATTGCAAAAGTACACTTTTTCTTTCCGGTAGTGCTCCATATTGCATGGAGAAGGAGCACGAGTGCTCAGGAACCACGGTAACCATAGAATAACGATAACGGATGGCGGGCCTTGTGCAATTTCCTGGCTAAAAGGCACGAGGAGCGATGTGGTACACGTGTATCATCACGCTACATCCCCCCTAGCAAGGCGGAGTCTATTGGGTCTAGGTAAAGCTTTCTGTGACTAACTGGGAATACTAATAGCACCTAGTCTGGTTTTCCAGATCCCCCACATGAGCTGAAATCTTCCGATGGTGTGGAGGAAGATTGGGTTGTAAAACCTTAGTATGGTGGTGTCTATGCCGTCAGGAGGGATTTTCCATGACCCTTCCGGTTTTGCTACGAGTATCTAGTCTGGTTTCTTCGGTCGGTGCGCAGCAGATGAATCTTAAATGTGTACTTAAGGTAAGTTTGTAGGATTCAAGATTGAGAAAAAAAACCCTGAGCGAGACTGTGACTATGCAGTCAGGGAAGCCTTTCCTTGTCCTTTCGGGGATCTAGTTAGAGATGTTTTCATTTGCGGTTGATCTTCAAAAAGTCTTTCCTTATCATAGGAGTCGATATGAGGGTCTTCCGCAAAGCAACTCCCCCTAGGGGATCTTCGGAATTAGGCCCGATGTTTTTGTAGGTATTTGGTCGTCAGGGTAACCTGGTAAGGAAACCAAGAGCAGGGACATTTTGGCCTTCTGAGTAGTGAGTGATGAGGATTGCCGTTTTCGGTATTTCGTCTCTCGTTTGGGAACAGGGTTGCGTGACCTGCGCTGGGAGTTCACAGACTGAAGATCAGGCTAGTCCGTGACGGGCGCCATAAACGTGTGTCTCGGATTGCAAACTTGCATGAGGAGTGGCATGAAAGTTTAATATGAATCGTTGGCGCAAAAGCCTTACGGGCCCAAAAACCGGTGAGTGCTGTGCCCGCTTTATTCACTCCGTCAAGAAGTTTAGCATAATATTCATCGTTTATTAATTAGTCCTTGGGCAGATAGTCAGTTATCAATATTTTCTTAGCATCACAAAAGACTGACGCCGTGGACACAGATAGTGCCATTTTTGTTGGTGAAGAACCACTATGTCAAAAATGTAATTGCTGCTTGATATCAAAGGTGTAGCAGAGAACCCAATTATCATCTCTTACAAATCGACGCACGAAATTGGTTTTATTTACGCTAAAACCGCCTAGATTATCTTGATATATTCTCATTCTCTGTCGTTTTTTACCATTATCAACATGCACAAGGATCGGCTTGCCGACAGCTTTTTCATTCCTAATTTCACAATGAGAGTATGAAATGTCTTTTTATCTAGATGCCTACAACATAAGCAATTTAAGAGATCTTTGAAGATCCTGCATAAACATTTCATTTAATTTCTGGATGATTTCGGATTTGTGGCAGTTTTGTTCGTTTATTGTGCGGGTATTCTAGGCTCTCACAGCCATGTTTAAATTATTTTACCTACTTATACACTATCATAAATGATTAATCCTGAAGTATCCTGCTTTTTAAAATAAATTTATGATAACTCCCGAACTTTTTTAGAAACCATTTAATAATAGCCCGCATTTCACTTTTATCCATTTTACAACATTCTCAAAATTACTTTTATTTAAAACCATGCGAAATTAAATACTGCTTAACAGAACAATATTCAATTTGACTTTTGTGCATAAGACAGTTGTGCTATAAGACCGGAAGGGTGCAGCACAGACAATCACCTCATCGAGTTCACGTATGAAAATCTGGGATTAGTTAAATCTCGATTGGCATATTAAAATGCAATCTGCCTGTGAAGCCATATTTTTGTGGAAACCACCTAAAAACCCGAATTTAATGGTTGACTCATAAATTTTAAATCGTGCTTTCCTGTACCCAAAAATATGAAAACATGGAGGATTGGAAGCAGGAAAACATAATGATAAGCCTATGAGTCTGTTTTGTAAAAAATATTAGAATCACTATTAATCTAAATCTTTTACCTCGAATGTAGGTTGAATGTAGGTTCTCTACGGTTTAATTTGGTAAATCTCGTCTTAATTCTAAGTATTATTCTTCAGAAAACATCCATTTGCACGAAACAATAACATTTAATGGACAAAGCGAACATAAATATTACATGAATTCACTTTTTTTTAACATCTCAATTCATAAATGAGTACAACCGTGCGTCTCATCTCAAGATAAGCTCATAACAACAAAAAACATAAATCAAAATAGAATGCAAGAAAAAGATCTTATTTGTTCACACAGCTTATAAATGTTTGTGCACCAAGAAGTTTCGAGTCTGAAACCACAACAGAGTCACTGGCTAAAATCGGGTTTTTAAGTAGTTTCCACCAAGATATGACTTGGCAGAACGATTGCGTTCAAATATGCCAATCGAGATTTAATTAATCTTATATTTTCATCCGTGAACTCGATGAGGTGAATGTCTGCGCTGCTGCCTCCCAGTCTATATCTGTTGGTTATATTTTACTCCAACTATTGTTGCCATTTGAGATTTATGTCGCGAACTTTTCAAATCACCCTCGAAATTTTTAAGATATTGTATTTTATGCATACTTTTTGGATTTTGTCCTATCTGCTTTTTACACTGAACAAAGCGTTTTTAATGCTTTTCAACGTAGCCTTAATGAGTTTATGAATTCGGTTTGTATGTCTGTCTGTCTTTCCGAACTTAACAAATGCGTAAATATTCTCAGATTCTCATGAAACGTCATCGAGGCTAACCGTAGCAAGTTTTGATATTGAAAATGAAGCATGTGGTACTTATGGTTGTGAACAATGGAAAATTTGAAAATTGTCTGAATTGCCATGGTAAAGCATTATTACAAGAGATATTCTATATTTTCGAATAATTCAATCAAAATAAACCAAAAATTACAGCTAAATTTCGGATCCACTAACAATGGAAAATTTGAAAATTGTCTGAATTGCCATGGTAAAGCATTATTACAAGAGATATTCTATATTTTCGAATAATTCAATCAAAATAAACCAAAAATTACAGCTAAATTTCGGATCCACTATCAAAAATCAATCTAATCCGACGCTTCTTACGACAGTTTTTGTTGAACTGACAGACCTAATTTAACCTTTTTCATTTTTTGTCCCATTATGTAACAATAATCCATAATCTGAAGAATAGAGGGATTATATAAGAGGATTGGTTAACCGACTGTGTAGGTTAATTGGATGTAGGGTATTTGAGTCTATAGTATTTTTATTCACATTAGTTATTCCATATACATTTAATAATTAACTGAAAGGGATGACATAACGAACAGAACTATGACTCTTCAGATTATATATCATCCGGTATCCCCCCTTCCCTTCCAAAAAGAGCCCCTGGATCCGCCCTTTTTATAAGCTAAAGTCGATCTCTACAAAGTCCTATTTTTACTTTTTCAATTTTATTTGAAAATTGTTTTCATGAGGATATTTAAACACTCAGAACTAGGTTTAGAAAATAAAAGTATCCCCATGAAAAAAAAAATAATTATAAGAAAATTGAAAAAGTAAGAAAAGACCTCCAGCTATAATTGTAGAAATAAACCCCCAACTATACATTGAAAGAAATAATCTTTAAAATTATTAAAAAAATAGCTTCTAATAAACTCATTAGCTTCAGTTCAAACAAACAGAAAAAAATGACACATTTTCATTGAATCAATAACAATTTTTATTTCCTTTAATTTCAACATAATTTAATTTTAAAACAAGTTTAATTTTGTTGTGAAAAGAAGAGAAGATCGTATGTACAAATATTCGATCGACTCAAATTTTAAAAGGAATATAAATTGTAATATTAATATACATTTTAAAAATAATTCATAAATAAACTGACAATAAATTTTAGTTGCTAACCTTTGAAATTTTTTTTATGCAAGCAAATTGAAAAAGTTCTTTTTAATCGAAGAATACAATTCAACATTTCATAACTTAATTAGGCTTTTATTTAATGTGCAATGTCAGTCTTTTGACAATGAAAAAGAAATTTTACAGCTTAGTAACACCTACATTGGGGAACAAGGGCGCGGCAGACTGAAATTCAGTTTTTTTTTTTTTTTTTTTGCTCAACTAATTTCTATGAAGGTATATATATATATTTAATGCAATATCCCGATGTTTAGAAAAATGACAAAGCAGCTTACATTCTTCATTGGCATGTAATACACCGAATAACTTTAAGAGCATTCATATTCAAGAATTTTTTTTAATAATTGCTTATTACGATGTCATCTGCTCCATTTAAATATCAATCTTTAAAACCGACATACTCAAGAGGCTACCTCAGTCAGGAAAAAACATCCATTCACCAATTGTCAATCCAACGGTCAAAATGATTAATCCAATGGGTGAAATTTTTTAAGTTAACTCATTTGCATAAAATGTTTTATGTGCATTATTTTTCATTTAAAATGTTTTTAGCGATTTTTACATGGGATAACTTAGATCGATCTTTACATCTACCGTTTTGAACATTTTTCATTTTACTTTCAGATATTTTTAAATTAAAATACTTCCACTTTTAGAACCGGTTTCGAAATTGCAAGCATCATCATAAAAAAACTACAAATAAAATAAAACAGGTAAAAATATTACCTTTGTACAAACCAGCTTTCAATGAAAAAATTATGATATAAAACAATTGAAATGCAAGCAAGACATCATTAAAATTTTCTTCCACAGGATTAGCATTAGCCAGCAGATTTTTCCACATGATTGAAGTAGCCTCATAAAAGAAGCCTTATAGATGCAACAGGAAACTTCCGTTGGAGACACCGATTTCCTAATGATTATAAGCAGAACTGGAATGGCAACAAATAAGGTAACACCCTCTATTCAGCATCACATAGTATATACAGATAGTGTTGCCAGGTACACCACACAAATCTGGGCTCCAAATACCACTCTTTCTTATAGTTTTTTTTTTCAATCTTTCATCATCAAAAATTCTGCTATTAAATAGGGTTAAGAAAATTACTTTAAAATACTGTTTCCAGTTTCAGTTCAGGAAAGCATAAAAACAAACAATCATTCACCAATCTTTTCATCATGATATATTTACGGCTTTTTGTACAATTTTGTAAAAAGCAGATCTTTTAAAAACTTAATACCTATTCCAACAATTTATTCCATTTGATTCGCAGTGACATCTAAATGAGGTACTCAACAAACTTTTTCGAGCATTTAAGGCTTATCACACTCCAAAAGAGTAGAATACAAAATTTAGCCAAATTCATTACCGTTATTTTTTAGATGCAATTTGTATACATGCATAGACATTTGCTAATATTGTAACATAAAACCAGAAAAGACTGAGCTCAGCTAAGTTAAAATTAATTTAAAGTTCAATTAGACAAAACAATACATTCTTGGCAAGTTAATATTATATATTGGTGCTAAATTCAGTGATATTATTTCCTTTGATGCCAAGCATTAATTTCAGCATTGGTAACATCAGAAGTCAATTCTCCTGCCAATCTAGTGAAATGTTGTCAGCTTTGCGACTTCGTTTACTGCCAAATTTTCAACAACTTAATAATTATTTGATCCTTCTATTCCATTAAAACACAATGACCCACGCATCGAATTTTCTCAACCCCTTGACCTATCCCTATGGTCTTCTCATACCTCAATATGGTAGGATACAAAATTCAATCAAGATCATCACAGATGTTTTTAGATAAAATTTCCAAACACACAAGATTTGGTCATATTCATGATGAATAAATACTGAATTAAATACTTATGTATAAAAAATACTTAGCTAGTGATGGATGAAATGAATACATGATAATGAGCAATGGTAAGTAATTACTACAAAATCTTAGCAGCCAAGGATTTATTCTATTAGACGGCAAAATGCAACAAACAGTTAGTTTCGAAAACTAAGTAAAAATTAACTCACTACTGGCGAATAAAATGATGTTAATAGCTATGATGTTTATTATTATAATAAAATGATGTATTTCCCCACCCCTGATAATGAGATGTGTTTCATATAAATGCTTGAGAAATTTTTAAGAGGAAAATTTAACATATAAGAAAGATTTCTTTGCATTCAAATATATTTAGCACAATCCTCATGTATTTTCAGAAGCATTATTTCAATAAAGGCTTTTCTATTGCATAAGAAATTGAGGTACAAATTAACTCTTTAAGTTAGAATAATTTCTTATTTTAGGGAAAAACAATTTTATAGTGAAGAAAAAACAAGTAAAAAGATTTTACACAAAAATTTACTGAAAGCTAATGAATGTATGAACAGTTATTTTCTTATTAACAAAAATATATTAAGTAATGGAACAACTGTAGTCTATTATTTTATTACAAAAAATAAAAGCATTAAAAGTGCTTATAGTAAATGCAATTAGATATACAGGTTTCATACCCAATTTTGAAATAAAAATATAGGAGATGTTCACGAACTCTCTCTGTGATATGAGACAAATATTTTCTTAAATAATACTTATGAGGTAACCTTTTGGAACATATTTTATAAAGATGAGGTTTCCTTTCCCAAAAGTGAGTGAAGCGATGGGCTCTTAAGTTACTCATCAGAAAACTTTTTAGATCATATTTCACAAACAAAAAGATTTTATTGTGCATGCATCAAGAGATGACTTCTTAGCCTACTATTCTGAGAAAATCCTGGAACATAATTCACAAACAAAAGATTTTTCTCCTTTATGCGTCAAGAGATAGTTTCCTAGAATAATATTCTGAGAAAATCCTATGGAACATACTTTATAAATAAAGTTCTTTTCTCCTGTATGCGTCAAGAGATGGGTTCGTAGATTACTATTCTGGGAAATCATTTAGAACGTTTTTCACAAAGGTTTTTTTTTTCTTGTATGAATAAAGAGATGGGTTCTTAGAGTATTCCTATCAGAAAATTCTTTGGAGCATATTTCACAAACAAAGGTTTTTTTTTTTACTGTATGTATCAAGGGATGAGTTTTTTGATTAGGACTATAGGAAAACCCTTTGGAACATGTTTCGCAAACAACGGGTTTTTCTATTGCAGTATAACTATGAGTGAAGATATTGGTACTTAAAATACTATTATAAGAAAATCCTTTAAAACATATTTCACAAACAAAAGGTTTTTTCCCTCCATGTGTCAAGAGATGTTTTCTTAGATTACCATTCGAAGAAAATCCTTTGGAACATATTTTAGAAACAAAGGGTTTTTCTCCTGTATGCGTCAAAAGAGGTTTTGTTGGATTACAATTCTGAGAAAATTCTTTGGAACATGTTTCACTAACAAAAGTTTTTTTCCCTGTATGTGTCAAGAGATGTTTTGTTAAAGTGCTCTTATCATTAAATGCTTTGGAACATACTGCACAAGCAAAGCTGTTTACACCTGCATGACTCAAGAGATGACTTCTTAGAAGATAATTACGAGAAAAACTTTTGAAACATATTTTACAAACATAGGGTTTTTCACCTGAATGAATCAAGCGATGTCTTCTTAGATCATAATTACGAGAAAAACCTTTGAAACATATTTCACAAACAAAACGCTTCTTTCCTGTATGAGTGGAAAGATGTTTTTCTAAGTAGCTATTCTTAGAAAATTTTCTGGAACATATTTTACAAATAAAAGATTTTTCCTCTTTATTAAAGGAGGAATGTTTTTCTTTATCACCATTTAGAGGATCAAAGAGCTGTTCATTAGAGGAAGAAATTGCTTCTGTAATTGATGCCATTTTTTAGTGAAAAAGATTAATTTCAGATGATAACAGAAACTTTTTCAAAGTATCAATATGGAGAGATAATAGAGATATTCATCCAAGGAAATGACTTATGGAATTTCAGTAACACAGCTTTATCTAACTTTGAATCTAAGAATGGAAAGAAAAATAATATAACAACACATTTTTTTAATAAATAGCACTAGATTTTAATTCTGAATAAAGTATCAGAATTTAAAAGTTTCATTTCTTTAAAAAGTACAAAAATGCATAATCTATTGAAAATTACACTATGAATTCCTAAGTACTACAGAAATTGAGTATTTCTTCACAGAAATAGATTAGATATTTAGGTGAGTATGCAATATCGTAGACACTAACATATCTGGCCTTCTCATATCCAAATAGATAAAAACGCAAAATTAATTTCTTTGCATGCTAGTAACTTTACTTTTTTATAAAATTCTACTTAGTTGTTTAACATATTCACAATAAATGTCCAAACGAAATTTTTTGACTCTTTCCTGTCGATATGTTCAGGTGTAACTCAATTTCACTTGTATATCTCAAAATTTGTAAAAATAGTTAACCATATTGTGTAGTTATGCATTTTTCCTATAAATTTTTAAAACGTTTAAAAATTGATGCTGAATTTTATACATTTTGAATTATTTTTTATAGCACAGTCAAAGTTCCACAATCCGCACAAGCTGGGGCCAGAGGATGTGCTGATTATGGAATATTGTGGATTATAGAGTACTATGGATCATGGTCATTTATTATACTTAGATAGCATTTTAATTCCATAATCAGCATAATATGAAAATAGAAAAAAGAAATCTAATAATTAATATAATATGCTATCTCAAAAAATGCCTTTTTAAAGTTATTTTTATAAAAAATGATTGCATTTAAATAAAAATAATCACATGCACAATTCATAATACAGTTTGTTTTTTACTCTTAATATAATAAAAGAGTTATATTAAAAAAAGTAGATGTTTTATTATGATTTTTTTTTCAATTATTTTATTATTTGTTTTAAAAAATCATTTTTGGATCACAAATCTTTACATTTTCTTAGCTAGTTATTTCATTGTTTACATTTGTAAAGTGACGCGAATTAAAGAAAATTGCGGATTATGGATGCGCGGATTATCGATCTTCGACTGTAATTGACTTGCGATTCATAGATCATTATGATTAACTTTTTTTTGTAATTTTGGACACCGCTCTTACAATATCATACACTGCAATCCATCCTCATCTGTAATATCATTATCATTGTCTAAAAATTTGATTTTTACTTTTATTTTGAGTAACTACCAAACATGGTGAAATTTATTTTTTATCTACTTTACAACTCAAACAAAGAGAAATCAATAAAATATCACTTTCTTTATGGAATAATTTGATATCAAATAACACTATTATATATATATATATATATATATACATATATAAATTATACATCATAAGTTGAAACATTATATTCACCTTAATAAATTTAAAAAATAATAGGAATCGCACTTCATAGTAAATTCTATTGCTTATTAGGAATTGAATATTAAAAGTTTTAAAACACTAAAACTTTACAAGAGGTTAAAAACATTGATGTCATACACAGTTAAAACCCTACCGCTTTTAACTAACTTATTATCTGTCATCGGAGGAACTTTTGTATATCAGGGGTTGCAACCAATAAACTACAAAAAATAGGGAGGATGGAAGGAGTAAGACTAACTAGAACGATATATGCTGGTTATATATCTTTTAAGTTACAACAATTCACCTGATGAGGGCTAATACTAAGTTGAAAGAGCTTGGATTTTAACATGTTATGACATCAATGTTTTTAACATTTTATAAAGTTTTAATGTTTTAAAACTGTCAATATTTAACAAATATTAAAATTTATTATGAAATATGATTCAATTTATTCATTTAACACTAAAGTATTTAGTAATAATTTTTTGTTACATAATGTATTCAACAGCAATAATGCTTTCTAGCATTTGCTATCACATAGAACTTCTGGGCAGAAAGAACTTTTTATCAACAAAACATGTGGGCAACATTTTTCTTTTATTCACTAGTAAAAAGTATAACTTCAAACATACTTCATATTTTGTTTATCAAACAGCAGAGTATATATGCATAAACTTATGACAGAAGAATAGAAATGCCAAATGTTAGGGTATTCCAGATCTTGGAATCAAACAATTTTATAATCATTTAATTATTTAAAACACACTTTACACATGGCTTGTCCAACAGCGAATTATATATGAATACATTTATAACAGAATAGGAATGACAAAGGTTAGAATGTTCCACATTTTGGAATTAAATAATTTTATATTCATTTATAGTTTTTCATATCTTTAAACTGTCATAAAAAAGATAACAGACTTAAAACTATATAGAAAACTCTTTTCGTGTAAAAATTTAGATACAAATAAAAAGAGAAAATTTTGACTGGATGAAAAGTGATAATGATATCAAAAGACAAATTGTTCTTCCTCCAACAACTATCTTATGATACTATGTGCCAGACTGCTCTCTCCTCTAAAATGATAATGTTACATATGTATAGCCCTTTACCTATGACAGGAAAAATTTAAAGAGTGTTTAAAATTTTCTTGGAACAATTTGTATTTGTACACAGAATCAATTTACTTTACAAGCAATAAGATTGATATTAGAAGTAACATTTGCAGCCTACTTTTAATATTCCTTCTCTTTAGATCTCTGGTACAGTTTGATTTAAATATTTCAGGTTTAATCTACTTTCGACAACAGCTATTCCATTTGGTTCGGATTGAGTTACAATCGGCCATTGGGAAGAAAATGACGCAATATATCGAAAAGATTAACATTTAAAAATTAATGTACTTTAAAAAACTAGCTAGACACTGCATATAGTTAGATACCATAGCTAGACACCGCACATGGGTGAAAAAACTTGAAGTTATTTCTACTACAATTGAATTTTCTTAAATTGCTTGCTTGGTACACATGTTATACGATGCAAAAGTAGTACAACTAGCAAGGCAGGAAAAAAATGAGCAAAATAGAAAACCTACCTTATTAGTCAAAAACTTAAAAAATGGTGTAAAAAACCTCAATGTCATGAATGTAATAAGATACTAGTAAGTGGTAAGAAAGAAAAAGAATTACAACTTACAAGAAGTTTCTTCTAAAAGGAAAAATCCATCATTTCATTCTTTAGCAAGGAGGATATTTGCAAAATCTTCCTGTTTTACATCTAAAGAATAATAAAATTTAATTAGAGTAGTGAGCAAGAAGTTCAAGTTTTTGTATAATACATTTCCATATGCTTTAACAAAAAATATGTTATTAAAATATCCAGTTTTTTGCAGTATATAATAATGTTAAAATTACTTTTAATTGGGATGGCAGAGAATTCACACGCTGACTCTAAAGCTGGCAAAGCATACTAACAATTTAAACACATCCTATTTAGAAGCTGCCATTGAATTTGAAAATGGCTAAAACATGAGTAAATCTCATATTTTTAAAAAATGCAACTACAGTCAAAGAGCTTTAATCAGCATTAGTTGGGACCAAAAATTGTACAGAATATAGAATATTGTAAATTACAGATCATTGTATGTTTTTTTTTTCTGTAGAAAATAAATTAAACATTTTAATAGCAAAATAAGTATAACATAAATATAAAAATTAATCAATATATTATCCCATAAAATCTCGTTTATAAAAAAAATTACATATTATAAAAATAATATACAGGGTTGGTATAAAAGTTACCCTGTTTAGACCTCCATAAAGTTTGCTGTGGTTGACAGGCATGGATGAAATTTGGAATATAAGTTACATGGATCATGGGCAAAATAAATCTGCAATAAAAAATTTTAGTTCAAATTTCGACCATCAGGTGAAAGAGGAGCGTATGAAGACCGAAAATATCAAACTCGTAGCACGAAACTTTTTTCTATACATCCTATTAGAGGCGTGCAAAGAGATAACCCCGCCCGGGGCAAAGTCTCAATTTTGGCGCCCCACCCTCCCAGAACATTTCCTTCTAAAAGGCTAAAAATGACGTTGATAGTATAAATTTGGTGCCCCCTAAATTTTTTTGCGACCAGAGCGACCGCCCCCTTCACATGGCGCTGCATCCTACATTCAATGAGTATTCCATTTGCATCAAACACATGTTCAAATCGTATCGCAGTAGCGCGAAGAAATTTTTCAATCAATTTCAGCAATATGACGAGTTATGTTTGCTTTCAAATCAAAAAGAGCCCGTGTGGGAATCCTCAATACAATGATCTTTCAAGAATTCCCACAACAAGAAGTCACAGGTATTCAAATCCAAAGAACGAGGAGGTCATGTTGTTGCTCAACTTCTTGAATTTACCAAGTCTCCAAAGTGAATACGAAGCAAGTGCCGTCAATGATTATATGAAATACCGTTAATGCTATGTGAAGTGGCGCGTCATTTTTTATGAATACGATAGACTATAAACACTTTCGTTCTTGTAAGGATATAATGACCTGTAGCTGCAGAAGGTCGCATTAACAGGTACCCATAATGAGGCACCTTCAAAGAATCTGAGAAGTGTTACCCCCAAAAAATGACCAAGAATGATAGCAGTCGTAAAACCACACCATACAGTAATGTAATCAGCATATAAAGACTGCTCATGGACAGTATTAGGACTTGTGGTACCCCATATGCGACAGTTCTGAGTATTAACTGTTCCATATAGGATAAAATAGGTCTCTTTAACCCCAGAATGTTAAAAAGCCATGCATTGTGAACGTTTATTCTGTTCAAAAACATTCCTGCAAATTGAGTTTGAGTGTCCATGTCTGCAGAGTTTAGCGCTTGCGCAACAGGAATGTTGCATGGATACTACTTTACAAAGGATCGAAGAATCTTTCATGCTGCAGATCAAGAGAGAGATCAATCACTTTTGACAACGGTCAGAGTGACTTTTCGGCAGTTTCATTCGAAATCCGCTTCTGTCGTTTTCCTTGCAGCGCCCAACTCCACCTCTTTTTTTTTTCAAGGTTTACCTCGACATCGGTTCTTTTTGTAATTATTTCTAGTGACGTTATTCTGACAGTACTCTTGACAAATCATTGCCTTTCTAATAAAAAAGCTTCATAGTTAACACAAGTTCTTTCTCTTCTAACAGTATGGTGCAAATTTCAGAGAGTGAACTGTATTAGAATGTTCAAACTAGTACTAAAAATATACACTCATAGCTTCTAATCGTTTTTCACTTTAAACAGTATCAAAGCTTGAGATATTGCAATGTCATCTATCAGTGATACTTGGAACAAACCAAAGGAAGCACACTAACGAAGTTTTTGCACTCATATCTTTTGTAAATATAGCCTCAATAGCCATCACCTGACCATTAAGACAACTGTTGGGCTGAAAACAGCTGGTTTAATGGTATTTTATTCTTTCCAAAAAAGATAAAAGACTGAAAACTATATAGAAAACTCTTTTGGTTTAAAAATCTAGATACAAATAAAAAGAAAAAATTTTGACTGGATGAAAAGTGATAATGATAACAAAAGACAAATCCTTCTTCCTGCTCTTATAAAGGAACAGGAGTTTAAGAGAGAACTTCCCCTTCTGAGAAAATATTAATTTTAAGTCTTGACAGTGAAATAAGTATAGTTCTTGTAAATTATATTTCAATATATTTAAAATCTTTGAATGATGTGTGAGATGTGCTTGCAATTTATTGCTCTGAGATGAAATTACATAAAAAAAATAAATAAACATATAAGATAACTTAAAGCATATATATCTAGGGCCGAATTTCTGTATCTGGCAGGCAAAGAAATTTTGGATATCCAATACCTGGCAAAATCAATATTCAATTCACCCTTAAAAATTGTATTTATTATTTCGGTTTCTCTCCAAAGCCATACTTAAGAACTAATTTTCTAAAATACAAATCAGCAAAAAATTATGCAGATATTATGCATAATGAAAGACTTATTTAAACTAAAAAATAATCAAAAATTTCATAAAAACATTTAAAATAATCATAATCGTGCAATCCAAAAATGAGTTAATACAAAATTACTGGAAATACTGAGGAAAAAATAAAGTCCTTTAAAATAATAGAACAAAACTTCTAGAATAGAAAATGAAATAGTATCATTACATATATTCCTTGACATATTAAACAAATTTCGTAAGACTCTTAAATAAGTGGTTTAAGGGGGCTCAGGGGTTGATCGATATGAAAAAACATGTAAACAGAGCTCACGCTTCGAGTCCATATAAAAACCATGCTTCGAGTCCATATAAACTTTCTGATATTTTAAAGGCATGTTTGTAGTCTTATAAAATTATAAAATAAAGTACTTCAATGTAATATAATAAGAAATACAGCAAAATTTAAGTAACACAATTTTCAAAAAAAAAATATGTGTTATACCATCAACACCAAGATGTCTTAACATTGAATTGACTTAAGAACCTAATTTTTGCTTTAAAATGATCGGGAAACTTTACTCTATAGAATGAATTAAGGATATAACAATCACTCGAAAAAAACATTATTAAAAAAACTTTCAAACTTAAATATTTAAAAAAGACTAAAAAAATGCAACTTTTTTTCATTAAAAATACTCAAAATATTAAACTATCTAAACTATATTAATTCATTCTATAGATAATAATGGTATATGCATGCAAAAAAAAAAAAAAAAAAAAAAAAAAAAAAATTAAGCCATTCCATCAAATAGTTTTTTTTAAATCTTGGTGTTAGTCCTCAAAAACCAAGTTTTGAGAAAACGCGACTTAAAGTTGAAATTATATGGGTGCGGCTATGAAAGTGTTGATGCATAAATGCTTATAACTTCGTTAAAAATGCAAATATTTTTATGTAGTTTTTTGCATTGAGTTAAGAATTAATTGAATAATCAAACTGGATCATAAAAATAAATCAACTTTTTGAAAAGTTTTCAACCCCTGAGCCCCCTTAAAAGGACGGACTTGTTTTTAAAAAATCGTGGTGTATAGGTTCTGTTATCCAGAATTCTTGGGACCTTGAATATTCTGGATAAGGGGTTTTTCCATAATTTGGAACACTTTACTATAAGTTTAAGAAGAGTACCTGATAGCAGTATGAAATGCATAAAGTATATATAATATTTGTATAACTGAATTCCACAAAATAAAAACATTCTAAATTACAATTCAAAAAAGAAAAAATAAGTAAAAAAAAAATATATTAATATGTAAGACTTGAGAACAGAATATTTTGATTTAAGTTTTTAGAAAATTTTTCATTATGATTGGTTGCTTATAGTGTGTCACAAAACGGTTGTTCAGTTGAAAAATATCTGTAACTCATTTGCTTTTTTTTTATTTACCTCATTCTGCTGATGATCATCATTACTTTAATTAGACATATCATTTGTCATTATGTCACATTCCAGTCATCAGATGACTTACAAAAGTATCATCATCAGCAAGGACAATTTTCCACTGATTATTCTTCTAACAATTGAGAATCCGAACATGAATGCCCCTTGACTTAATCAGGCAGGTCTGTAATAGTTTCCTTCATAAAATTTTCCACTTCCTGTTCATTCACACACACACAAAAGCACACATATGGCCACAAATTGTATCACCTATGCACATGTGTATATCTATCTCCTATATTGCATGCTTCGTGTAAAGTATACTGTTACTTTTATATTTTTGAAATGAAACAAATTATATTTCTGTTTTCATTTTCCAATCTGATTTTTGGAACTTTCTGGATATGGAGTTTCTGTATAACAGGTCCCATACTGTACTGACAAAGTCCATAAATGAAATACTTCTATAAGGAAAGTCCTTGACAATGCAATAAAGAGTTTATTACATATAAAACATTTTATTTACTGACAAAGAGGCAACTCTTTGCCACCACACAATAAGAACCTGTAATGTGAGTAACTTTCAAGGCTATTCCCTAAATAGCAAAATGTATGCAGGATAAGATTAATTTTTCTATTCAATATTAAACAAAATCCTTTCATATATGCTTAATAATTCTAGCAATTTAGTTTTAATTTCTCTTTTAAAATAAAAGATGGCGCCACTAAGGTTATTTTAAGTGTTTTTGTGAAATTTCTAGTCTTTCAGTTTGAATATGTCCTTCTTTATGTAACATGTAGATAAATTTTTTGCTCATTCGTATTATTGAAAATTAACGCCTAAGGATGGTTTTAAAGATACACTGAAATATCAAGTAGTACAATTTTTAATTTTTATGTCAAAGTATACATTGGATAGCAACTTATTGGTTTTATTTTCATATTATATAAATTAATGCGTGGAAATTTTTCCCAGAGAGATTTAACATAAAGAAGCTGTCTATGTATTTCTTCATACAAAGAGATGTATAGAACAATAGGCTCTCTAAAATTTACCATTTTAAAATCTGCAAATGAATAAAATGATATGTAATCAGGGCCTGATTACTGCACAGGCCAACTAGACCATGGCCTTGGGCCCATTGCTGCTGGGGCCCCAAATTGAGTAAAACAAGTCTTAACATTGCAGTTTTTGGAATTATTTTCTCAAAAAGTAAAAAATATTTTGATTAACATTACAGTTATATAGGAATATCTAATATCCCCCTTCTCTATGCACCCCCCCCCAAAAAAAAATATAGCAACTATATTGCTGTGAGGGACCCTCGAAAAGATGCTAGGTCTTGAGCCCTACCATAACTTTAATCAGCTTTTGTATGTAATTCTGGTAGGTATACATATAATTGAGCTTGTGCTTTCCCATGGATGAGGAACAAATTTATTTCTTTAACCCTTTGCGACGCAGGGCTAATTCATTGCTTAAGTGTTGAAAATGATGACTGACACCGGAATTTGAAAACTACTTTATTTCTAAATAAGAAAACGCTATACTTCACGCATTCAATAAACAGTAACTTTTTCAAACAAAATTCCGGTGTGAATGTGGCGTTTGAGAATTAAAATTAAGTGGTTTATCTATGAAACCACTGCGCCGCAAAGGGTTAAAAAATCACACAGGGCAGATATCACTGACAATGACAAATCTTTTTATTAAACACATTCATGTATTAATCTTTTAGTAGGTCTTTTGATTCTTAACTATGGCTAAACATGAAATAAATCTTTATAACATATTTTTAAATTTTTATGCAAATTATTAGTGCATCTTTATGAAGCAAGCTTCACTGTATAATTCTTGAAAAAATATCTCAGCATTTGTTATGCATTATTAATTATTTACTTGACTTTTTCTTTTAATATTTAGAAAAATAATATTTTCTTAAACTTTATTAGTTTAGTTTACTGATTAATATTTTAAATTAATTATTTTAATATATTGTAAGCTTTCATTATAATTTGAGTAGATTTTATTCAAACTACTGCTTAAAAAATGGATACTATTTGAATATCTAATTTACCAATTTGATCAAAATACACAAATTGGCATAATTTTATTTTAACTAATGAAATAAGAAATAAATTAGAAAAACATAAATAAAAGTACAAATAAAAAGTTGAATAAAAACTACTTTATGACATAAAACACTAATGTTAAGTGAATGTGTCATTTTTGAATGCTCAGTATTGACTTTTAATCTTGTAGTTTGGTGATAGCTTTTAGGTTTATGAGATAATCAAATAGTATTATAAAATGTAAACAAAATGGTGACCAGAAATTTACAAAGTTCTAAATTCAGTACGGCCTTGGTCATAAGCTATGTGGATCAAAGGAAGTCTACTGTATATAAGAAAATTTAATGCATAGATAAATATGATATTTAGATATAAATGTACCGTAAAATACCGTTAATCCGCCCTTCCCGATCAAACGCCCCCTCCCCACTTTATAAAGAATTTGACATTTTCAAAAAATCCCGAGAAAGCGCCCTCCCTCCCTATTCTCAAAGGCGATTGAGAGTGGGATGAATTATTTTGAAATGAATGAATCATGAATCTTTAATGAAATGTGCGTTTTTTCAAGATTTTTTAATTTATTTCATGCTTGTTTTGGCTTTTCTTTAATAATTTCTCCTTTTTTCTGCGTTTTTTCGACAGAATTTACGTTTTTAAATAAAAAAAACCAAATTTTTTCAAGTATCAAAATTCATGATTCATTCAACGATTCATTCATTTCATGAAGATTCATTCCTGTAAATTTTGTTGAACGAACGCAAAAAAATCCCGTGTAAGCGCCCTCCCCTAACTATTGTACGATTTTTCTTTTCGTTTGGGGGGGCGGATTAACGGTATTTTACGGTATATATAAACAATTATTACAGTTTTTTTTTACCATTATCTAACTATTTTTCTTTATTTGACGACAAATCGAATTTTCTAAATCCAAATTTGTCAAAACTCTTTAAAAACCTATAAGGAAAAAATACCATAACTTTATTAAATTAGTAATCAATGATAATTCAATTTAGCTATTAAAAAAAGGTAAAGAAAAGAAAAAATGATGACTTATTGATAAAACAATGTATATCATAAAACGGAATGCATTAAACTCTACAGTTGAACACAAATGATTTTAAAAATCATCAACATTAGAAAGGTAACTATGATTTTAGCTTCTGAAAAAAAAAAAAAAAAAAAAAAAAAAATGTAGTTTGTTTTGATTTTATAATGCATTAGGCTTGTTTAGAGAATATTTTGCAAAAAATTTTTAGATTTAGATGAGAACCATTTACCCGGTTATTTTGCAATAAATTGCAAATATGTTAATTCTTGGTGTTATTTAATGTCAGTGTGATAAGTCTGAATCAGAAAGTGATTCTTTAAATTTGAAGAATTTATTCCCAATGCTCCTATTCTTTATTTAGAAAGTTATCCAAGTTTTTCGGTTCTGCTGTTGCATAAAGAAGTGAAATAGATGATCAAACTCTCAATGCAAGTCAGATTCTGTTTAACCAAATTTTAGAAAAAAAATTTGAATTTTTTTGCAATTCGTAGGAAAAATTATATTGAAATATAAATGTTTATAGATATGCTCTAATAAAAGCAAAAAACTTCTAATGGAGATTATATTATTATTTTTTTTAAAGGACAACTGTTAACAATATTTGTAATAGAAAATATGGAATCTGAGATAATAAGTTGAGAATAAATAATTGTTCAAACTAATTACAAAGTGTCATTATCATATAATAAATATTTTAATTATTTTTTTATACAAGATTTAATAGATTAAAAAGTGCAGTTACAATAATCAAACTATGATAAAACAGAGAGTTGAGAAACACTCTGTTAACCTCACATAATAAGAAATTTTGAAGAAAATCTCAGAAAACTCTGAATGATGAGGCCAACGGGCAGCTAATTACTTGCAATTAAAGTTAAAAACTAACTGGAAAAGTAGATTTTAGAGATTGTCTAAATACTATTTCCTACAAAAATGGAGCAGTTTTAAGATTCTGTCCATAAAATTTTTGAAACCAGCAAGATAGAAACTTCATTTGAAAATGGAAGAAAAGATGAGAAAATGATTAAAAGAAAGATAACATTTTGGTAAAGATTCAAGTATTCTAATTTTAAATGATCCAAAATCCATGATTAAAAATGCAAATAATACAAGTAAAATAAATAACATACTTGTAAAATAAATTCATGCTTGTAATAAATATTGCATAGGCTCTCTTGTCTATTTTATGAATCAAATATATATTTGTTTTTAATAGAAATTTTCAGTTGAAATCAACCTTAAATATATTTTATATGACAATTAAATGAATTCATAAAGAAATTTGCAAAATTCTCTTAATGCAGCAGACAAATATATGTATGGTAAAATAGTTGTTGCATAGAAATGCTTTATTTCATCTTATTATCATTTAAGATATATCTGATGACGAAATGATTGAGTATAATATGATACTGGTGTAGCCCAAAATAAACAAATTGAAAGAAATTACTTAATGAGTTACTATTTACAATCTAAAATTTTCCATAAACAGTTATAATTAACAATTAAAATTACAATACAAAACAATTAAATTTACTACACTACTTGCTTACACTTTGAACACAAAACTCGGGACACAAACACACATAAACAAAAAACACCAATCCATAAGAAAATAAACCGACCAAACTGGTCAAACTAATCAAAATTCTAGATCAAAACACAGTAGGATTGAAAAAAATTTAAGAAACAAACTGATAACAAACAACATAAACTCATTTATTGCCTTGCAAAATACCTTGTTTCTTCTAAGATTCAAACATAGTATCTTAAGAGTATGTGCTCCTATATGTGAATTTCGGTAAACTTTTTAAAGATACTTTATTCCACGATCAATTATTTAAAAAAAAAGTTGCTTTCAATTAAACCAAATACAATCAAATTCAGTTTATGAACAACACAATGTTTTAAAATTAAATGTTAAAAACTTTTCCTTCAAATTAATTTGCTGTTTTACATTGAAATTTTAAATTAAACTATTTACAAATAAGTTATAACACTAAAAGAAATTAATTTGCTATCGTAAGTAAAGTTGCATGACAATAATTGAATAATATTTTGTTTAAAAGAACTCTTGAACAATAGACATTTTTTTATTATTCCATGTATCTAGTTTTTTTTTTCATAATCAGACGATGGACGTGAGATCATGCTGATATGCTATTTTTATCATTTCTTTTGATTTCAATATGCTTGTTTCCTATATGTGCTATGATGTGATCGTCTAATAAATGTTTTGTGTATGGAAGAAGTTACATTTATTGTGAGAAATATCATAATTTTATCTAAATATTATGAAATAAATTAACAATTTTGCACAGGAGCAGTGGTCTTTTAAAAAAAATTTGCATTTTGAGTGCACGAATAAATAAAATAATGTATGAATTGAATGGAACTAGGCCTAATGGAAGAGAATAATTTGCTTCAATTGAACTAATCACCAATAGGATAAATTCAAGAGGTAAGAATTTTATATGCACTTAAAATATTCAGGCAGATAATCTATACTAATAAAAGAACAAAATGCTCTATGTGTGTGTGTGTGTCCGTGTGGGCTGGCGAAATCTGCAGCACTTACAAGTCTGAAATTTTTTTTGAAAGTAGCCAAAGTCTGTCCTGATGCACCTGCTATTCAGAATTTCAAAATTCTAATTATTAACTGAGTAATTAATTAAAATCCAGAACTCACCAAAAAATATTTTTTTTTTTTTGCTTTTTCTCCATTTGCTTGCCTATGGTTGGTTGGTTGTATAAAACTTTTGAGGCAGTAATTATAAATCTGGAACAGAATTAAAAAAAAAAAAAAAAAAAAAAAATTAAAAGTGACTATTTTTTTTTTGAAAGACCTTTAAAATTCATAGACTGGCAAACATCCAGTTTAATTTAGGATTTTGATCACATCTGTTCTACATCAGAATGTTGGTACTTCATACATTAGAGTGTATGGGTGATTAATGTTGCAATAAAAAAAAATATACAAGGCTTTTATGAGTTATTTTTTAAATCACTGATTAAATAAAAAAAAATGTTTATGGCTTTAAATTGCTTTTAAAATAAAAATTAAATGGCTGTTATGCATAAAATTTTTCGAGTTGGCAGATGATTATTATGCCATAATAAATTATCAAATAGCAAAGCAAATAATTTCTATTTAATGTATTTCTGTTGCTTGATAAAACCAGATGATTATTAAAATGATGTTGTCAAACTTGGCTTTTTGAACCAAATTTTTGGATGTGATAGACCAATGAAGATCGCCATGAGACAACAATTTTTTGTAAATTATGATTTTTTTTGCATGAAATTTTTAGTTTCAGATTGGGTTTATGTCCATGGAAGTTATGTTGTCCTGTTCGGATCCGGATATAGTTATTTGGAATAACTTTGTTTGTTTCGAAATTGACTCGGTTCAGATTTCGGGGTTTTTCAAATTGAATTTTTATGTTTGGGTAAAATAACATGTATACTGAAATTATTTTGTCATAATTGGATCGAGTTATGGTTCATTAGAATATTTTTGTCCGGTTCAAATTCGCATTGGGCCAGATTCTAATATTTTTTCATATTGAATTTTTAAGTTCGATTCGGATTGCAATTTTGTCTGGATGGGTTGCAATTAGGTTTACGGTTAGTTTTAGGTTATATTTAATTTCCGGATAGGTTACAGTTAGATCATGGTTAAATTACAGTTAAGTTAAGGTTAAGTTGCAGTTAGGTTATGGTTAAATTATAAAATTTAAACGTAAGTTTTTTCTGTTACTAATTTTTTGAAAAAATAAGCTAGTAGTTTCCAAAGAAAAAAAAAATCAACTATAAATTTGAACATAAAATCTATCATGAATTTCAACAAATGATTTCTGAAAAAAAAAAAAAAAAAAAACCTCAATTATTAAAAAAAAAAAAAAAAAAAAAAGGGGGGGGACAAAATTATCTAAGGAGATTATCTACTATCTATTAATTATCTAAGGAGGAAAGAAGGCGGGATTGCAAGTAAAAAGACGAATTTTGCCAAAGAATCATGAAATTTGTTTTAGATGGGGCTTGTCTGGGTAACTAATTTGACTGACATGTGTTCTTTTGGATCTAATGGAATATTTTCTTTTTTTATCTTTACCAGTTTTAAACTTTGTTTTCATTTTTCTCTTTATGAATTATTTGACAAATTTTTTATATCTTAATAGATTAACCACCATTACACAACATTTCTTTTTTTCAGGGATTCCTTATGCCACACATAGACGAACCACCTCTAGACTGGACGTACTGTTACTATGCAATTTGGGCTATAGAGAACAGATTTAACATTGTTCCACTTAATCATAAAAAAACGCAAATTTCATCCACAAATCACGAAATAAAATCGAAATTTGCACATTTCTTATCAAAATTAGAAATTAAGTCACAAAAATTTTATAAAAGGTTATGCCTATAAATTTTTATGCAAAATTTTTATTGCAAATAAAATAAACATATCATACCACTAATTTATTTTAGAAAAAAGGTTTAGCCAGAAAATTGGTTTAAAAAATTTGCTATTGTTACAATACGAACACACTTATTTCCTACACGTTTTTACCTCGTTATCAGAAAAGAAAAGTGACGCCAACACAGTGAATGAATCAGAAGAAATGAATGATTTGGAAGCGTTCATTCATGAAAAATAAATCATTCAATGAATCAATGCAACAGAAATGTTCAACTTTTCAAATAACAAAACAAAACATTTATTAATAGAAAAAAAAAAAAAGAAAACATTTGTCTAAATCCGCGAATCTTGCACTTAAATATAGCCTTGGGCTTACAATTCTACAGAATTTGATTTTTGATCATTAACGCGAAAATTTAATAGTAACGTTTGTTTCTATTAATGTCTGGTCTGATAGCTAAAAATATAATCAGGAATTTAAAAAAAGATACTGTTACATTGTCATGGTAACATTTTCATAAATAATGTAATGAATGAATCCTTTTACGCAAATGCTTATTACGATGTAAAAATCCACGAATCATTCCTGCATTTGGCGTCTTGTCTTTTGAACCATTTATCTCCATAAATTTTACATTTAATTTAAATTATATTTTTAAAGATTAAAATTTTAATAGTTTTTTATTATTGTTATTATTTTTTTCAACTTTTTTTAATATGGCTCCCTAATGTCTCAGACGCTAAACTGGATGTGAAGTTGCCCTGAAACTAGGAAATACATTGTGCATCCTTACATTGTTCATTGTTCCTGTTTGTAATATCAAGTAACTTTTTAGAAATCATTTTATTTATGCACCCCATTTTAGTAGAGTAAGTTTAAACAAAGATAGTTTCCTTGCGTACTCCTCTATTTAAAGTACATGAAACTGGGATTTGATTTTATAGCTGCACAAAACTTCAACTATCCCAATTTTCCTTTTGCCGTTAACTAATCACTTAAAATATTATTAAAAAGTGTTATTTATTGCAGAAAATTTTGTTTTTTTATTTATTTATAATTAATTCGATTAATCGTATTGGAATTTAAATTTAGAAACAGTAAATTCGTTCAATTTTTTTTTCTTTTAACATTTAAATGTTAAAACATCGTGTTGCACATAGATTGATTGCATTCTATTCATCTGAAAGCACACATTTTTTAAATAATTGACCATCCACTGATGTTCTATATAAATTTTATAAAAATGTATTGAAAATATGAAAACAATCAGAGCTGCTAATGATCTGACATTCCAATATCTTCATAATATTAAATGGATTGCCAATAGATGCTAGAATTTTCACTGATTTTTTAAACAATGTTTTATTGTTGTTCTTTTTTTTATTTTTTACATTTAGGAAAATGATACCTACTTGTGTATTCTCATGTTAAGAAGAAACACAATCTACCAAGAATAACTCTACTTACTAAATTTTATTTTCTTTGTAATGTCATATTTCTTCTTCTAAGTTGCTATATTAAAAGCAGTTGAGGAGTATTTATTATGTACTAACAATTCTAGCCTCCTGTTTTTTTTTTTTTTTTTTTTTTTTTTTTAAAGTAAAAAAAAAAACCAACAGAAAATTAATATTTTACCATTTGTCTTGTTTCTATGTTAATCTTATATCATTACATACAGTCAGTAAAATCTCATGTTAAAAAAAGTTTCAGCCACTTGAATAAAACTGAAAGATTGTCACTTATGTACATATTCACATTCTTTTGCCAACTGTGCCAAATTATCTGCTACAAATGAATTGTTTTGATTGTGTTTTTGCCAAAATGGCCATTTTTTTCTGCCTTCTGTGCCCAAACATGAATTATTTATGTAATTTTCTTTCTTGTCCAAATTTTTTTTTTTTTTTTTTTTTTTAACTTGTAAGAGTACCTGTGTCCTGTCTTATACTATCCCGTGGCATAATTCTTACTATTAAATGTTTTTAAACATAATAACTATTTTATTTCTAAGTTTTTTTTTTTTTTTGTGCGTATGTGTGTGTGTTTACAAAATATATTTCAGTTAAAAATGCATCTTTTGGAAATACAATAAGAAAATTCTCTTAAATTAGACATGTAAATACAGTCAAGGATCGATGATCATGCACTCATTATTTGCAATTTTCTAATGTGCAGCCACCAAAATAAGTTATTTCAGTAGTGGAGGAATATAGATCCCTCTCTCCTACTGCTCCCAAAATTAGGAAAAGATTGTGTTTTCCTTAAATTTTAGTTTAAAATAAATTTTAAACTAAAATTACAATTCATTTTAAAAACAAATTATCTTCTTCCCCTTCTGAAAAAAAAAAAAAAAAAAAAAAAAATGGCTACATTATTGTATAATTTGAAAACATATGTAATAGGAGAGTTCTGTTATATGTGTATTCATATATTTTTTTTGAATTTCCCACCTTTCTTAGACATTGCAAAACAATCTATCTATTAGGGTTTCTAATTTTTCTTCTGATAAAATTTGGAAAAACATTTAAAAATTGTCTTGGAAGAAGTTTTCCTGCATAGTCAAGTAACGAAATTATTTAAGAAATAAGATTCATTGAAATTGATCTATCAAAAATTTTTATATAAATCATGTAGCGGTAAAGAAAAAAAGGTAGAGCTTGAAAATACCATAATATTCCATTTCATTTAATTTTTTTTCATTGTTATCATTGCATAATGCAATAATTTTGTTTACATAATTTAAAAACACTCAAAACATATGTTTTATTCCTATTCTACATGAGATTGTTTTAATTTTTTTATGTTTTTGAAAAATTCTGAATTTAAAGAAGAAGGATTGGGGAGTTCCAAAATTCAGAAAATTTTAAAATATGGAAAGTTTTCTGTTCTGAGGATTCTGGATAATAAGTCCTCCACTCTGTACTGAATATGGTATTGAAAGATTCTCCAAAAAAAAAAAAAAAAAAAGCATAATTACTCATAATCCACATGATATACTGTAATTCATAATATTCTATAATCTGCTTAAACTTTAGTTCCAATTTGTGCAGGTAAAAAGTGTCTGCCTGTACTTACATTTTATTTATAAATGCAGTATCTTAAAGATGTCTGTTTAGGGTTTGATTTAATATTTCTGCAGTGAAATATATAAACTCTATTCTTAGTAGTTTTTTGGGTACTACTTGATAATCTTGTTGACCACTTTCGACAAATTACAAAAGTTGCCATGATGAGTAATTTAAAAAATTATACAAATTAGAATAATTATTATCTTAAGTAAAGAACAAATAAATTAATAAATCAATAATGAAAATACAATCGAAAGTCTATGTATCATTTGATGGCATAACAAACACAAGTTTGCTATTTAATGTGAATTGAATATGATATTTACGATTATCCATTACTGGCACTTAATTTTATTGTTTGGCGATATATTTTGGTCAAAGAGTTAAACAAGTAGTACTGTTTTTTGTTTACGATTGCAAAAAACCTGGATTACTTATAAAAAAAACTTAACACCCATTTGGGGTTTTTCTCGTATTTATTGTTTTGTTTTTTTAAAGTAAGGGCATAGGGGGAGTCCCTTGGTTTTTGAAAGTATAAGTATTAAATTAAGAAATCTTATTATATTTTTATTATTTAACTAACTATGGAAGTAATTTTCATTGAAATAACACAAATAAATCAGTGCAAAATGCAGTAAGAAAAGTTTTCACTTCTGGCATCATATAATACTGTAGACTCTCTCAAATCCACACAACTTGAGACCAGAAGTTGTACAGATTTTAGAATTTTGCAGATTTTTTGTCCTTGCTTTATTTAGAAGCTAGAGTTCGGATTTCCCTTTCCCCCTTCCTCCACTCTTGTTTAAGTAAATTTTTGAAAGAATTAAACATTTATTTTAATTTTATGTTTATTTTATAGATGTCCACACATGAATTTCAATGTTATAATGCTCCGGATCCTGATGTTTCAAGGTAAGAGAAGTCTAAAATTTTAATTTTGTGATTGATCAGTAGTTTGTGTAATACTCCAATTCTTTTATTTTTCAAAATAAATTTTAATTTGTCAAGTATAAGTTTTGAGAAAAAATATACTGAAAAATGTCATTCCTCTAATGTAAAAAGTTTTAGTCATTGAGAAAAACTGTCTACCATAAGTCTTGAGCATAATTCATTAAATGTCGATTTCAAATTTCATTAAAATCAGTCAAGTAGTTTACGAAGATACAGGTCTTAAAGCTCGCATATTTCCTATAAGATATCATCCAGCCCTGGGGAGCGATTCTGGTGTGATCAGCATTGCTAAATCGGTTGAAAAGGAGACTGGGCAACTATTTGCTATTCTGGTGTTGTTCTGATTGAAATTTCGCCCGTCAGAGAGGGGTGCTTTTCATCGGGATTTTGACAACTTCCAGGCCATCGAAAACACAGCGGAAGCATTCGTAAAGAATTTTTGCTTTATTTTTGGGGGATTGTCATGCTTGTTTAATATTAAAGAATAGGAAAAGGGTATAGTATTTTAATTACCAGGGTTTGTAAATGACATTTTTTGAAAATGTAAAAAAAATCTGACATTTCTTATAATTATCTGATATTTTCAAAATAATCAATTTATTGATAATTATAAATATTTTCAGACTTAATGTAAAATATAAATTAAGATATATTGCACTTAGCATGGAAATTTAATAAAATAACATTTATAAATGATTGTTTCTGTTTCTCTTTTGTAACAAAATAGAAGTTCAACAAACTGCAACTTGCTTTTAATATTAAAAGGTGAGAAAAAAAGTCAAGATTTATTATTTAGAAAATTTTATTGTATACAACACAATTTGAAATACAAACAATTTGCTTTAATTAAAAAATTGAACATAAGTTTGTCTGCCTTTTCAATTTTCATTTTAAGCTGAGTTAAATTAAAACCAAAAAAGATTATTTTGAATAAAGATGTAAATAAATTATACAGTTTTTTTTTCCAATGGATGTTGTAAGTGGTATTGTCTGACATAACTTTTAATCATAAGTATATCAATTAAGATTTGTACTTAAGTATCTTTCACCTCCCTTATTGAGTTACTTTTTAAATTCACATTATTTTAAGATTGAATTATTTTCGTAACAATTAAAATGTTCTAAAGAAAATCAAATGCTATTTTCACTTTATTTTACTTTTTCATAATTTAAAAGATCATCTGTAAAATTTATCAGTTATTTCAAAAATAACTAAATATGTTAATGTGAATTTTATATGTTAATAAAATTCATTTCATCCATTCATTCTGAATTTTTACATGTTAATATGAATTTAAAAAGTAACTCAATAAGGGAGGTGAAAGATACTTAACTACAAATCATAATTGATATGCTTATTATATATGCATATATTTTTTAAATTTATTGTAGATTTCAGATTAAGAACAATAAATTAGCTAAGTTCATAATCAATACTAGATTTTTTTTTTTTCAATAAATATAAAACTAAAATATACTTAAATATTTGACCTATTTTTCATATATTTTTTAGTTCTAATGTCACAATTATAATCATTCATATATATATATATATACATGTTTATATATTGTAAGTGGAAATAAAAGTTAACATTTTTAATTAATTAATTCTAGATCCAATAATAAGTGGTGTAAAGACACAAATAGAAAGTTACTAATTATATATTCAATTATATCTTTAAATATTTACGTAGAACCTGGTTGAACCTACAAAAGCGCTTCCATTATCTTTTTAAAATATACTAGCTGCACCCGTCGAAATTCGACGGAAAAGAGTATATATTGGATGTGATACATATCAGTCTTATAATACACAATAATATACAGAGCGAAATAAACAATTGCCACTTCTTAAAATAGGGATAACATAATCTTTCATGATGAAGATACACAAACTTCAGAGAATAATAAAAAATAAGGAAAACAGCTCATAAAGTATTATGTTGGATTTAACTTCAGCTACAAATCTTTTTTTAATGTGGTTTCTAAACATTAAACATTATTTAAATGCCAAATTGTTTAGGAAGTTAATATAATACCTCAGAAGACGAATTCAAAAATATTTTCATAGTTTATTTTTTCTCCGTTTAAATATATCTTGGTAAATCTACAATAATTATAGTATCAATAAAATATTTTAATTATTATAGAAACAGGGAATTAAACTGCATAACCAATCCACTAAACATTTATAGCACTTGCAATAAATTTAATTTATTTATTGGTTTGTAGCCTCCATGAACTTGTCAAAATTAATTTTATTGTCATGACAACGAAAAGAAAAACGATATCTTTGTTATAAAAAAGAACAAAATTGTGTTTGTTGTTGATAAGCAGAAAACATTTTATTTTTATTTTAAATAATAACTTAATACAACAAAATGATTTTAATTAATTTATGATATTATGTAAAATAGAAATATCGTAATACCGTTATATCACAGGATATTTTTTTCTAATATGACATCATTTACACCTGAAACACTCATCCTTTTCAGAAATAAAAGCGTGACTTATGCAGTTATTTAAAAATTCCTTAGTTTCATAAAATATTTATTGTAATTAAATGGAAATGGCGCAATTTATATATTTTCATTCGTGCACATCGCGGACCTTTAAATAAATAGAAGTTCAATTTATTTAAATGTAGGAATAAAAGTCAGTGAATATGACATCATCACTGAAACAGCTATAACAATGTGTATTATATTCATGGAACAAACTTATCTGTTTTCTCAATGACGACATTTTCTCCATCGACAAAATTTCGCTTTAAATATTATATTTATAAAAGTTTATTTTCTGTTATTTTATTTACATAATACTTAATAATATCACACAGTAAATAATCTGTGTATTGTACAGCGATTAGTGAATAATTATGTGCAATCATTTTATTAGGATTAAATTTTACGAAAACCGTTATTTTTTTCTTTGAAATGCAATTACAAATTCACCGATGAGATCAAGATCCTGATTGGTGAAAAGGAATAAAATAAAATAAATTTTTATTATAGTGGGAAAAGCTTAACCTGTTGCCAGTGTTTTGATGAAATGTCACGAAAAAGGCTTTTAAAATTAAAAATAAAATATAAAAATGGAAATAAATTAAAAATTAGACAGAATGGGCACATCTACACATAAACAGCTTTCATTTAAAAAAACAATTATAAAAATCGGGCCAGTAGGAAGCTCAGGGCTGATGACTAAAAAACAGCCAGGTGTTTTAAATATATAGATTGCAGTCTATAAAAAAGATCTCTTTCACAACACATTTGCTATCTTTTCTGATATTAAGGGTTATATTTCGATTCAAATTGCTTATTTTCCGATTTATTTTTAAATTCATTTTTGCACTCATATGCATCCAAATGGCAAATTGCTTCATTTAGAAAGTACAAATGGTGCCGTGATTATCGATTTTTTGATTAATGCAGAAAATATTGCAAAAAATGCAAACAAAGTTGGCTTTTTGAACCAAGCTTTCCGAAGCGGGATATCTGGGAACCAAAAAAAGGGGTCATGCTGAGAGAGTAATTGTTCATAAATCAAGTTCTGATGAATTGAGTGCAAAATGACATCACATGGCACCTTATAGGTCTCTTCAAAAATCACCTCAGCAAGTTTCATGTTTCTACTTTCAAAAATGAGTCTGAAAATGTATCGGAAATTTTTGAGCTTTTGAAGATAGAAAAGCATTTTTTCGAATGCACACTTAAAATAGAACAAAGTTTCTTTTTAAAAAATTAGGATCAATAGTAATAACCAAAAGTTCTGTTTTAAGTAAAAATGCAAATAGGCTCTTTTACTTAGACCTGGCACAGCTTGCAATCACGGATCCCCTTATGCAAAACAATGGCATTCATTCCTTCAACTTTTTTATAGATATACCAAACATTCTTTTTCGTTGATGTAAATAAACTATATCTGAATAAAACAAGACAGCTGAGTTTCACTCCCCCAAAATAAACAAAAACACGTGACTACTTTCATCTGATTGGCTACAAACCTGTTCGGTTGCAGGTAGGGGATATTCTGCTTTTCATCTTCCACTGTGGAATAACGAGGGGGCACCAGAATACCTTTTCACCTGGCCTTCGCTATGAAACCACATTCCTAATTTTTGCGGGCGGTATTTAACCGATCATACCAGAATATACTCCCAGTATCCTGTTCACAGGATATCAAGTGCAATAGGTGGAGTCATCCAAAATGGCGTCAAAAGGTTCTTTTAGCATTTTGCCAAACATTTCAAGATGGTGGAAAAAGAAGGGTTTGAATTTTTATGAACATATATTTTTATACTATAAGTATTATATTTGTATTATTCAAGTACTTATATATATATATATACATATATATATATATATATACATATATATATATATATATTACATGTGTGATTATACATGCAAACATAAATTTATATTATATACCCATGTAAATAAATACAATATAACTATATATATATATATATGTATATTATATAAGCATCTGAACATCATAAAGTTTTTTAAAGTGTTTTAAAGGAAAAGAATTTTCTGTAAAAGATTTCTTTTAAGAACAGGGTGTTTTATTTATACAGTAGACTCCCCCAAATCTGCAGCCTTAAAATCCACACAAAATTTACGGATGTAACCAACGAAACATTCAGTTCAGATATAAGAACAAAATTTGACTTTTTTAGTTTATATCAATTCCATATCTATTATAATTTGCAATTTTCATTAATATTACTGAATTCATGGATTTTTCATAAAGGAAGAAAAGAAAAATATTGCTGAAAATGTTCAAGAAATTGCTGATATCACTGGTGATAAAAATCTACTTATCAAATACAGGGTATATCTAAACTCTTGGACAAAACTTTCAGGGGTCATAGTACACATCAAGAAAAAACAATATTAAATAGGAAACCAAGGTTCCCAAACGTTTTCCAAGAGAAATAGCCGCCATTAAAGTTTAGGGTCCAAAATTTCAAATAATCATAAAAAAGGAAGAATTGGTCGATTGATTTGCAGCTTTCACTAAAACTACTCTTTATGTCAGTGTTATCTTGAAAATAAATTATAAAAATAAATTTCAAAATATTCCGATAGAGGGCACTTTAGACTTTGGAGTAACGAACAATTATTTTTTTACCGTTATTTTTTGCATCTCATTAATTTTGTTAGAAGCTTAGACATAAACTTAAATTTTGAGCTGAAAATATGAATCAGTGGGAGTGGTTAAATAGCACAAACTGAACTGTGTTCAAGGGGGGAGGGGTTCAAATTTCAAATGATTATAAAAAATGGAAAAATTGGTCGATTCGTTTGCGGCTTCCTCTAAAACTATTCTTTGTGTCAGTAGTACCTTGAAAATAAGTTTCAAAAAATTCTCTTAGGAAGCGTCTTAAACTTTAATATAACTAACAACTACTTTTAACCGTTATTTTTTGTACCTAATTAAATGCATTCAAAAGCTTAGACTTAAATTTTGAGTTTAAATTCTGAATCAATGGGAGTAATTAAGTAGCGGAAAATTGAACTGTGTTCGAGGAGGGGGGTAAATTTCATACCCTGAACACAGTTCAGTTTGCGCTACTTAACCACCCCTAACGATTCAGATTTTGAGCTATAAATTTAAGTTTATGTCTAAGCCTCTAAAATAAAATTAATGAAATATAAAAATAACGGTAAAAAATAGTTGTTTAACCATTACTCCAAAGTCTAAAGCGCCCTCTATCGGCATTTTTTAAATTTGTCTTTATTGTTTATTTTTAAGATAATACTGACATAAAGAATAGTTTTAGCAAAAACCGCAAACGAATCGACCATTTTTTCCGTTTTTTATAATCATTTAAAATTTGAACATCCCCTTCCTCCCTTGAGCACAGTTCAATTTGCGCTACTTAACCACCCTCACCGATTCAGATTTTAAGCTCAAATTTTAAGTTTATGTCTAAGCTTCTAAAAAAATTTAATGCAAAAAATAACGGTAAAATATAGTTGTTCGTTACTCAAAAGTCTTTAGTGCCCTCTATTGGCATTTTTTGAAATTTATCATTATAATTTTTTTTTTCAAAAAAATACAAACATAGGGAATAGTTTTAGTGAAAACCGCAAACGAATCGACCAATTTTTCTGTTTTTTATAATTCTGCTGTTTGAAATTTTGGACTCTAAACTTTAATGGCGCCTACGTCCTTCAGAAGACGTTTGGGACTGTTAGTTTCCGATTTAATATTGTTTGTCTTGATAAGTACTATCACTCCTTAAAATTTTGCCCAAGAGTTTAGATGCGACCTTATATCATGTATTAATCAAGCTTCTTTTGGTTATTAAGTCTGGATAAAGCTGCAATAAAACTTCCTTATTTTATGGATTTGATGTGAATTAGTTATGTACCTTTATGAGGCAAGTTTCATTAAATAATTTAGGAAAAAATGCATTTAATCATTATAATGAATATTTAATAATACATTATTGATTATTACCTTGATCTTTGCTTTTAAGATTTAAATCATTTTTAAAATTATCTACATTTTTATTATTTTAGTTTTTTACTTACTTTAATATGTTGTTGTATTAAAAGCATTCATTATAGTTTCGATTGCATTATTAATTACATTCAAATTACTGTTTCAAAAATGTAAATGAGCCGCAAAATCTGCAAAATTCTGAAATTCACAAAATCCCTGATCCCAAGCTGTGCGGATTTGAGGGAGTCTGTTGTACAACACTTTTGAGTGATTTCAGTGTTGTATGCTTGGAAATGTATATCCGGAGAAAAAATCAATTTGAAGTGCATATACATAGCATGGAGATTAAAAAAATGGGGAGAGACTGTTAAAATCTTAAACAATCAAATCATTCAAAATAATATTTATTTTGAAAAATTAATCTCTGTAGTATTTCATATAAAATTTCACCAGGTATTAGGATTTATATCTTTGAGCAGACTGCCTCAAAATTTTCATTTTTTATTTAATGAATCTATCCATTTATCATTACCTTTTCTTTAGTAATTTCTAAGTTACAAAAAAGAAAATAACAATCATATGTGCGGTTCGGTTCTATTTTATTTTATTATATGAGTAACTAATAAATGTGTCTAAATTGTAAGAATTTAATTTTACTGTATAAATTGGAAAATTATTCCACCTTTTTCCTTATTTCCCTCTTTCATGCTTGACCTAGTGGTAGGGATAGATATAAATACATTATCAAGTGCCAGACCTCCCACACCTTCTCCCCCAAAGATGATAATATTGTGTATGTACATCTGTCTACCACATAAACCCAAAAGAAAGATGTATTAGATGGAACAGGTTCATTATTTCTACTTAAATATTAAACATATGTGTATTCATCTGTACTCGAGTCAAGGTAGTTTGTCACCAGTCGTGTAGTCGTAAAAAAGCCAGAGCGTATACGTTCTAAGTAGAGGGTATACGCTCAAGGGTCATTGCATGTCAATTGAACCAATTTTCCCCCATTTGTAACCCGGCCGACAAGGATTTTAATGAAACTTTGTGTGCACACTAATTCTATCGTGAAATGATTCCATCAGAAATTTTTCCTTCCCAGATCTCATAGTTTGTGAGATATGAGGTGTCCAATTCTTGGGTTTTTCTCAAATCGCACATTTCTGAGTCTGTATTTTGAGATTGCAGTTTCATCTTCAAAAATTTGTTTCTCTGAATCCAAAACATGAATCATCTTAAAAATATCACTGTAAGGATATAAAAAAATGCAGATTTTAATAAAAAATGTTTAAAAAATTTACTTGTAATATTTAGGATAAAAAAGTCGGCCAAAATTGAGAGTTATGGTTATTTTTCCAAATTTTTGTGACTTCACAAAAAAGGCTGTACACAAAAAGGCAAATTAAATTTCCTATTTCTTTTTGTTTTAAATAAAAGAAAGATGGGCTTTCTATCTATGAAATAAAAATGATGTCTTTTGCATGGCTCATGCAAAAATTTTGGGTACTTTCCAATTAGCCGAATAAGTGCTTTATTTTTACATATTACATATGCACACAAAAAGGCAAATGAAATTTCCAGTTTCTTTTTGTTTTAAATAAAAGTTTACACTTTGAGCTTACTATCTGTGAAATAAAAATGATGTCTTTCGCATGGCTTATGCAAAAATTTTGGGTACTTTCCTATTAGCCGGATGCATGTTTTATTTTTACATATGTACAGATGTATTATACATGTACATATGTATGTATATATACAGTATATTGATATATATGTATAACACTAGTGCCCGTCTAACCGAAAAGTACCAAATCTTGCCTTATTTTGAAAATCTGCACCAATTAAGGGAAAAAACATCTGACTAAGTTTAGTTGTGGTACTTAAATAATTACTGGAGTTTCTATGAGTTATTGAATTTAATGTTATTTGATACAAAAACAAATTGAAATATTCATTTGCCTTTTTGTGTAGAGACATTTTCTAAAGTCACAAAATTTCGGAAAAATAATTATAACTTTCAACTTTGTTTTACATTTTCGGCCGTATATAAATCTCAATTAACTGGCCTAATTACTTTTTTCACTTGCTTTTTATGCCGCTTTAATGGCACGCTTTTAATACATAAAATATTGAATTAAGCATAGATTTTAGAAATAGTCTAAGAACTAAGGAATAAGGGAAATATCTTTTAAGAAGAGTACACAGAAAAAAAGAAATTAAAAACATTAATCTCCCCAAGAGATAGTTTGAATATACGAATGCATCCAACATCCATAGATTGAACATTACTGAGGAGAATTCCGAAACTAGATGACCAGTCCCCAAAGAAATCAAACTTGTCTAATCGGCTACTTCATTGACAGTTAAAATTTTATGCAGTTAATTAAAAAATGTCTTATTTATTATTTTTCTTTCTGTTTTTCAGATTCAATAGTAGCTAAAACTGTTTTTGCTGAAGTTCAGTAAGGTATTACCTTAATTGAAAATGGCAAAAATTTCTTCATAGTGAAACTTTGAAGAAGTTTCTATTATCATCCGAAACCAAATTTTTTAAATTAGGAAAATGTCATCGATTACAGTAGAAAACTCTTCCTCCAGTCAACAGCACTTTATTTCTCAAAATAGGAATAAGGAAAAACATTCCTCAACT
Organism: Maratus speculifer; assembly: GCA_964019185.1. Lineage (NCBI taxonomy): Eukaryota > Metazoa > Arthropoda > Arachnida > Araneae > Salticidae > Maratus > Maratus speculifer. The sequence goes on from CAXHSM010000921.1 coordinate 2,134,301, forward strand.
GATACAAGAGACAAATCTTTCATTTGTAAAGCATGTTCTAGAAGATTTTCTAATAACAGAAATCTAAGAAAACACCTCTTGACTCATGAAGGTGAAAAACCTTTTGTTTGTGAAACATGTTCCAAAGGATTTTCTACGAATAGTCATCTAAGAACCCATCTCTTGATTCACACTGGGGAGAAACCTTTTGCTTGTGAAGTATGTTCCAAAGCATTTTCTCATAGGAGTACTCTAAGAACCCATCTTTTAACGCATACAGTAGAAAAACCTTTCGTTTGTGAAACATGTTCCAAAGGATTTTCTCAAAGTAGTAATCTAAGAACTCATCTCTTGACACATACTGGTGAAAAACTTTTTGTTTGCGAAACATGTTCCAAAGGATTTTCTCAAAGTAGTAATCTAAGAACTCATCTCTTGACACATACTGGTGAAAAACCTTTCGTTTGTGAAACATGTTCCAAAGGATTTTCTCAAAGTAGTAATCTAAGAACTCATCTCTTGACACATACTGGTGAAAAACTTTTTGTTTGTGAAACATGTTCCAAAGTATTTTCTACGAATAATCATCTAAGAAGACATCTCTTGACACATACTGGAGAGAAACCTTTTGTTTGTGAAACATGTTCCAAAGGATTTTCTGATAAGAGTACTCTAAGAACCCATTTCTTGACGCATACAGTAGAAAAACCTTTCGTTTGTGAAATATGTTCCAAAGGATTTTCTCAGAGTGGTAATCTAAGAACTCATCTCTTGACACATACTGGTGAAAAACCTTTTGTTTGTGAAACATGTTCCAAAGGATTTTCTACGAATAGTCATCTAAGAAGGCATCTCTTGACACATACTGGAGAGAAACCTTTCGATTGTGAAACATGTTCCAAAGGATTTTCTACGAATAGTGATCTAAGAACTCATCTCTTGATTCACACTGGGGAGAAACCTTTTGCTTGTGAAGTATGTTCCAAAGCATTTTCTCATAGAAGTACTCTAAGAACCCATCTCTTGACACATACAGTAGAAAAACCTTTCGTTTGTGAAACATGTTCCAAAGGATTTTCTCATAATAGTGATTTAAGAACTCATCTCATGACACATACAGGAGAAAAACCTTTTGCGTGTGCAGTATGTTTCAAGAAATTTTCTCAGAATAATAATTTAAGAAGGCATCTCTTGACTCATACAGGAGAGAAACCCTTTGTTTGTGAAATATGTTCCAAACAATTTTCTACGAATAGTCATCTAAGAAGGCATCTCTTGACACATACTGGAGAGAAACCTTTTGTTTGTGAAACATGTTCCAAAGGATTTTCTACGAATAGCCATCTAAGAACCCATCTCTTGATACATACCGGAGAGAAACCTTTTGTTTGTGAAGTATGTTCCAAAGAATTTTCTCAAAGGGGTAATCTAAAAAGTCATGAATTATCTCATACAAAATAGAGACCTGCTGAAAATCTTAATGTTTTTATTCTCAAAATTGAGTATGAACTCTTTCTCTGTCGATGCGTTTACTATTATAGCGTCTCTTGTGTTAAGCATGTAGTATTGAAATAAAAATGTACACTTTTTTTCTAAATCTTCAAAAAGTCTTCCATGGCGTATTGTGTTTTTGATAATAAGCTAATAAATAGGGTGGAGCGAAAAAAAAATTTTTTTTGAAAATCAAAAACGGGTAGGTGTCAAAAGTTGCCTTTATACTAGTACATCAACTGCGTGAAATTTTACCGCTGAAAAAAAATGGCTTGAGTCTGCGCTTTTGCTCCAAAAATAGAAATTTTGGGTAAAATTTGTCATTTTTTGACATTTTTTTCAAAAAAAAAATTAAAAAATTCCTACAGAGCTGGTTAGTATTTAAAAGTGTTGCTTAGACCTTTATATTAATCTGCTTAACATATTTAAACTATAAAACAATATGTTTATTCCCTATAGCTGGAGCAAAACAGGCAACTTTTAGTAAGAAAACAGCATTACCACTCTATTGGGTCATACAACGAATTTTTGTTTTTAATACAGCTCTTGTTTTAAAACTACCTTGGACATGCGTCGTGGAGGTGGCTATATTTCCTATACCATCCGGCCCAACTATTCGATCATCTTAGTACAGTGTTTTATTTATACATTGATTTGTGATTTTCTTTATAAAAATTTGGCATGTTTTCGATGTTTCCACCTTGTTCATCTGTTCTTTGCATCCACATGCTGCTGTAACTATCTTCAGGTATATTTTCACAGTTTATACAAAAAAATGACAAGCAGAGTAATGCACGGGAATCTATTAAAGGGATCTATTCGGCCATCTATTATATTTATCAAACTTACATTCAGTTGATTAATAGTGATTGGAAGTTCTGTTACCACAACATTTTTTCAGTCAATTGTATTTTTTTTACGTAATGATTTGCTTCAAAGATGATTTCATATATTTCAACTATAAGTATGCCATCATTTATTCTACTTTTTCATTTTTTATATGTTGAGAAGCGAGCTGTTTAATGTGATGGTGATCGTCAGCGAGAATTGCAATGAAAATTTGTACTACATGTGTAAAGCAACCGCTGTTGTAAATAACTTTTTTTGCATTAGTTTTATGCCGTTTTCTAAGTGTTTTCGTATCCAGGTAATTTCCTATTAACTTTTAGATCCTCTTTTTATGAGTGGACAACATTTGATGGTGAAATGTCCTGGGCATAAACATATAATGCATAGTACTTTATGAGGGAATGTACGGATTCTAAATAAGTGCTCATTTAAAATTAGGAGAATTTTACTTGACACTGTGAACCATTTTGCATGGGATAAGCTTAGAATTGTGTATAATATTAAATCATTCGCTACTTCAACTCCAGTGAATTTCCTCTGCGCCAATTATTAGAGAAGTCGATATAAAACGTTCTAAGCTACATGGATTCACTGGATCAATAAGGAAAATCTTAGTCTACGTACTATTTACTTCCTATTGCATTTTTTTTTTGTTTATATATAAAATAGAGAATAATTTTAAAAAATTATTTTCTCAAATTGAGAAAAAGATACTCAGAACAGACTAGAAATTTCTGTCAGAGATTGCAAAGCTAGTTCATAAGGAAAGCTATTCTTCAGAAAGAATGGGGAATAGGAGTTTAGAAGACAGCTCATAAAGTTAATAAAATTTTCCGCTTTATATAAGCACAGATTGGCAATCAGCGTCTATATGTTCACTCACAAAATGTATAATCCAAGTTTATACCGCGGGATGTTTTATACCAAACGTACTACACACCTAAAAAATAGATCTAAAATCTTATTAGAAATTACTAGACTATAGAACAACACAGGAAACGACATAAAGCATACTAAATCTTCTTTAGAAATATTGTTGTTTTACACACAAATTTTGTTTGCAATCCTCTGTGACGATCGTCATAATATTAAGCAGCCAGCTTCTTAAAATATATTCAATGTAATAAGTACAGTAAATGATGACATACTAAAAATTGAATTCATACAATCAATTTTTAGGAAAATCATTATATATAAAATGTAATTGATTGAAAAAATGCTGTGGTAACAGAACTTCCAATCATAATGTATTAATTGCATGAAAATTTAATGAAGATAGACTGCTGAATAGGTTTAATTAAGAACATACCCAATACATTACTCAGCTTCTCTTCTGTTATACATGGTATGAAAATATACGTGTAGCAGGTCACACCAGCAATCCAAATCATCCAAAGTCAGTGAATACAAAGAAGAGATAAATTACTTTGATATATAGAAAACTTATACTCGTCCTCGGGAAAAAAGTAACAATTCAATACATAAATAAAACCCTGGGACTAGATGATTGGGTGGTTGAGACGGGTGGGATAATGCAACCACCTCTATGAGTTATATACACAGTAGTTTTGAAAGCAGCTAGGTAAGAAATGCATTCAAAAGAACATTTCGTTGTATGCTCCAATAGAGAGGTTAACGCTGATTTTTCACAAAAAGTTGTCAGATTTGCTCCAATTATACAGACTACAGATATTGTTTTATAGTTTAAATATGTTAAGCAGATAAATATAAAGGTCTAAGCAACACTTTTAAATACTAACCAGCTCTGTAGGAATTTTTTAATTTTTTTGAAAAAATGTCAAAAAATGACAAATTTTACTCAAAATTTCGATATTTGGAGCAAAAGCGCAGACTCAAGCCATTTTTTTTTCAGCGGTAAAATTTCACGTAGTTAATGTACTAGTATAAAGGCAACTTTTGGCACCTACCCGTTTTTGATTTTCAAAAAAAAATTTTTTTCGCTCCACCCTACTAATAAATCATCACTTATTCACCACATTACGATAAACTTTTTATCGTAAAGATTTATTATAGTTACTTTTGCTTTTTTTATTTCACTTTAACCCTTAAAGACTTGGTAAGTTTTGGTAGCAATTAAACATTTACCTCCATAATTTGTGTTTCAGTCTTAATTACATTTTAGCTAAATAGGGGCATGTATATATACAATGGTGTGCAAAATTAAAGGACGAGTCCTAAAATGCCAATTTTCAAGGGATTTTCAAGCGATAATTTTCACGCGAATATTCAAAATTAAGTAATATAATTCGAATAATTACGATCCCTGCGTAACAGCTTGCCCATATAACATCTCATTCAGATCACACATGGTCACAAGAGTCAAAATCACTACTGCGAAACAAAAAATAGGAAATTACATACGTCTTTTTATGATTCTCAAATGACGACGATATGTGACTCCACTGACAAGTAATGGCGACTGCTGCTTTGTGTCGAGTCACCAGGTGACTTTACAATGTCGTTTGATTGAGACTCTCATGTGACTGTCATTTGGTGACTCAATTTCTAAGTCATTGTGAATGTTGCGTTATGATAAATCACCATATAATGTCACATTAAAGTCATATGGTGAATTTCTGTCACAAAACTTTGTCAAATGGTGACAGAGACCCTACTGTGAAGTAACCACTGAGGAAAGTCACCGTGTGACTTTAATGAGACATTTAATTCACTTTAAGACTTGGTAAATTTTGGTAGAAATTATAAGTCTACCTCCATAATTTGTGTTTCAGTCTTAATTAAATTTTAGCTAAATAGAGGCATTTATATGTAGATAGCAGATAAAATACAGGTATGTACAAAAATATTCAAGTATGTTTCAATCTATTGATATAAATTGTCAAATGTCAACCTACTATGCGTCATTGACACTTTCCAACACACTTGAAAGTATTTATGGTTTTGACTGGTCTGTCTGTACGAATTTTACATAAATATAGTCAAATTGTTCTTTAATTGAACAGGATATTTGCTGGTCAGGAAAAACCTGAAAAAGAGGAAAAAATCTGAGAATTTGAAAATTTAGGTTGAGAACTTTTTAAATATTTGAAGCGATCAGGGAATCTTCGATGTACTACACTTCATCGCCTTAAATGAAAAAAAATTGATTTAATTACTCATCCAATCTAAAATTTTACATAAAATTGATGTTTATATATAACGATAGAAAAGTTAAAAAGCAGCACATATTTTTATTGGCATTTGTCTAGATTAAAATTGTTCATTGGGGACGGTTTTATGAAAATATATTAGCCGAATATTTATAGAGAAAGGCCAGGAAAAAGTTTGGAATGTTTTTATCAGATATATGTAGGAACCCTGTTGAAATATTTTACTGAGATTAAGTATGCCATGTTCTGTATTAATCGTCTCTCTACCGCGACCGGATATATCCGTTCACTATTCTACAGTTTTCACTGCAGTTGAAGCTTTATTGAAATTAATATAATTCCACAAATATAATGCAGTTTTAAGAAATTAAGTTATGACTGATATTTTGAAGCATTATACTTATTATGATTATATTTACAAATAAACTTTCAGTTCAGATATTGGGACAATATTTGATTTTTTTTAAATTTTATATAAATTCTACATCTTATTTAATGTGTAATTTTCAGTAATATTGCTGACATACTGTTTCATGAAGTTAAAATAAAAATATTTCTGAAAAAAAATTCAAGATATTGCTGATATTATTGGTAATCACAATCTTTTTTCAAAAAATATATGTTATAATCAAACATTTTTGGTTGTTAAGTCTGGCTAAACCTGAAATGAAACTTCCTTATTTTATGATTTTTCTGTGAATAAGTTGTGCACCTTTTTGAGGGAAGTTTCATTGAATAATTCAAGAAAAATACATCTAATATTTATAATGAATACATAACCATTCATTATTGATTATTTACTTGAACTTTGCTTTTAATATTTAAAAAAATATATCTAAATTTTTATTGTTTTAGTTTTTTACCTTATTTAATTATTTTAATATTTTACTATATGTCTCGGATTCGATGCTTGACAAAACCAAAGATCCACTGAATGTATGTAGTGTACGCGCTCGTTAAATAATGGGGTTCTGAAAGTCCTGTGGTTGGTCGTAGCAGTTATTACGGGTAAAGATCTTTGTAGAAACTTTCTCTTCCCTTCAGAGACATATGGAAATTGAGGAGGTGGCGATGTTTGGTTCTGCCATCTAGTGAGGCCTTGCCGAACATCTTTCGCTGCAGAAGTCTGTCTTCTTACCCCCCCTGAGTGCAATTCAAAGGAAGCTCCAGCAACCTTCTTGCCCTCCCGGCACACGTCAATAGCAACAGCAACAATATTTTGCTACATTGAGAGCATTTACTATAGTCTCCAATGCATTATTTAACTCTTAAAACATTTCGTCGATTTATAAGTTGTTTGCTTTTGCGTGTTTGTCAAACATTTATTTATAATGCTATCATTTTTCGCATTTTTGTATGCAGTATTTTTCTTAATATTAATGAACAAAGATGCGACGTCAAAAAAAAAAAAGTTATTGTCAGCGGTGGTGACAGCATAAGTTACTTTTTTTTAGAATAGAAAAATACGAAAATATGTTTTTCCATTTTTGTTGACTAAAGAACTGAAAATTCATTACATTTTAAATATCATAGCTTATAAGGTGAGGGCCAACTTTGGTAACCACACATTTTGATTATTTTAATCCCTGAGACCCCTAAGTCGCAGATTCAATGGATTTTATGCAACGTTCTTTATTTCTTGAAACAGGGAGGGGGGGGGGAGTGTCTAACATTTTGACATAACTTAAATGCTTTGTAATGAAATGATAGCAGTGATTGTAGCTCATTTGTTATTGTGTTGCTCTTCGTTTCGCAGATAAAAACGAAAAGCACGTGGAGCATAACAAGCATTTCGTACAAGCATAGTTAGTAGATATGAAAGCAAACGCTTCAGATCTGCTCATGCACAGATCCGTTTCTCTGAATGACAACGAAATCCTAGCAAATGGCTGCAAAAGATGATTTTGGAGGAATTTTTTTATGGGGGGGGGGTATTTTATTTCTTCTACGTTGTTTTATTTACAAGTAGGGATTCCTCAGTTCAACGCAACCTATTGCAGAAGTCGGCTTCACCTCCGATTACTACAAATATAAACTATGACATTTGCAACAAATTTTAACTAATATTAGCAGCTAAATGAAAGTACGGTCATGTACTTATATAATTCACAGTACTATATCACCTCCCAGGATATGCTGCACAAGAAATTCCTCTTTTAGCTAATATTTTTAATAATTTCCATTTCTATTCAAATTAATGTTTGGTTGTTAATAATATGCTCATTGCGAATTCTGAGCTAAATACTTAGGTAAGATAAAATGCACATGTAAGAGTATAGCGCTTTCCCCCTTTCTTTTCCTTTGTGAACTGTATCAGAAAATTCAATGCCAGATTTTCCTGAAATATTGATTATGGTGCGTTGCACCATTTTTACACGGGATGTTTATATTTGAGATTAAAAGGCCGACATCAACCACGAATATTGAAATAGAGTGCTTTAAATCCTGTTGAAAATCTAGTGCATAGTTTCTTATTGGTCACATTTTGAAAAAAATAACTTTTTTTCATCTATTACATTTTTAAAATATTATATTTTCTAATAAAATATATTTAATATTTCCATATTAAATTATGTGTAACACTGGTGTAATGTTTAAGTTTTTGTAATATTGTAGTTCAATGTGAATGCAATTTAGTGAAAAAATGATCAATTAGTTTCGTTGGGAACAGAGAAATTTTAGTGTAACAATCATTATAAAATGTCAATAATGTATAAAAAAAAATTGCATTTTAGTGCGCATCTATTAAAGGAAATAACCTTGGTGTGAGTAGACATGTAATGGACAACAGTGACTGGGCATATTGTTTAGTGCATGAATAATTTTTAAAAATTAAAATAAATGATGTCATCTGCAGTAGTGTAGTCGTAAAAAAACAGACAGTTTACGCTCTAAGCAGTGGGTATATGCTTTGCCTTAAGCGTATATCTTGAGAGTGTACGTACTAACGCTTTCTGGATAAACAGGGGGTATGCGGGGGTATGCGCCATCCAGAAGGTGTATGGCGTATACCCGCGTTCAGATAGTTCTTTACAAGTAAAAAATTATCTGAACGCGGGTATACGCCATACATCTTCTGGATTCTTTTAAAGAAGCACCGTATACCACCTGTTTATCAAGAAAGCGTTAGTATGTACACTCTCAAGATATATGCTTAAGGCAAAGCATATGTAAATTATGGCAACAGAAAATAAAAATACTTTAGCAATATTTAAAATAATGATTAAGTGTAAATACTAGATATAAATCTTATTAAAGGAAAAAAAACTTTTTGTGCGCAGTTTTTAAAATATGTTGACTCACGCAGATAATTTCTTTGAAATTGAAAAGGGAATTTGATTTTTACTTAATTTGCAAATGATAGTCATTATATTCATTACTGAAGACTTTAAAAAGTGTCAAATGATTGCAATAAAAAAGCAATAATAGTTATTACATATTTTTTTTTATTTTCTCTGAATTGCAGAACATTTGCCTCAGTGATAATTATTTAACAAGGGCACGTGTTGCTTTTCATATTTATTATTCAACTTTTATTTTATAAAATCCTGATAAAAGCACAATTTTAAACACTTTTTATTAACCTTTATTTATATTTTCAAATCTCATCAGATTATTACCAGTATTAAAAAATGCTCTAACGAGCACCTAAAAAGTTAATATGTTTTTAAGTATGAACAAGTTTGAAATTGAACACCAAACGTAGCGAATGAGGTGCGTTTGTACTATAAATATTTTTATAAATATTCAGATTTTGATGCAATAGCTGTTAAATTCTTATGCAAAAAAGCATGAACACAAAATTTGATACGATTTGATAATAATTACAGAACAATCCAACGATATTACTGCAAGTTACAGTATAGACAGACAAATCGAATTATTAAACATTTTCAACTATGTTGTAAAGTGTTAAAATGCCTAATATATTGAAGTTTGACTTTCAGAAACTCATACCCAATAGACGGTAGCATATTTTAATTTTTTTGTACAGTCGTGTATTTTGCCTACTATATACCAACTATTTAGCGAAACTTTAATTAACAGTAAAACATCCTTAAATCTAGTGAAATCACACTTCCAGAGATTATCTTCCATAGACAACCATGTATTTAATACTTTGTGTAGCACTGTATATCATTTTTCTACATTCTATAAACATATATTGGTTTACTGAATGTTGCTCAATGTAAAAAACAACAACTTAATTCAAAATTATCTTTAAGCTACTTTTGTTCATATTCTGTAACCTGTGCAGTTTCTCTTATATTACCAATTATATGATCTACAGCATTTTTTGCACAACGCAATATGCAAAAATTTAGCTAAACTTAAAAACTCATATCAAAATCAAAAATTTACTTCTAGCAATCATCTCTAATATACAGTATTTCGGTTGCAGTATAGTACCCGAAACCTTTTGTATGCCTCTGTAAATACCATACACTTTCTATGATACAGGATGTAAGTCATAGTAAACCTCAGGAACATATCAGTTTCATTATATGTGAAATAATTCAACATGACTAAACAAAATTTCACCCTATAGCATTATGTAAATGAATACTTTTGTATGGCCCAATGGATGAATAATTGTCTGAGCGAAGCGAAGTCTTTATACTCAGAGATACGTAACGATATTAAAAGTCAAGAAAATTCTTTCGTCAAGCAAATCTCAAAAAGTACTTGTCGGATTTTGATTCTGTTTGTACCAATAGGTACCTATGAAGGTAATCTGGTGAATGCACTACATACGAAAAATTAGTTCCAAATAGTTTAAAAGTTATATTAAAAAAAAACTGATAAAAAACACAATTTATTTGCATACGTCACAGAAATTTGGTGTGCGTGATTTTCACTAGCTGGATATTTTCGTAGATAACCGAATCTACGGTACGAACCAATAGGTACCTATGAAGGTAATCTGGTGAATGCACTACATACGAAAAATTAGTTCCAAATAGTTTAAAAGTTATATTAAAAAACTGATAAAAAACACAATTTATTTGCATACGTCACAGAAATTTGGTGTGCGTGATTTTCACCAGCTGGATATTTTCGTAGATAACCGAATCAGTACATGGAGTAAATAGTAATCATTAACGCACTCAAAAATATTGAATGCAATAAAACATTTTAAAATTTAATCATGCAGGAAAATAAAACTGTTATTTTTTTATATTAAAAAAATGCCATAAAAACTTTGATTTTGAGATTTTGTGATAATCTCTTAATAGCATTTTTTGATCGCTAAAAGAATGTTTTATATATTTCGCGTGTGATAATTAGAAACAATTACGTTTTTTTTAAAAAAGTTTCTTTTATGACATCATTTTCCCTTTATATTTATTTTTATTGCATGTTTTCGTTTAACTTACATTTTGTTTGTGTGTGGAAGTCAATTCTGGTCACTAAATTTTCGGCACGGATACCACAAGCGCATCAGATTTGGCGCAATTTTTTTCAAAGCCCATTTGGCGAAAAATCCGTTTTAAAATAACGCTTACATACACATTTTTAAATAATTTTCTATTTTCAAAAAGAACTTACAGTAAATAAAATAATAATAATAATTAATAACTATAAAAAGAAATATTTTATATAATTAAAAAAAGGAAATGAAAGTAAATAAACATTTTATGAGTAAATAAACAAATAATAAATAAATAAAGCCGGGTTACCATCTGAGGTAAAATAATGCCATTTTGACGCCAATTATGTACCCTGGTGCATATGTGACATCTTTTCCCATTTTTCATCCATTTCCTGTTGGCATACAACTTTGAAATTTGGAATATGTATGCATACCTGGGAGCAATACTGGAATTATACATTGATTTTTTTTTAATTCGATCCAAAAAGGGGCAACGGGGGCTATTTTTTAAAGATTTATATTGCATAAAGGAGCCACTTACCTATTTTTTATACAAGAAGAAGTAAGTGGTATGTAAAAACAACTATAGTATACATAAATAAAATACTTGAGATAATATACTAGAGATATAAGCACCGGGTTTGGCGAGATTTTTTATGCCAATTAGGCGAAAACATCGTTTTGATTACCAGATACATATAGCATGCTATAATAGCACGTTATTTATTTATTTCAAAATGAAAAAAAAATAAACGAAACATTTTCTGTTATTAAAAAAAAGAAATAACAATCAATAAATATAATATTTTTAGAACAAACAATTTATTATAACATTTATGTGATAACCAGCATGTTAGGCAACTGAACGCCATTTTGGCACCAATTAGGTACCTCGGTGTGTATAGGGCATATATGTGCCATATTTATTTGTAAAACTGAGCATGAACGTTTACCAAGTGTGTTTTCATAGTCGCTTATATCTTTTTGCAACATAGCCACCTTCCGAAGCCAAAACTGCACAAAAGAAAAAAAAGTCAGTATTTGCAGGGGTTTTTTCTATGTAATGCACATTTTGTAATCAGTAGGCTCGATGATCAGACCTCGTTTTTTTTTGCTTTCAAAGATGATATTTCATACGACGTCTTTTTTGGAGTCGTCGTTTTTCCATATTTGATAGTATGCGTCTACTCGTTTTGTAACTTTTTTTGTAACTTTCTTCTTTATTAACAGCGACATTTGGATTTCCTATTTAAATAAAAATTCTTCTCAATACAAAGAATTTTGTTAAAATAAATAAATAAATGAAATGCGGACATCTATTGCTCAAAGCACAAAATTTTTCCTATTGAGTTAATAAAAATCAGTAAAAACATAATTTTTATGATAATAAAAAAGTGACTTATGTAATAACAGAGTCATATATTATGTACGTTATGGATTAAGTATGAATATTTCTCCACCATTTATAAATAATAATAATAATAATAAAATAAAATGCGGACAGACCAAAGTCTATATTTGACTGAAAACAACAACCATTTTCTAAATGCTTTAAAAAGATGGCCAATGAAAAGTGATATTTCAAAAGTATTATGAAATTAGTTAAAAACCATTTATTTTAAACTAAATGAATAAAAGATTTATATTTTTAATGAAATAAATGGGATTTGAAAAATTATTGGAAATTTATCACCATAGATGTATCAATATTACAATCAGTACTTTGTATGCAAAATGGAACAATTAGCAATACTTTTTGAACCCGAAAAATGGTCGTTGCTTTTTTTAAGGTTAAAAAGGAGGTTACGAAATATTCCTGTACAGAGATGCCAAGCCCCCGCTTATTGCACAGCAGAATTTCTTAATTTCCTCTTAAGAATTTCTTCTTTTCTTATAGGAAAAGTTATTTTTTAAATCCGCAGAATGTTCCTATTTAATAAAAGATTTTCTGTATTAAAATATCGGTATCCAAAATGCCCGAGACTTGGCAGCTCTGCCTATAACATTTTAATTAATCACGGTACTTTTTTTAATCGGATCCAAATTTAGTGAAGACAACGTTTTTTGGCCAAAAGCAGCTTTTTCCCACATGTGTAACTACTATACAATTCCTTAATGGTGAAATAAAATGTTTTGACTTATGCTATTATTGCTTCCTCTTATTTATTTATTTGAATTTTAAATAAGATGACTCAAAATCGTGTTTTTTAAATGTACGGAAAAAATGCATTTCGAGAGAGGGCGAAAAGAACAATATTTGGCGATTTATTACCTGCGTTTGGCTAAGTTTCTTACTACCTTGTATTTAATACTCTTCACAATACTTCGCTGTTATATGGACTTAGGCGCTTTTATTAAAAGTTTGACGTAGTTCGGGCTTAAGAAAGTGAGTATTTTACTGAATAATACAAATAAATGAAAAATGAATACTAAGAAATACTAATAAAAGAAAAATGAAGCGTTATATTGATCTATGTATATTTAAAAATGCATCTGCTAGCACTAATTAGATAATTTATGTGTATATAATAGGAGATAAATAGCTTTTGATTCTGTATTTCTATGCTTTAAAGCAGAGGTTCCCAAAGTGTGCTCCGCGGAGCCCTTGGGGCTCCGCCTGAACTTTCCAAGGGCTCCGTGGTGTGCCAGGAAAATAAACAAAACATTAAAAAAATAGCATATTCCAAGTGAAAGATTTTCAGAAGTATGTAGGAATTTTTTTCCCGCGTATGTAAAAAATAAATATATAACCGGGTTGAAAAAATACAATAATACACTCCAAAGTTATTAAAATGTTCACATTATACATCCACCTATTTTCTGTATAATATTTTTGGTTTGAATTGTTTTATTTTATGTTTTTGCATTTAATATGTTTTAAAAATTCGATTTAAAATAAGCTGCAAGAAACAGTGTTCTGAATCGAATGCACAACGTAAATCGAAACAGAAAAGGCCTGCCCAGTGCTCTTAACTTTGCTTGCCGAATCAAAAGGGAGAATGGTTTTGTTCTTTAGAGCTTCTCCTACACATATATTTATATTTAATTCTTTTTTGCTTTGTAATACGGTTTCTGAACAAATTTTCAGAAAGGTATTCAAGGTCATCTCGAAACTCTGGTAGATTCATTTGAGCATTACTTTCCAGCTGCTCAAAAATAAGATACTGGACGATTTTTAATGGGTACTATGTGTATTCAGTGTAAAAACAAAATCACACAATTTAAGCTCTGAGGAAATTGAAGCTCTCATTGATTTAACATCTCAAAACGATCTAGTAATCTCTTTTCAAAGCAAGGTATCACTGAATTTTAGTGTCATTTGACAGATAAATACAAAATCTTTTTTAGATGGAGCAAAATTAATTTTACTCCCATTTTCAACGACATATATGTGTAAAGCTGAATTCTCCACCTATACAAATATCAAAATAAAATACAGTAACCGGTTAAAGGCAGACCCAGACATTCGCTTACAGTTGTCGAAAATTGCACCAGATATCAAAATACTGCGCAAAGCAATTCATGCACATTTTTCACACTAAACTTTTATATTTTATTGTTTGTGAAACTTTATGAAAAAAAAAATATCGGCATTTAATATTTGTATATATTGCATATAATATTGTTTTTATTATCGGAATTATAATTTCCTTAAACTGTTTTTTTATTATATTTACTTATTTAAATCTTCTATCCTAGTTTTAAAATTGTATTTAATTTTTAAAACAATGTCTGTCGCTTAAAACGTCATTTCTTAAAAGATCTTGTATCATTTAAAATCCCTCACTGCATTCACTTGTGTGTAATGTGTCTATATATTTCTTTTTATTTTTATTTTATATCTTTATTTTTTTTAATCAGTTTATGTTATTTGTATTAATTTTTAATTACTTAAAATTTGTTGTCCTGATTTTCATAGAAAAAAATATTTGTCGCTAAAAGTATATTTTTATTGCGTCTTCTATCATTTACAATCCCTCGTTAGATTCATATTACATTTGTGTACATTGCGTATACATGTTTCATTTTTTATATATAAATTTAAATTCTTTTTAGTTTGTTTATGTTATTTGTATATTTAAATTTTCTATACTGTTTTTCATTGTTTTCATCGTATTTTCATCGTTTGTCAAATAAAATGCCGCCCCCCTTTGTATCTTTTAATAAACCCCTTATTAAATTCATTTAACCCTTTCACCGTCCAAGGGTTTTCATATATTTTTATAAGAATGCTTATAAATTGCAAGATATTTATATTAATTAATCACAGTTTGATGCTATAATATTTTTATCACTTTTTTCTATGTAAGATTCAAAATAACATTACGTTAAAAATATTTTTAAAGCCCCTCTTTAAAATTTTCCTTTAATAGGTCTCTGCCATATTTTTCAATAAGAAATAAATCTAGCAATTTAAAAAATATATTATTTACATTTGTCATCATATTAAGAATTTAAAATTTTACTCAGCTCCACCCCTTACTTAGACTTTTGTCAATGAGTACACGCTATAATACAAATTTAATCCCGTACATGTATCCCATTGTGTTAGTAAAGTTTTTCTACTAGTTTCAGCTCGTTTAACATGAGTAGAGTTTTTAATTGCATAGTTGTTTTGAGGCAAAAAAAAAAAAAAAAAAAAAAAAAAAAAACACGAAAGAAACTTTCTTTCAAAACTATAATTAATAACCCAATACTTTAAATAAAATATTTTAAAAAGTTAACCCCTTTGCGATGGGAGCCTTTTACTAAGTTTTTAATGCTTTATCACCGGTTTTTAAAAACAGAAATTTCTGCTTTATTAAACAGAAAAAATGCTCCGATTAAATAAGGCAAATTTTACAGTAAAATTTTACTAGTGGGAATAAACAAGGATTCTTAAGCCTTTTTGCGGCACGTATAAGTGCCGTTCGTCCCGAAAGGGTTAACAATGCTGCATTTAACAATAAAGCTTATAGATTTTGCCGCGCCCAATTAAACACTAAAGCAGTGACCTACTTCTAAATGTATTTTTTTTAAATAGTTTTAAAAAAAGCTGAGAGGCGATTCATTTTCGTTGCATATTTAGAAGTACTAGAAACTTAAAAAAGAACGAAAAAATATTCCATAATCGAATGATTCTTTTACGGATAGGCGGGACTAGCGGAAACGTGTTACAAAATTACTCATGGGTGACGGAACTATGCATTTTCTTCTTTTTTCGCGAGCATCCCACTGGAATTATACAGAAGTATCTCTCTGCAAACGAAAACTGTACAACTTACCTTTATTTCTCTGTGTGTGTGTGTGGTTTTCGCCATAAATAATAATAGTTTTACGTAAGACCCAATGCAATGGATAATCCATGGTTAGAATTTCGATCTTTAATTCCGAGATCTTACTGGAAATCCCAAAAGAATATTTCTCATTTTAAAAATGGATGTCATTAACCCCGAAACAGTACTACTTGAACATCGCTTGGGTAAAAAAGAGTTTGTTTACCTCGTTACTAAAAGCTTTCAAAAATCACAAATTTTTAACTATAATTTTTGTTGAAATTTCTTGATTATACAAGTTAGATATTTTAATACAAAAAAAGAGGGTTTATATCCTTATTTTTATTTTATTGTATCCAATAATAGAAATATTAAATAAAACTATTAAAGTGTTACATAATAGAAAATTTGTTTTTAACAAATTTCTATTATGAATTCAGTATTTCTGAATCAGGAAAAGGCCAAACTGAGAACCTTAGTTCATAGTTGGAAATTACTGGCCTGGATTTTATCCAGCAGATTTTTCTCTGCTCCATAGGCACAAAAAACATTAATTTGTAAACCACAGAGTATCGTTGGGTTCAGGGGCTCCGCCTCAGAAATTCTTCCCAAAAAGGGCTCCGCGAGTTCAAAAGTTTGGGAACCGCTGCTTTAAAGCATTAACGTCTGTGTGTTTTTCGTTATCATTGGGAGTACCTAGCCGATTTAAAAAATAATGTGGGCAAAAAATGTTGGTAACTTCTTTGCTGCAAAATATAGCTATATTTTGCGTAGGAACAATAATCACCATCAATGTACGAGCAAAAAAAAAGTTCTAAAATTGAGAATTCTTTGATGTCGATATGACTAAAAATTTAATTTTTTTTTTTTTTTTTTTTTTTTGGTGGCAACTTTTAGGATATAATATTCTCGTTATGAACGATTTCTAAAACATTCGACAATTTAATTTCACAAATTAAACATTTCTTTTCTAGAAAATTTTTTTAACCCAATTTATTGATAATATTGCGATTTCTAGGATACTGTTGGGGTCAGAAAATATAACTTTGGCATCACAGTAACTTATAAGATGTAAGTGCTCGTTTAGGACAAATTTTTAAAAAAGGATATCTTAACTCTTATCGACAACCTCATTGCATCCGTGGAAAACAGATATTCAACATTATAAACTATTCGGACGGATTTCACACCGTATAAAATACACTCCATTCTCTTCAAACATAATAGTTTATGTTATTTATAGTTTCTCAAATCGGTGCGAAGCTTCTGTTTATGCTCATGACATCATTTCAAAGGAATTTAATCAAGGATCATTAAGGATAATCAAAGGTTATATTTCCAATATAGGAAAATTTGGTGTTTTATTTTCTGTATTACTTTTAACATTTTGCATATTTCCAATTTTATATCCATGCATGGTTTGCTTTTCTCTTATAAAAATAGTATATGCAACTTTATATATAAGATTTTGTAATTCTATGATTCAATATGCTTATTTTCATCATATTTTATCACAATGAATGACCAATTAAAGGTAACATCTCATTTTCTTTACTTATCGCAAGTTATTAAATGTTTATTCTCAGCAATATCGCTCAGACTAATCTCTCTGAGGGAAGTCCTAGTAAATATTTTTACACCACATATTGTAACAGAGTGTACATTTTAGTACACTTCAGTAAATGTACATATTTTTCATTTTGTTTGAAAGGCTGTAACACCATTAAAATGCACTTAAACATTTTGTTTTCCATTGGCTGTAATGTAACGGAAAAATTTTCGCCGTCTCTGTAATTAAACTATATATCCGATTTTCATAAAATTTGAATGAATCGACAAATTTTGTTATAATTATACATTAAAAATGTTTGATAATTTTTGCACTGTTATATGTGGACGGATGGACGGACTGAACGACGACTATTGGTGCTATGTATTTATGTAGTTAAGAATGCACCTATAAAGGATTCGACATGCGCTGCTAATTGACCATGAAAAAAAAACAAGGACTTCGTTCTTTGCTGCAGCTCACTGGCAATGTCAACTTTGAAAAAATCGTATTTGCGCTTTTATAATTAAAAAGAAATAACTCACAGTTAGGATTAAAATGTGTAGTGTATAACAAGAAGCCAGTAGAGACGCAAACTGATTAAACATGATGTAAGGCAGTATAGTATCAAAACCCTTAGTTCCTGTTGCGTATCGCACTCATGCTACGCCACAAAGCACGAACGCACTGTAGAACTGCAGAAAAAATGATTTGTAGTGCAATACAGTGTGAACAGTACAATTAAAATGTAAAGCACAATGGTAAGTTTTAGTAAAGTTCCGCAAATTTTTTTTTAGATAGAAAAGGTTCAAATGTAATTTTTTCAAAGTTGGTATTGACTGTGATCTGCAGTCAAGAAGAGATCCCATATTTTTTCTCATGCTCACTTGTCGAACCTTTTTTCATACTTCAAAACATTTTATCCTTTTTTAGTGCTTGTTAGACAATTTACAATAATAGTCATTTAATTACAAATAGTCATTTAATTACATTTTTTAATTATGTGAAACACAAAAACAAAATTGTCACTGTTAAAATTTTCTTGTTGTATTAAAAGAATCAAGAAAATCATTGCATTGTCATAAAAATGCATGATATCTAAAAAATAAATCAAGGAGTCGAACGAAACACTAACAAAGTCTTCAGAAATTTATTCAAAGAATTGAGAGTTACACCAGCTTAAATATATCCACGATATTTTCTCGAATAGAACATTCCATGCTCTAAAAATTCTAGAAATTGAATAACAATTGATTAAAGAATACTCCTGAATAGTAGTCAAGCACAAAAGCATTTCTAAGCAAAAATGAATTTTACGCAGCTTCCTTCAAACGGGCTTCGAGCTAACTACCCACTGCTCAGAAACCAAATGTCTTCGCCCCGAAACAGTTTAATACAGGACACGGTGACAGTGTTGCAACAATATCTATGTAATAAAATTTTAAGTCATGTGATTGTCATCAGTAGTTCCGGGCTGGCCACTTCACTTTTTATATACCAGGCGCCCATTTTGTTATGTTTAAGTTAGTTCGACGCACATGGTTCAATCACCAAAGCGGTTTCCATCGTCCTCATTTCTTTAAAACTAGTATGGACTTCATTTAAAATACATGAATTTTATTTAAATCTTATACGTAGTATGATTAAGAAGTTCGGAGACAAGTTATAAAAAAACATTACCTTGAATAGTTTAACAGCAGCGAAGCATATTCACCTTCAAAATAGTCACCTTGGGTGACGATATACTTCTGCCAGCGTTTCTATAACTCGAACTCCTATAGCGTCGAACTAACATAAAGGTAGCAAAATGGGCCCCTGTCATATAAAAAGTGAAGTGGCCAGCCCGGAACTACTGATGACAATCACATGACTTAATATTTTATTACATAAATATTATTGCAAAACTGTCAGCGTGTCCTGTATTAAAGTGCTTTAGAGAGAAAGCATTTGGCTGCAGAGAAGTAGGTAGTGAGTTCAAATCCTGTTTGAAGGAAGATGTCTAAAATTCATTTTTGCTTAGAAATGCTTTTGTTCTTGTCTACTATTCAGGAATATTCTTTAATTCTGGAAGCCATTTCTTGCAACCTCCTATAAGGCCTCCTGCGATGTTGTTTTCACCTCATCTGATGACTAAAACCGGCGTTCCTGGAAATGTTTCTTCATTGATGGGAATAGCTAAAAATCACACGGGGCTATGTCCAATTGACAGAGGGAATGTGAAAGCACATTAGCGCGACTTGTGACGGGGAATAGTTTTCCCAGTCTGTGTCGATGTGCTGCTGCATTCTCAAACAAAAGAAGCCAATGAGTAGCCTCAGCAAAAGTTGTCCAACGCATTTCTTCCCTTCGATGGATTCTCGGTCCTCTTTAAAACGTCGATGCCATTCATAAACCTCGATTCTGACCATGGTAGATTTAATGTACACCTTTATTAGCCTTTTCAAAGTCTCCATTAGTGTTTTACCTTAATGTTGACAAAATTTACTGCTGCAACGCTGTTAAAGAAAAGCCATCTTTCTTAGGTCGCGGGGTAAAGGTAACTGACTTCGGAAGATAACTGCTGCGCGCGCAACCAAAATTAAGAAGTAGGGGAGGGCTGGGAGAATACATTTCAAGCAATTTTACTTTAAGCACTTGCTTTGTTGTCAAGAATGACTGCAGTCCTCTAACTACGTAAAACTTAAATAAATTTGTCACATTTAAATTATACATTTTTCTTTCGTCTTATTTAAAAAAATAAGTAAATAAATAAAGGTACTTTTTCAATATTTGTACTGGACTTAAAGGCACTTGATAGGAAAGTAAATTTGGCAATATATTATCTTGCAACCTATTTACTGTTTCATATAGGGGAGATTTGAGAGGCTTGACGATCCCTCAGTTTTCATATTTAAAAGGATTTTGGAGTTTTGCCAATATGTGTCAGCCAAAGATATTGGAATCCTCAAACAATTGTCTTTGTTTTATACAGATAATTGAAATAAGTACGGAGAAATCAATTCTGAAACATTTTCAATCTAAATGTTATATTTTTTCGTCTGCGACCCCTACCTACGTCCCGAATAATCCGACTCTTTAGAAGAATGGGAAAAGAGGAAATTTTTGATACCGAACATAGTTAAAAGAAAAATTACATAAATTAAGTACACTGTATAACGTGAAGGATGGGTCGCATTTTGTTAAAAAAAAGTATACATTTAAATTTTATTTTGGAATTGCAATGCATTTTATAAATAATTTACATAAGTTTTATTTTCATATTTTATACTATACATATGTATGATGCATAAGTATTATTGTAACCCTCAACGACTAGTTTTACTATATGATGTATTCAGTACTGTATAAATAAAAACTGATAATACATGCTGTAATTTTATTTGAAGATCAGAAGGGGGTACGGAGTTTTTAAATAAATTTAAAAATTAAACCGCATATAGCAAAGTATATTTTCCACTATATCACTGGCTATCTTCTCAAAAATTTCAATTTACCTGTTAATGAGGAAAATAATCGAGTCATGACTAAAAATGTGTGTTACTATTTTGATGAAATGGAGTAAGGAGGTGAAAGGGCCCATATGCTAATTTTAAATAAACTGATTGTAGTATGGAAACAAAATTTTTCATCTATGTATTACAAAATGGCAATTTTATTCATATTAAATACTTTAGCTGACACATCCGATATTGTATGCGCCTGAAAAAAAAAATAAACAAAAAGAAATGTCAGATGACAAAGTTTACTACATTTTAGAGTTTAAAAAAACTAGTTAAAATTACTGTAAAAATATTACCCCGCCGATGGCTTTTATCTTTTTTTAACTAGATTTTTTAAAAACAAAATTGGTCTTTTTGAATCAAAATATTCTTTTATACACCAAAACATTTCGATTATCAACAGGTGATTTTTAAGTGCTTTTTTTAAATTAATTTAAAATGCAAGTAATTTTCTTAGAATTTAATAAATTAATTTTTCAATAATGAAGACTTTACCAGAATAACACATAATACTGTTGGTATTTTGGAGTCCTAATCGGAAATATGTCTTCTAAATTTGAAATTCATAGACAAGTGGAATTATCTTTTAAACTTACATAAAACTTCATAAAAATCGTTATTTAAAACATTTCATCATTTCATTCCTTTAAATATTTGTTTTTCAGTTTCTTCTTCGTTTTTTTCATTACCATATTTAGCCATCTAAAAAAACCTAGATTGCAACTGCAAAATCGAAATTTTTTAGTTTTTTCAATATCGCAAAAATCATAAGTTTAGAACTTATTTTGTTTTGCAACCTTTTAATTATTGTTATTCATTTCTGTGAGTGTTTTTGTATTTTAAAAATTCAATTAAAAATATATATTCATTTTCGGCTCAAATTCTTTACCTTATTATTATATTTTAAATAAAAAAAGAAGCATCATTTTTAGTTTTAATTAAATGCCCATTACATTTCATTAGTCCCACATACAGTAAACTCCCTAAAATCCACATATCACTGTGTAAACAATGAAACTTTCATTTTAGATGAAAGAAGAAATTTATTTATTTTTTTTAATTTTATATTACTCTGTACGTATTTTAACATGTAATTCTCAATAATATTCATGTTTTTTTCATGGAGGAAGTTTACATTATTTTTTCTTATTAAAATTTGCTCACATAAATAGTAATCAACGATTTTACTAAATACTATTCATTTAACAATCAAGCTAATTTGGTTATTAAAACTACACTGTAAACAACAACAAAAACAACAAAAATCAGTATTTTATTAATGTAAATTCCTTATTAAGATAACAAAAATTAAAAGTGTCAAAAAGGCTTTACAGAAAAGCTTACATAATTTAATGACTATGTTCAGAGTTATTTGTTTATTGAAAAAACAAGAATATGATGTGGAATAATTTTTCAAGACTTAGCGAAAAGAATTGCACAATTTTTTATATGCAAAAGCATACACAGGGTTTGTATTCAATTTTAACAATAAAAATATAAGTAGGTCAATACAATAAGAAGGAAATTTTTTTCAGGAGGTGTCTACTTGGTATGAGACAAATAATGCCTTCTTAGACCAATATTCTGAGAAAATCCTTTAGAACATATTTCACAAACAAAAGGTTTTTCACCTGTATGCGTCAAGAGGTGGACCCTTAAATTACTATCATGAGAAAATCCCTTGAAACATATTTTACAAACAAAAGGTTTTTCACCCGAATGAGTCAAGAGATGGTTTTTAAGATTACAATTTCGAGAAAATGCTTTGGAACATATGGCACAAACAAATGGTTTTTCACCTGTATGAGTTAAGACATGACTTCTTAGATAATTATCCCGAGAAAATGCTTTGGAGCATGTTTCACATACAAAAGGTTTCTCTTCAGTATGAATCAAGATATGTTTTTGAGAAAACTATTTTCTGAAAATGTTTTGGAACATATTTCACAAACAAAAGGTTTTTTCCCTGTATGTTCCAAAAGATGTGTTCTTAGAATGCTTTTCCTAGAAAACTCTTTGAAGCATACTTCACAAGAAAAAGGTTTTTCTCCTGTATGGGTCAAGAGATGCCTTCTTAGATCACTATTCAGAGAAAATCCTTTGGCACATATTTCACAAACAAAAGGTTTTTCACCTGTATGAGTCAAGAGATGTCTTCCTAGATTACCATTCTGAAAAAATCCTCTGGAACATACTTCACAATTAATAGGTTTTTCTCCTGTATGCACCAAAAGATGGGTTCTTAGATGATGATTCCGGGAAAATGCTTTCGAGCATATTTCGCAAATAAAGGGTTTCTTTCCAGTATAAGGCAAGGTATGACTTTTTAGAGTACTACTCTGAGCAAACCCCTTGGAACATACTTCATTTATAAAAGATTTTTCTTCTGTATTAAGGGAGGAATGTTTTTCTTTATCTCTATTTTGAGGAAAAAAGTGTTGTTCACTGTAGGAAGAATTTTGTTCCGAAGACATTTTCTTAAATGAGAAAGTTGTTTCGGATGATAAGAAATGTCTTTAAAATATCAGTAAGATAGTGTCGCCATCGTCATCCAAGGAAATGACTTGTAGAACGTTAGTAGAAAAGACTTATCTATCCTTAAATCTGACAAGAAAGAAAAAATCATGTATTATCATCAAATCAAGCATAGATTATGAAGCACTTTCCAACATATTCAGAATAATGAAACAAAACTGCACCGCTTAAAAAATGAAAATACTGTGTCTCATTTCAACATATAAAAATTTAGAATGCATGCAAAAATTGAGTTTCAACTGTTCCCATCTACAATCAGAAAATTTATCCCACTTTTTTAGCAGTCCTGCCTATGATAAAGAGATTTGCATCCATTAACAACATAATTCCGAATTTAGATCATTTAAGAGAGATATAAATATTTTAGTTGAATTCCCCTTCAGCAATTTTCTTTAATAAGGAGAATGGTATGCAAATACTTTTGTGCAGCCCTGTTAATGAAGTATAGAATTTATATATAAAAGCAATATGCGAAAAACTAATTAAACTATAAATGCATGCTGAATTTTTAAAGCATACTCTCCAGCAATTATTACGCAAAGACAGTACTGTAACCAATTTCCTTTTTGTGTCCCTGTAAATTAATAAAAAAATATATGAATGTTGTGTTTTAAAGATGATCGTAGTAAAATTCAGTGAATTATATCATTTTCAATACACTTGAAATAGAATTATGTCATAAAAATACTTCTAAAAAAATCCCCATATGCTATAAAATAATCGAATTCTTTTGAGTGTATCTGTAAATGAACCATTAGTTGTATATCTGCACAACTTGTGGCCTCAAGCTGTGGGGATTTGGGGGAGTCTATTGTATTTAGCTGTTTGTTATTTGTGTTTTGTGTGATAAAAAAGTAAAAACAATGAGTAGAACCTCCGTTGTCTGCTATCAATTTCAGCAAAGTCTCTTATTTTATTTCAACTCATAATTTTATCTTCTATATTAATGATGGTTTAGTATTTTGCTATACTTTAATATTTTTCAGAGAAGTAAAATGTAGTACCTATATGACGGTAAAATTTCTCTTCCAAATCCTTCAAAAATTTTTAATTTTAAAAATATTGTAACAAAAATCAAGAAAATTACATTCACAGCCATGTAATTTAAAATTTTATAAACTAAATGTGTTTTGTTAAATAATAACTCAAATCATATTTTTAATAGTGTAAAATTTACTTCTAAAAAAAAGTCATGCTTATCAAAAGGAAAGTCTGTTTCAAATATTAAGCAAAATTGTTTACAAATTTAACACCTTTAAAATCTAACATCTTAAAGTTCTGGACTTGATAGTTACTATTGTCTTTTCAAATATCCAGTTTATCTGTGTACCGATGTACCGAATATTTTAAATAATTGTAAATGCACGCAAAAATTCAAATCGCGACGCTTAAAATTTTGTGCCATTTCACCATATGCTCACAAGTTCTAGAATTTTTCAGAAGAAGAGTAACAACAACAAAAATAAATAAGTAAAAATAGCTTACCATTAATTTATTTTAATAAAAATTATGGGTCAGAAAATTGTCTTTAAAAAATAGCTATTGTTACTATCAGAACACACTTTATTTCCTAGACGCTACACAAAAGAAAGAGACGCCACTACAATGAATGAATCGAAAGAAATGAATCATTCGGAAGAATTCATTCAAGAGTTATCCAATCAATAAATCATTGTAAAAGAAATGTTCAAAAAGTTTATTTATAAAACAAGAAGAGAAAGCATTAGTTAAAATCCGCGAATCTAGCAATTACATATGGTCTCAGGTTCAAAATTTGACACATCTTGATTTTGAATAACAAACGCAAAAATTTATTGAAAAAACTTGTTTATTTTAATGTTTAGTCAGATAGCCAATATTTTAGTTAGGGGTAGAAAAAGTAATTTTTATACCGTTATTGCAACATTTTATTAATAAATAGCAGTTTATTAGTAATTAGTTAACTACGCAGGAGTTTCACGATTTAATGAATGAATCACTTTAAAAATTCAATATATAAAAATGCACGATTCATTCTTCCAATTGGCGTCTTGTCTTGTGCCTTGTTTGTATTATCAGGTAAATTTTTAAAAAATGAGAATTTTTATCCCAACTTATTTATTAAAATAAGTTTGTAATAAGATAATTTTTGTATTACCCTTCTACTAAAAAATCTACAAACTGCAATTAGATCATACAGTTCCACAAAATATCGTCTGTCCCAATGTTCCTTTTACTGATAATTAGAAATTTAAAGCAATACTAAAATGTTTTATTTATATTAGGTAATTTCATTTATTTATTTATTTTTAATTAGTTCGGCTAATGTTATTTGGATTTAAATTAAAAAAGAACAAATTAATTCTATTTTTTTTTCTTTTCTAATGTTGTTTTAAAACGTTGTGTTGCTCATAGACTGGTTGTATCATATTCATTTAATAGTAAATATTTTTTGAATAATTGATCGTATACTGATGCTCTGTAATAATTTCATCAAAATTTGCATAAAACATTTAAGTAATTTAAGAAGACAAGAAACTAACATTCCAATAACTTCATAACATTAGGTTACCATCAGGTTGCACTGATTGTTGTACTTGCACAGATTTTTTAAACAAAGTTTTATTGTTTTTTAACATTTAGGATAATGGCACTTACTTATGTATTCTCTTTCTAGAAGTTACATATTCTAGCAACAATAACACTACTTGCAACACTTTATTTTCTTTGTAATTATATGTTTCATCCTCAGGTAAATGACTCATTAAAAGCAGTTGAAGGAGAAATATTTATCAAGTAATAACAATTATTTAATGTGTTGTAATCTTTTGGGTTTTTTTTTTTTCAGTTGGAACAAACAGGGAAAATTAATATGTTATAAAGTGTCTTGTTTCTATGTTATAAAGTGTCTTGTTTCTATGTCATACTTATTTTATTGCATTCATGTAAGTAAAATTTCTTGTTCAAAAATTTTTTTAGCTATTTGAATATTAGAAGATTATCACTTATGTGTATATATACACTTTTGCGTCAACTGTACCTAAACAAAAATATCTGTTACAAATGGGTCCATTTAATTGTGCTTTTGTTGAAACAGCCATTTTGTTTCCACTTCTGCACCCAAACTTGATTTATTTGTGCATTTTCTTTCTTGTCTAAAGAATTTTATTTTTCATGTTTAAACTTGTAAACATAATTCTCTCATCCCTTCCCTTGACACAATTCTTACTATTGAATGCTTTTTAAACATAATTAATTTATCTCAAGGTTTTTGTTTTAATGTTTACAACAAAATATATTTCAGTTAAAACTGCATTGTTTGGGGACACAATAAAAAGGTTTTCTTAAATATGAAAATATAGTCAAGGATTGATGATTTGTGCACCCATTTCTTCAATTTTTCATAATATATAGCAGAAACTTGCAGAAGTAAGTATCGATACTTTCACCAATCTATTGCCAAAAAATATTACGATCGTCAAAAAAATGATCTGGAATTTTGAAACTGTGGAAAATAAACTTAATTTTCTTAATATATAAAATTTCAATGTTGATATTATTCTTAAAAATATAGTTTCTTTAATAAATGAGCTTTTATGGAATAATATATTAAATTGTTAGATTTCATATTTATAAAATATTATACTGAATATGGTATTAAAATGCTCCCCAGATAAAACAAAAGGTACTTATGTATTAACGCCACCATTGTTACAGATTTGGCAATTTTTTTTACACCTAAATTTTTTGCAACAAATCATAAAATACAGTCAAAGATCGATAATCCACACTCCCATAATCTGCAATTTTCTATAATTCGCGTTACTTTATGAATATAAACAATGAAATAAACATTTAAGAAAATTCACAAATTTGTGATCCAAAAAGGATTTTTAAAACAAATAGTAAAAAAATTGAAAAAAAATAATAATAATAAAACATTTATTTTTTGTTAATATAACTCTTTTATTTTATTAACAGTAAAAAATGGATTACAGCATTATGAAAGATATATAATTATTTTTATTTAAATGCACTTATATGTAAATTTTTAAATAAAATAATTTTAAAAAGGCATTTTTTCAGATAGCATATTAAATTAATTATTAGATTTCATATTTATCTTTTCATATTATACTGATTAAAGGGTTAAAATTCTATCTGGGAATAATAAAATGATATATAATCCACAATATTGCATAATCCACACAACCTTTGGCCGCAACATGTGTGGATTAGAAAACTTCGACTGTAAAACACTTTATTTAAAATTAAAACACTTTCAAAATTCAAAACACTATATTAAAATACAAAGTAACATATTGGATTTCGGTGGAAAATGGGCTGATATAAAGTCACTTCTGCTGGGGTGGCGTTAATACGTAAGTACCAAACAAAATTACTCCTAATCCACATCATATTCTGTAATCCTCAATATTCTATAATCTGCGTAACCTTTTGGTTACAACTTGTGCCCACAAAAGATCTTTCTGTACTTACATTTATGTATAAATGTTAATAATATTGTTAATTATGTTAAAAAATAAAATTATCTGTTTTTTTATGTTTTGATTTAATAATTCTGCATTTAAGTACATACACTATTCTTAGTAGTTTTTTTTGGATACTACTTGATTATCCCGTCAACCATTTTTGCCAAATTATACAAATTGGCATAATTATTATTTCAAATAATAAAAGAACTAATAAATTTGTAAAATATTAATAAAAATACAATTAAAAGTCTAAATTTCGCTTGATGACATAACGAACATGTGTTTCCTATTTAATGTCAATTGAATATGATATTTATTTATCAATATCGATTATTGGCACTTAATCTTCTAGTTTGGTGATAGTTTTATGGTTAACGGCTTAATTAAGTAGTACCATTTTTTATTTAAGGTTGCAAAAAACCCAGATTATTTCTAAATTTTTTTTTTTTTTTTTTTTTTTTTTAAGAAGTAAGGGCAGAGGGAGTCCTTTTTTGTTAAAGTATAAGCATTAAAGTAAGGCATCCTAATATATTTGTTTAAATTTTTTATACAAATAATTTTTATTGAAATAATGCAGATAAATCAGTGTAAAATGCTGTAAGAAAAGTTTTCACTTCTGGCATCATATAATATTATATAGTAACCACATATCCTATACTTAAAAGTTACTTTAATAAATTACCTTTAATCTATATTACTCACTAAGAACAAATTTCCATCATTTGTAATTTATTAATCAAGGTATGCTTAATAATAGTTTAAATATATCAGGAGTTAAATAGAGCAGTCTATTCTTTGAACATTATACATAGCTGTTACTAAAAATATTTAAAGTAGGAATAATTTCATTTACAGTCAAAGATCCATAATCCGCAATTTTCTATAATCCGAGTTACTTTACGAATGTAAACAGTGAAAAAAACACTTTAAAAAATTTACAAATTTGTGATCCAAAAATGATTTTTTAAAACAAATAATAAAAAAATTGAAAAAAATTCACAATAAAACATCTACATTTTTTTAATTCAACTCTTTTATTTTATTAACAGTAAAAAACAAACTGTATTACAGATCATATATAATTATTTTTATTTAAATGCAAATATATATTAATTTTTTAATAAAATAACTTTAAAAAGCATTTTTGAGGTATGAAATCTAATAATCAATTTATTTTTCTATTTATCATTTCATATTATACTGATTATAGGACTAAAATGCTGTGCAGGAATAATAAAATGACATATAATTCATAATACTCTATAATCCACAATATTCCATAATCCACAAAATATTTGGCCCCAACTTGTGCAGAATATAGAACTTTGATTGTATCTACATAACTGATTGTTAATTTTAATTAGAATTATTTTGAAAAGAAGTTATAAAACTTATATTAATATCCAAGGATATTTATTTTTTTATCAACAAACATGCATCTATATGTAATAGGAAATAACATTAAAAAAATCTGATTTAAATAAACAGGTTTAAACAACAATAACAACAAAGAAGTTTTATTTAGGTTGTTTGAAAATAAGCACTCATCCCTTCTTTTTTTGTGTGTGTGTTTTTATATGTCATTTCTGGCCGAAAATGTACAAGTCAAATATCTATCCAATTTGAAATTTATATTATGAAATTTTATATTGTTAAATCTTGTCACTTCTGATGTGTGCGAAAATGTTATGATTAGCTATGTACATTTTTTTTTCTTCTTCCATAATATTAACAGGCTTTTAAAAAACTTAAGGCTCTTACCGCTGGCCAACTAAGTGCTTTTGAGCTAATGCTATTCCCATGGGGGAGATTATCTGGTTTGCATTTTGACATTTTATTTTTTTTTAATTATTATTATTTATTTATTTATTTTTTGCATTGCATAGCTGAGATGCATGCCGACATCACTCTGTTTTTTGATTTTGAATGCATATATTTTTTATAATGTTAGTTTCACATTCAAAACCAGTTTTGAAAGTGAAAGAGCCTTTTTAAAAAATATCTGCAACCAAAATCGAAAAAGTAAAAAAAGGAATGATGTCCACATGCACCTCAACTATCCAATGCAAAAGAATATTTAAAAATATCAAAATGCAAACCAGAAATTAGAAAATAACCTCCCCATAGGAATAGCATTAGCTTGCAAACGCTTCGTCAGACAGGGACAGGAACCTTAAGCATATTACAGTAGACTCCCTTAAATCTGCGAACTTCAGAAATCTGATTTTTTTTTTCAAATGTAAACAATGAAATTAAAGATGGCACTGAAGTCAGTGGCTAATGCAATACAAATTATTCTATAACAATATCTATTTTTAAATCATTTTCAACTTCTTCCTTTTTTATTAATGTCTTTCAATTTAAATTCTGCAGTGTTAAATAATATGTTTCTTAGATGTACGATGATCGATATTTAATCGAAATAGTCATTATCGTATCATAGCTGCAGTGTAATATAACTTTCAATGTTCGTTTGGTAGTGTTTGTGATTCATGTGGGAGTATAATTTTTGCTACATAAAATTATTATTTTATCATTCTATTACTACTTTCTTATCCCTGCTAGTTACGAAATGAATTTGGGACCTATATCCAGTTTACTAATTAGGATGATAATATTTACTCGAAATAATCATTATCGTATCGTAGTCCCAGCATAATGTAACTTTCAATGACCATTTGGTAGTTTTTGTATTTGAGGGGCAGGATAATCTTTGTTGTATAAAATGAATAATCAAAAATTAATCAAGATTTTTTGTTTATTAACAAAGGCAAATATTTTTCTTTATAAAAAAAGATTGATTTTTCCTCATCATTATTCGTATTTAGTATTGTATCTTAATTATTTACTTTAATATTTTTCTATAATTTTATTTTACTAATTTTTTTTAATAATTACTTATTTTTTCACTACAGTCGAACCCTGTTATTGTGAACCCTGTTTATAACGAACGAATTTTTTGGTCCCGGCGTTTACCTATTGTATTTAATGCTATTTTATCCTTTTATAGTGAACCTCTGGAATCTTAAGAATCGGTTATAACAAATTTTTTTTCTAGTCCACCATGATTTTTTTTTCTCTTTTTACTTTTCTGCTGTTCTGAAAAAAGGTTTTCGACTCTAATTTTATAAGAAAATGTATGCCGGCATGTAAAACATGGTAAAAATTAATGATAAGTGTTTTTATTAAAGAGTAGTAAAACCTGCATTGTTTCTGCTTCATGGTAGCCATTCTGCAGGTGTGATCACATCTACCCGTCAGTTATTTTCCATTTCTCTTGTCATAGCAATTCAAGCTAACTTATTTAACTATTGATTTAAGATTAATATAAGATATGGCAGCATTGAAAAGAACGTCTTCTTGGAAGCAAGCAAAAACCAACAGCTTTTTTTCCTTAAATTGTACTCTCTCAAATTCACAAGTTGATGAAAAAAACAAAATTTAAATAATAAAAACGTAACCTAACAAAACAGAAATAAAACGATTTTTAACTCCCCAATAATTAATGTTAATTATTCTAAGCCTGGATAAAGTGTAAAGAATTTTGTATAACCAGGATCATTCCTTAAATTGCATGCTCATTTATCCTAATATTTATCCAAACTAGGGTTGGTCTCGAATGTTTAAATAATCGGCGCTATACTGTGTTTCTATTTTTCTTCCTTTTTAGTTAATTTATTTAGCATTGTGTTGGTTTAATGTAATCAATTTTAGTCAATTTAATTCATTAATGATCATATTTAATAGATTTTACGTTTTTTTTTCTTAATAGATCATTATTTAGCATATAGGTATCAGGTAATTATATACATATTTTTTAAACTCTAACATTTTTTAACGGTTCAGCTATAGCGAACAAAAACTTTGGTCCCTTGAAGTTTGTTATAACAGGGTTCAACTGTATATACTACTGTGTTATCCTGTTGACCAATTTCACCAAATTATAGAAATCGTCGAATTATACAAATTAAGATTTTTTCATTTTAAAAACCGGGAGAATTAAATTAGTATAACATTAATAAAAAAACATAAAATGTCGAAATAAAAATTGTTTGGTGACATAATAAACATGTGTAACGTGTTTAATCGCAAAGGAATGTGGCATTCACAATCAACCATTATTGACATTTTATTTCATAGTTTTGTGGTAGTTTTTTGGTCAACAGTATAAAAAAGTAGTACCATATATATATATATATATATATGTATATTTTTTTGAGTGAATCACAAAAGGAAGTGACTCAATACCAAAGTGACTTGTTTACTGTTTGTGCTATGTATCTTTCAAGAGGAACCATTTCAAAAATGGTTTTAAACTGTGCAAAACACTGAAATTTTGAATCTTTTATGGAAATTTTTGTTAAACAGAAAGGATAACAAGTAGAAAACATTGGTATTTGAGCAGATAAGTTTTCTCAATTCAAAATTAAGCCTAACATGGCTCCATCTTATCAAAGACTGTTAAATTGATGGGTTATACTATATTTTATAATATAGTTGACTCCCTAAAATCTGCATCCCTAAAATGCACACATAATTTATGGATGTAAATAATAAAACTTTTATTTCAGTTGTAGAAGCAAAATTGTAGTTTTTTTTTTTTTTAGTTTTATTTTATCTTGTATGTAATTTCATATGTAATTCATAATAATATGAATGAACTTGTTATTTTCTATGAAATGAGCATGGTATATAAATTTTTTTAATCAAGATATTGCTGATAACAGTGGTAATCACAATCTTTTGACCAAATATATTTATGTACCCTATTAATCAAGCTTTTTGGTTTATTATTACAATGACTTTAAAGTAAATTAATAGAGAATACTTTTCATAAGAAAAGTGTCATAGAATAATTCAAGGAAAACATACTGCATCTTTTTTAAGCAAATTCAAATATGAATTATTAACTTTATTTACTTGACCTTTACTATTAATATTTCAATCAGTTTTAATTTATCTTACTTTTTATCCTTTTAGTTTATTATTTTAATTAATTTTTTAATATTTTAGTACATTATAATCAGTCATTATAATTTGATTGCCTTATTAAATTCAAATTGCTGAGGAAAAAATATAAACTAAGCAAAGATTAGAAATCTGCAAATTCTAAAATCTGCACAACCTCTAGTACCAAGATGTACAGATTTAAGGGAGTGTACTGCATTAAAATATTTAAGTAAAATAGTAATAAACTAAAATTATAAAAAGTAGTATAGTTTTTAAAATGATTAAATTATTAAAAATAAAGGTAATAGTTCTTAATGTATAATTAAATATGCATAATAAAAAGAGATGTATTTTTCTCGAATTATTAAATGAAATTGCCTCATAAAGACATGTTATTAATTCAAATCAAAATTATAAAGTAAGGAAGTTTTACTTCAGCTGTAACCAGTCTTAAAAATCAGAAAAGTTTGATTGATACATAAATATATTTGAGTAAAGGATTGTGATTACCAGTGGTAACAACAATATCTTGATATTTGCTTGGAAAAAAGAAAATTATTCTTCCTTCATGAAAAAGAAAACAGTGGTTACTCTCTCTTTTTTTAAGAAAATAGATTTATTTATTGAAGTTTGAACATAATTATATGCATTAATAGACACAAATGTTTAATTTAATCATCTAGGAATGTCCTAGTAGGGTTTTTAATGTTTTGATGGTCTGAGGATTGTTGTGAGATATACAGCATAACTTAAACTATAATTTTAAAAAATAATGTTATGCAAAAAATGTGGATATTTTTTAATCAATATTCTGAAGCATTTAATACGTATTATTTTTATTTAACAAAGAATTGTTCTTATGACAGAAATCAAATCAACAAACTAAAAGGATTTATAAAATTTACTTTCATTAAAATTATACTTGGTTATCCCTGTAAAATTTTAATGTTTCACTGAAATCTCAAAAGTTACCGCATAATAATTAAAAAAAGAAAAAACTGTGCTACTAAAGCAAAAAATGAGCCAAAACCAATAAGTGAAAAGAGATCAAAATATTGCAAACAACACTTTCCAACATATTTTAACATATTTCAACATATATTTCGTGTGAAAAAATTTATCGTTACTTCCAATGAAAGTAAAATTTCAATTCAATGGATATATGATGAGCTTTTAAAAAATTGACAAAACTATATTAAAATTTCATGAAAAAGTAATAACAATATTCCTTATGTATATATTGAAAGAGATTTTAAATTGTACAGCTGAAACCTGTAAAAATAATCTCGAATTTAATCAAATCATCAGGAATTTTCTTATTTTAAAAGTATATACAGTAGAGGACCTATTATCCGGAATCGTCGGGACCGAAGGTTTTCCGGATTTTGGAATTTTCCGGATTTCGGGTCCGTCCGAAACTCGACACTCCCCCCCCCCCCCCCAACCAAAAAAAAAAAAACACGGAATATAGCACTGTTATCTAGAATATGAATGAAAAGTGTGTTGTATGAGAAATCTGTGGAAAAAACACTAAGCTACAATTTTGACTCTTGTACTATAGTAGAAAGTCTGAAATCCGGACATCCAAAATTCAGAGCTCTTCAAAATCCGGACGTTTTGCTCTGGCTTTATATATATATAACCGTAAAATACGGTTAATCCACCCCCCAAAGGTGACGAAAAATCGTAAAATAATAGGAGGGGTGCGCTTACACGGGATTTTTCCGCGATCGTTTCACAAAATTTGCATTTTTTATTTTTTCACGATATTTAACTAGATTTGCAGCGTTTTATCGCGATGTTTGACGAAATTTGCAGAGTTTTTTCGCTATACTTGAAAAAATTTGCGTTTTTTATGGGCATGAATCATGATGAAATGAATGAATCATGAATCTTTGAATGACTTATGAATTTTGATACTTGAAGTAATACTTTAAAAAATGCGGTTTTTTTTAAACAATAATTCTGTCGAAAAAACGCAGAAAAAAGGTGAATTTTGTAAAAAAAAGGCCAAAAATGCATGAAATCTTAAAAAATCTCGAAAAGACGCCCATTTGATGAAAGATTCATGATTCATTCATTTCGTCATGATTCACCTCGTTCTCAATCATCTTCATTTCCGGATTTCGGGTCCTTCCGGATTTCGGAATTCCGGATAATAGGTCCTCTACTGTATAAAAGACTTGCTTTAAATGGAAAATGTGTTCATTCATATTAATTACCAAAAGATGGCGTCAAAACAATATTTTAAATCTAAAGTAATCGATATATAACAGTTACTTGATCATCCAGTTAATCTATTATGAATAATCGATAATTAAAATTGTTCGATCTTATAAAAACATTTCAACAGAGAAACTCTTGATATAGCAGAGTCTAGACTATCATTTGTTCATTATTTGTATTCTAGACGCTATCATGAAGATACAAATAGTAGATACTATACTTCTGATGAGGATGCTGCTGTAATGTAGGATGATACGTTGTCAAGTTTTTTGCCAAAGACGAATTCAAAAATTTTGAGAAATGAATCAATTCAATTTTCATTAAAAACTTTTTTTTAATTGAAGGAGATATTTTTCTTAATTCTTGAAACCAATAGTAACATTGGTAGATGTGAGAAAGTAAAAAGTCTATAGATGAATTTTCTATTGCAGCAGTTTTATTGAATTGATTCATTCGTCATTCAAATCAGTCACCGTGATTCATTCATGGCATTGGCGTCTCTTTGCTTCTATATGGGAACCACTGGGAACTTGAAGGACTTGAAAGTCTCTGTTAGTAGTCGGCCAAATTTTGAAATATAAAGACCTATAGCGATATAATGAAAATACGTTTTTAAAAACCGACTCTCTTTACTAAAATAAGCTAATAGTAAGGTATGTTTCTTTTGCTTAATCTTCTATTAAATATTCTGTATTTTGTAATAAAAGTATTCTCAACTGCTAATGATTATTAACATGTAAAAACTTTTTATTTTAGTTCAGACTTCTGTAGAAACATCTAAGGATCTGATCTACATAAAAAAAGAAAGAATAAATTTTAGAATTCTATTTATTACAATTTGTTTGCTGTGGATGGTTAATTTGGGGTATGTTTAGGCTTAGTATAAGTATTGTTTGATAGGCACACATTTTTATTTTTGTATTTACTTTAGTAAATACCTAATACTTTATATTTTAGGAATAGACGACTTTATTTTATAATAAAATGACTTAAAAAAACATATAACTCAAGGAGGTGTAATTTTAACATTGTAAAACATTTTATTTTCTAAATGTAGTTTAGAAAGAGAAAAATGATTTTGAAAAAAGGTGTTATTATTGATAGTGATAAATATGAAAAACGCAAAAAAATTGAACTAAAAAAAAAAAAATCTTGAGAAAAAGAAAACTCAAAATGCAGAGTAATTATGAAAACAAAAAAGATAAAAGTGAATTTTAAAGATATAAACAAGATTCATGATTGGATGTTAAGTACTGTCCAAAAAGCTGGAGATTATTTCTTTATTTTAAATAACATGTAAAAAATACTTTTTTGTGCATTTGTACAGTTGTGGAAAACAAAATAAACACCCTGTACTTATGCCTCTACAAATTAATGTTGAGGAAAGTTACTAATAATGAACAATTGAAAATGAAATCTACTTTTAAATAATGTTTATAAAATTTGATTAGGGGGCTATCTACATATTAAAACGAACCCTAACTTTATTTTTTCTTATAGCAGTATCCAATTCTGAAAGCATAAATACACCTTTCTATTAACCTAGAAACAAATTTTTGTGGAATTTGTACTAAAACTTTCCAAGAAATTAATAATTTTATAATAAGCTTATTTTAGGAGCTGTATCCAAATTGAAGTTTAGTATACATTTATTGATCAAGAGAGTCCCTTTTTGATCGAGGCACATTAGGCGCCACTGAAGCAGTCATTGAAGACTGTTAGATTACACAATATCATGAATAGGTTTAGCTTATCTAATAACTCTTATCATAGACGACCCCTTTAACCATCATTTTGCCATATTTTAAGCATAATTTAAAAACTACCTGTAAGAAAATTTTTTAATTTTGGATTACCACATAGCAGGTCTTAATAAATCTAAATTCATCCAAATAAATTGTATGTTGCAATTCATATTTTTTAAAAATATTAATTTCGTAATTAATTTCATAAAATCATAAAAAATGCAAGTTGAATTCATTTATGTTCTGATACTTTATTATTTGTGCTTCATAAAAAAAAAAAAAAAAAAAAAAAAAAAAAAAAAAAGCATTTTTGGAGATATATTAATAAAAGTATGAAAATGAAATTTAACATTAGAAACACTAAATCTTGAAATTTGTAATTCAAAAACTTATCATTCAAATGAATTAAAGTTTGGTGCCTAGCCGTAGTTTGGATGAAAGATTTGAAATATCTTGATAAAGTTGGGTATTGCCATTGAAAAACAAAATGAAGTTTGGGGATCAATTTAACATGTAGATGTGGCCTCCTGCGAAAATTTTATGTACACCATTTAAAAATAGCCTTTATTTACAATCATTTGATACCAATGACTTTTTTCTTGATAATTTGTTGAGGATTTAGTAGGGGGTGTTTACTTTTTCTTTCACGGCTTTATTTTTAAATATAATTTTCAATATATTTATTTCAGTACATATACTTATTTCTAAAACAGTATTTAAATATACACTAATTTTAAAACTATCTGTACTTTAACCTTCATGGGATAAAGCAGGGGTATCAAAACATCTTTTAAATATATCTCTGTGACAACAATTTAACAAAATTGAATGGTTAATGCTTCATGCTTGATCTATGGGAATCCAGTGTATATAAAATGTATCAAAAGTTTCATTAAAATAAATGCAATAATCTGTTTTTCAGGCCTTCTTTAAATAAAGCTTTGTTTTGTGGCCCACCTGATCCTGTTATATCAATAGGTGTGTCTTTAACCTTTATTACTTCAGGCCTTGTTTGAACTTTCCTCAATCCATAGTTTATGAGTAAAATGTCTGTGACAGACAGACACAGGAATGATCTTTTAATGGTTCTGTTTTTACTTTTTAAGTACAGATAACAACAAAAGAGTTTATCAGACTGTTTTTTTATTTATCACTCTCATTATATACTTACAAGCTAAAACTTACTTTTATTTTAATGTGTATTTTTTTATGGTGGATCCATTTTATATATATCATCTTCATACAGTACTACTTGATTATACTGTCAACCAATTTTGCCAAATTATACAACTCACCAAAAAATAAACCAAATTATTCATATTAACATCATTTCTATTTTAAATTATTGGAAAAACAAATGGATTCTTAAATCTCTCATAAAAATACAAACAAAAAGTCAAATTAACAATCTTTTGATTATACAACAAACATTAATGTTCATCGTGTTTAACAACAATTAAATGTGACATTTATGATAATCCATTATTGGCATTTAATTTTACAATTTGGCTAAAGTACTTTAGCCAAAGATTTAGATTATCATGTAGTACCGTAAAATACTCTTTCTCCGCCCCCCAAACATGACGAAAAATCGTAAAATAATTAGATGGGGCGCTTACACAGGATTTTTTCACGATTGTTTCACAAAATTTGCAGGGATGAATCATAATAAATTGAATGAATCGTGAATCTTTGAATGAATCAGCAATTTTGATACTTGAAGCAATACTTAAAAAAATTTGCGTTTTTTTAAAAAAAACATAAATTCTGTCAAAAAAAAATGCAGAAAAAAGAAGAAATTTGTAAAAAAAAAGTCAAAAAAGCATGAAATCAATTTTAAAAATATCTCGAAAAAACGCACATTTCTAAAGATTCATTCCTCTCTCAATCGTCTTTTGACATAATTTGTGCTTTTTGGAGATTTTTTGACATAATTTGCATTTTTACTGCAATCTTTTGACGAAATGTGAGTTTTTTTGCCATACTTTGGCGAAATTCATGATTTTTTCGTGATCCATTAAAGAAATTTGCGGTTATTTTCCGCGATTGTTTGGCGAAATTGACGTTTTTTCAGCGATTGTTTTGAGAGGGAGGGCACTTTCTCAGGATTTTTTGAGAATTTCAAATTTTTTTGTAAAGTGAGGAGGGGGCGTTTGATCGGAAAGGGCAGATTAACGGGATTTTACGGTATACTCTTCATCCTTATCATTCAGCAACATGCAAGCATTACAAAAATCTTTTATCTGACTCTCCTCATACACTAACTACTAAAGAGAAATGCCCCCCCCCCCCCAAAAAAAAAGAATTGCTCATTCTGCATGACAAAATTTAAACTTACCCAGAAATATACTTATTATGAAAAAAAAGGGTACTAATGTATTAATGCCACTACAGCAGAAGTTCCGCTAATGTGCCAATAAAGAACAATCTTGTTATTCGCATGTGCAAAAAAAAAAAAAAAAAAAAAAAAAGCATCAAAAAGTGAAAAAAAAGCGCTAAAAAAATTATGTAAAAAATCAGCAAATAATAAGGCAACAAGGAATCCAAAACATAACTGCATGCACGTATGAACAAGAAGACTGCTCTTTATTGGTGCATTAGCACAATTTATGTTGCAGTGGCATTAATACGTAAGTACCAAAAAAGCAATATACATAAAAATCAATTTCTATAATATCCCTTTTCACTGATGAAACCATAAAAAAACTCTCGACAATTGCTGTATGTCAAACTATCCCTTCACAAAATGCACAACAAAACTCATGCCATAAACACAATTAAAAAAATGTAACCATCCTAAAGACAATAAACCAACCAATCATATGAAACTAATCACAATTCCTGATCAAGACACAGTAGGTGTGAAAAGGATTTAAGAAACAAACTGGTAACAACAAAAATGCATTCATTGCTGTGCCAAGTGTCTCGCTTGTTCTAGGATTCAGCCTTAGTTTTTCAAGTGTATGTGTTCGTTTATGGAAATTTCGATAAACTTTATATAGATATTTCATCTTCAATTGCGCTCAATTATTTAAAAAATGTTTATTTTCAATCGAACAGAATACAATCGAATTCAGTTTATCAGCAACCTTATGTTCTAAAATTAAATGTTACAAAAATTAAATTTTCTTCAAACCAATCTGCTGTTTTTAAATTGAAATTTGAAATTAAACTACTTAAAAATAAATAATAATAAAAGAAATTAACAGCTAAAAATTTTTTTTTAATAATGCTTTAAATGACTCAATAATAAATTAGCAAAAATGAAAGATGAAATGCGCGGCATAAAATTTCGTGCAGTCATTACCAAACAGTAAATTGTAGAATTTTTAGTTGAAGAG
Source organism: Maratus speculifer (assembly GCA_964019185.1). NCBI lineage: Eukaryota > Metazoa > Arthropoda > Arachnida > Araneae > Salticidae > Maratus > Maratus speculifer. The sequence goes on from CAXHSM010000921.1 coordinate 2,174,701, forward strand.
TAATGAAAGAAACTATACTCTGCCTTAGCAATGACTTATTTTATTGAAGTGGTTGGGTTCAATTTATGTATTAAAAGTTACCTGATATTAGAAACTACGGATGATACAAGGCGTCATCGAAAGAATGAATGATTCGTGGATTGAATGAGGATTCAATGTAAATGATTTATACATTTTAATATTATTTATTAATTATCTGCATCAATGGCGATATGATTAATACTTTTTTTAATACCTGGTTGTAATATAAGTTACCGGACAACCATTAAAAGAAAAAAATTTCATTGAAGACACTAAATTTATTTTTCATGAGTGATTCAAGTAATTCCAAAATCAAATTGCATTAAATTTATAACCCGAGAGCATATTTAAGTGACAGATACAACAATTTTTACGAATGTTGCCTATTTCTTTTTTTATAAATAAATATTTAATTTTACTAGTTAAAAATTTCTATTGCAGAAAATTTATTGATTGATTCAATATTGATGAATGAATTCTTTTTTGTGATTCATTCTTTGCAGCGGCGTCTCTAGTAAAATGGACGAAATGGTGTACTCTCTAACAATGGCTATTTTTTAAAATAAATTTATCAGACGTATCTTCTTTATTAAAATAAATTAATGCTAGTATATGTTTCTTTAGTTATTCTCGTACTAAAAACGGCAGAATTTGTGATTTGATCGTACCGTATGATAATAAAAAATTGTATGTGCGGCGGTGTTGACTACTACGTTTGTTGAATGACCTCAGTACTGCCATCAGTCAGGTAAATTATCAAATTATTTATGTTTTGGGAACATATATAAATTTCTGTTGTCCCATTCATCCCCACTCTCCCCTATGTTTTGTTGAACTCCATCAAGGAGTTCAAAGCTCATTTAGATATTTCTGGATATTCTGCTCGTATACTTCTTCATGGAAGATAAGGAATTTCTCTTGAAATATTATTTTCTATTGAAATCGTTATATACATTTTAACAGATGAAATACAAAATGTGTCTTTTGACAAACCTCGATTGTTTCTGCGACCCACTGAAATAACCGTCGCGACCCATAGTTTGGGAACTGCTAATCTAAATCATGATCACAGCTTTTTATCAAACTAGTTTTCACCATAAACTTGTCACATATTCTAAAATTCCTATAGAACCCTGATTATCCGAAAATTCCTATGGGACCCCGGTTCACCGAAAAAGCTATGGTCCCATGCTTTTTGGAAAACCAGGATTTACAGTATTACTATCCACTTTAAAATTATGTTACATTTAGAAATTTTAAATTATTTAATTTGTTTTGAATATAATTTAATTACTTGACTTTTTTAAAATTATTTTACGTTTTTATTTCTGGGCATTAAAATTGCTAAAGCAAACAATTAGTTTAAATCATTAATGAAAATATAGAATGCATTTTAAGTGTAAATTTCAATGGCATTATTTTGCAAAGAGTTTCTTGTGATTGTTTATACTGACAATAGTAAAGTGCAAACTAATGTCTTGTTTTATAAAGGTTTTTATAATTTATTTCTTGTTTTAAACTATTAATTGCCGAAACGTCAGTGAAGGCTTACTTTGGAGACACGAATTTTTTTTGTGTCTGTCTGTCAGTCAGTTTGTCTGTTCCGCGATAACTAACGCAAAAAACATCCGATTGGCTTGAAATTAAGTGGATATGTTAGTGAGGCACTGGGATTAAGCTGTATAGTTTTTTGTTAGATTTGATTCATTCATTCGAAAAATATAGAATATTTTTATTTGCGCAATAATGCTTTACTATGGCAAATCCAATGATTTTCAATTTTTTTTCCTTGAGAGAAAATGACACATTTCATTAATGGAATTCAATGATAAATGGATACTGAAATTTACCAGTTAAATTATTCGTATTGCTTTGAAATTTTAGAGATTTTTTATAAATGTGTTCCAATAATATAAACTAATTTGGTTTAGAGATTTACTTATTTAAAATGTATTTATTTCATTTTCTTCATTTTCTCTTAATGGTTGCTAAGCAACCATTCATCCTAATCCTTATTATATTTTAATGCTATAAATTTGAAAGCGTGGATGAAAATTTAAATGAAATCAACGTCAAAACTGATGAATTAATTAATGTCTTTTTATCTTTTCGGATAAATATAACATAGCCCAGAAAAGAATATAGGCTATGTTTTATTAATTTTATTCAAATATTTTCCTTAATAATTCAAAATTTCCTTTTTTTTCATACAGAATCAAGAGCGATTTTTTAGATAAAATTTAACCAATTTCCTTTATTGTTGCCAAAAAAAAAAATCTGGAGTAATTTTTCAACGGCAATTAGTTTCAATTGAGCAATTTCCATTCGAAAAACCAAACTAAGAAAAAATAAATATGATGTCAGAATTAGAGATGAGAATGCTCAGAAAAAAACCGGAAAAATTGGGAAAAAACCGGTTTTTTTCCAAAGGCTTATTTTTCAATTTTTCCGAACTGGAAAAATTTAAATTTAATTTATGAAATAAAATAGTGAAAATTTTGTAATAGCTACATTCTCATACTTTTTATTTTATTTATTTTTATGTTGAGTGTCCCACATGAAAACTTTAATGTGGGTAATCTGATCTCTAAGCAGAAATCTGTTTGAGAAGACTTGAAAGGATCCTTTACATTTTTTTCTTGTTTGAAACACAAGACCCTTCGCAAAATTTCTCTTGAAAATAGGCATTTCAGAAAAAAGTTTAATCTACAAATTGAATCTTTCGCAAATACAGTGATTGAAGAAAAAAAAAAATCTCATGCCATATAGCAGCTGAATATTATCAAGTTATATATATGCATAAATAACCTTATTAAAAATGTCTAAATAGGACTCTAAAAATAGTAATAACTTCTTATTCACAAATTCTGAATATATTTTGTATAAATATATATATACAAGAAATTCACAATTTCACAAAAACAGGATTACATGAAAAAAATCTAGATATATTGAGTTGCGGAAAAAGTAATTTTGTTTTTTCTGAATGGATAGCTTTAAAGTCGGATATCTCTCGTAATACTTGCTCAATTAAGCCACACTATACAGCGTTTGAAAGGTAATAGTCTCTAAAACATTCTAGATATAAATGTAGTGTCATTTGTTTAATCAGTTAAAAGTTATTGTGTTTTAAAAATGGAGATTCCAGAAGATCATTTTTGTCACATTTTACTTTTTTCTTCCAAAAAGGGAAAAATGCAGTGCAGGATCATTGAAAATTGTGTGGTGTTTATGATGATCAGTGCTTAAATAAACTCCAGTGTCAGAATTGGTTTGCTTGTTTTTGACCCGGAAATTTAGATCTTAAAGATGAACCTGGCCCTGACCAGCCAATCGTTGAGAAAGTCAATGGAATTTTAAAAACAAATCGAGTAAACCGCCATATTACTGCCAGTGAAATTGCTACGGAACTAAACATTGATCATAAAACAGTTTTGAACCAATTACATGAGACTGGATACCAAAAGAAACTCGATACTTGAGTTTCCCATGAACTTTCATTGAAAAAAGTAACTGACAGAGTTTCCATTTGGGAATCGCTACTAAAATGGAATGAAATCAAGCCATTTTTTAAACAAATGATTACAGGTGATGATAAGTGGATCCCGTACGACAACAATATGTGAAAAGTTTGTGGTTGAGGCCCGGAGAAGCTTCATAAACGGTGGCAAAGCTCGGACTGACGCCAAGTAAGGTGATGCTGAGTGTTTGGTGGGAATGGAAAGGAATTGTCCATCATGAGCTACTCAAACTTGGCCAAACCATTAATTCAACTTTCTACTGTGAAAAAATAATGTGATTAAAGTAGGCGATTAAAAAAACCCAGCCAGAATTCATCAATAGGAAAGGCGTTGTCTTCCATCATGACAATGCTAAACCATGCGCATCTTTAGTCACTGAGCAAAAACTGAGAGAACTTGTGTGTGATGTTTTGATGCACACAGCATATAGTGTGGACCAGGCCTTGACTGATTACCATTTGTTCCGCTCTCTGCAGAACTCTCAAAGTGTTAAGCTGGTTTCAAAAGAGGCTTATGAAAATCCCCTTGTACAGTTTCTCAACCAGAAATCTGAGAAGTTCTACAGTAACAGAATTATGATTTTACCAGAAAAATGGCAAAAGGCCATTGAACAAAACGACATATACATTGTTGATTAGTTTTTAAATTTATATAAATAAATTCACTTTGAAAAATACGAAAAAAAGTGAAATTATTTTTTCCCCAACCCAATATAATTAGATGCAACTTCCCTTTTTAAAAATTAATTCATGTGCAAAGTTATTTCAATTATATGCCGATTAATAGAAATGGTAAAATTAAAAATTTAACATAAAATTTTAAGCATGCATTTATTACTTTTTTCTATCTTTTCAAAAAGTAAGTATTGAATTCGTGAAAATTTTGACTTCCAGTTTTTGGTGTATTTAAACGTTTTAGAAGGTCCTGAACACGATTTAATAGTTTTTGGAAAATATCTGTCACCCTGTGAGTCTGTATGGGACAAAAATTTTATGGGCACTCGATCTCAAGAACTGATGCACATAATTTCACAAAACTTTAGATTCAGTTACTCCTTGATATAAACTCGAGATGTTTAGTAATTAGTGTATATCGCCCAACTGATGGCGCTGCTATGCTGCATTATTCATAATTTCCACAATAGTTCTATCTCAAGAATTAATGTATGTATTTTCATAAAACTTCAGATTAAGTTAATCTTTGATATAATTTTGTGCACATTACTTTTTGGTGTAAATTGCTCAACAGATGATGCTGCTATGCTGCATTATTCATGATTATCACAATCGCCCTATCTCAAGGACTAAAGGACGATTTTTTTATCAAACTACAGATTCAGACAGTTCCTGATATATATTAATGTTATTTAGTTTTTGGTGTAAATTGCCCTATAGGTGGTACTACTATGCTGCATTTTTAAAGATTTCGTTATATCTGATTAATTGAATGTATTTTCAAGGCATTGAATCTAAAATTGACCTCCATTTTATCTCCATAATGTACAGTAATGTTGCAAAAACATGGGCAGTTTGCATAGAAAAGTACAACTACGATGAAAAAAACCCCCATATTTTATTACAAGTAACTATGTTCCAAATTATACATTCCCTCTTGATTAAACTTTGAATTTTTCTAGTTTTTAAAGCACAATAGAAGTTTATCTCTGTATGTAACTGCTTTTGTTAATTCCTCAAATAGCGAGCATTTTCTATTTGTAGAGTTCTGTTTTCATAACTTTTAACTTTCTTAACTTTTAAGTAAAGGGCAAAATTAGCACTAGCCACCGGCCACAGGGCCAGTACATGAGAAAAAGTGGCCAGTGAAAAATTTTCTATCAGTGGCCACCTTGTGGCCACTTTTTACAAGGAGAGAATACAATTTATTTATATTTCATCAGATATTCTACTTTTTTTAGGTTTGAATATATTTATATGAACATATTTACTTGGGCTGTTCAGTTTTAGATAATTATTTATAGAAATTTTACTGCTTAATAATTTTAAATAAAAAAGTGGCCTCTAGTTTAAACAAAGTGGCCACTTGAAAAATTAGTCTTACTGGCCAGTGACTGGTAATGAAATTTCCCAATTTTGCCCTATACTTTTAAGTTCCATTCTTAAAAATATGAAATTACCACATGGAAACATTATTGAATATGGTTTCTTTCTCAAGATTAGAATACCAGATTTCAGGATAAAAAGAAAAAAAAATTACGTTTAATTAAACTTAAAAAAAAATTTTTTTTTTTTGGTTTCAGTGAGTAAAAATCAAACAGTCAATAAATTCTGTGCTATTTTTTAATTGCAGGCCTGAGTAAACCAAACTAAAACTTAGTTTTGTTTGAATTTATATTATAAAACTAAATCAAAACTTTGAGTTGAGATTGGAAAGCTATACCAAAACTAAACATATTTTTTAAAGGAAATAAAATTATAATTGTAAGAAAAAAGTGTAATAATGTAAAAATATACATTTTTTTAAATAAACAATGGAATTTTTTGAATACTGATATTGATAATAATGACAAAACTGTAACAATTTCTTTAAACTAGTATCATTTACTTAAAAACTATACTTATGTAAATGGAATACATAATTTATTTCATTCCAAACTGCAGACATATTGGCTCAGGTTCTTACATTAGATCAATTGATAGTTAAACATGAAACTGAAAAATCATTTCAACAGACATATGATATAACAAACAATAGTGTTTAAAAAATTCTTAGGCTGTGGGAAAAAAAAAAAAAAACTAAACTTTTAAAAGCAGGCTTTGCTACTTTCTTTTTATTTTGTAATATAAAGTGAAAATAATTTTCATTTAATACAAATAAATGGGAAAAAACGTTTATTATTTAATATTCTCTAAGAAAATATAATATTTTTGGAAAAAACAGTCATGAAAAATCAATTTTTCCAATTTTTCCGTTTTTTTCCAAAAAAAAACCCTGTAAAAAACCAGTTTTTTTTTTCCGCCACTTATATTTTTCCGGAAAATTTACATCTCTAGTCAGAATTAAGATAAAAATAAAAATAGTACTTTGTTGAATATTAAACACGGGAATTTGTTTCGTTAATAAGAATTTTTCTGACAAAAATGGGGGCATAATTAGAAGTAAAAGAAATAAAAAATAATTATATTTTTAACAAATATTTCAATTGGTAAAATTTGATGTCATAATTGAACAAAAACAGGTAGTCGTTAAAAATACAAGAAACATGGATATCAATAACTCATGAAAAATAACGCCATTGCTGAAACTTCAGTGAAGGCTTACTTTGAAGACACGAAATTTTTTGTTTTTCATCTGTTAGTCTGTTCTTCTGTATGTTTGTCTGTCCCACTATAACTGCTACAAAATGCAATCAAAACATTTTTTTTTCGGAAACAAAATTGTAAAACTCTAGATTATTGAGTTTACACTTAGAAAAGTTCCTGATACATCAGGTTTAGGTGTTTGTGTTTGGCAGGTATGTAGAAGTATGAAAGAATGTAGTATGAAGTATGTAGATAATGAAAAATATTTGTCCAAACTGTTACTTATCTTTATAAATCAAAATGTATAAGGAAATGCAAGATATACAATAACCATCAGCACAATTATTAGAAAGTGGCAAATTTAAATTAAGTGAGGCTACGAGGGGTTCAGGTGAGTGGAGCCCCCCTGAAGAAATCTACTATGTTATAATAAAAAAAACAAAAATAATAGATCATGAAAATTTCAGAATATCCCAACATAACTAAATTTTTAATTTACCGCTTTTTGAAGGCTGAAAACTTCTAATTCGTATTTTATTCTTATAAATAATTAAGTACTATGAAAATTTTAAATTAAAGTTTCCAAGAAGTTGAATATTACCCAAAGAGTGTTTAAAAATATATATATATGTGCAAAGGCTCCTGATCTGCAGATTTACTAGTAATTTATTTCTTGTTTATTAGGAGGTATCAAATGTTAAGCTGCACATAAAAGGAATGTGCTGCAGCAAATATATTTGAAAATTGATAGTATGTATTTCAAATGTTAAAATTTTGTGATTATAGTTTAAAAGGTGTTTTAATATTTCACATAAAAGCTTGAAGAAGAGGTGTGTTTTTATGCAGTTTCTTAGGATTATTCATTATTTCACTTCAATTTACAGAGTGTCTAACTTTTATTGAAACACAAATTTTTGTTTGTTACCTTGAAAATATGTTATATATATATATATATATATATATATATATATATATATATATATATATATATATATAGGAAACAGAACTCCAAAAATTTGTATAATATATACAAAATGAGTTAATCATCTACCATATATTGAATGCATAGAAACATTCAATATTAAGCTGTTATACTCAAGGAGCATGGTTTGTGTCTTATTTGAAATTTAATAAAGGTTGTCTGAATCTCTTACACTTTCAGCTCTTATTAATTCTATCATAAATCATGTTAAGATATAACTGGCATCAATCAATGAGTAATAATTTGTCTACTACTTATCACTGTGCTTAAATTTTACACAAGACATTGCATAATTGGTATGGGAGTACAGCTCTGATATTTTTCATTTTCAGTGAATACTTAAATACCTGCAGTGGCGTAGCTAGGATGAATGACACCCGGGGTGGATATAAATGGTGTCACCCCCCTACCAAATCCGTCATATTTTTTTCAGTCACAATTCTACATTATTACAGCAAATGATCATACCATTCCTTATTTACCTTTTCTCATGCATAAAAAAACCAGGAGCGGCTCATTATTATTCAACCCATAATCTACACAAGTCAATGCAGTGTCTATATATAGAAGAAAAATCTTTCTTCTTAAGTTTGCTTTTGCCACACTCATTGGATAGTTTGTTTTTTGTTCCCTTCTGCATATATTATTTAAACACATCATTCTGTATAAAATTTCACCCTCTCAAAGAAAAGAAATTTAACTCTGCTGCCTAGTGTGCTACAATTTTCTTTTTATTTCAGTATTCTTTTCCAAAATCTTTTAATATTATATCTAGAGATATGGGAATACTCGGAAAAAAAAACAGAGAAATTGGGAAAAAAACCGTTTTTTTTTTTCAGTTTATTTCCGAAGGCTTATTTTATAATTTTTCCAATCTGGAAAAATTTAAATTTCATTTGTAAAATAATATATTGAAAATTTTGTCATAGCTACATTCTTATACTTTTAATTTAATTTATTTTTATGTTGAGTGTCCCACATGAAAACATTAATGTGGTTAATATGATCTCTCAGCAGAAATCTGTTTGAGAAGACGTGAAAGGATCCTTCACATTTTTTTCTAGTTTGAAACACAAGACCCTTCGCAAAATTTCTCTTGAAAAATGTCCATTTCTGGAAAAAGTTTAATCTACAAACTGAACCATTTAGAAATGCAGTGATCGAAGAAAAAAAAAAATCTCATGCCATATAGCAGCTGAATCTTATCAAGTTGTATATATGTATGATTAACCTTATTAAAAATGTCTAAATGGGAACCTGAATGTAGTAATAATTTCTAATTTAGAAATTCTGATTATATTTTCTACAAGATACAAGAAATTTACAATTTCAAAAAAAACAGGATTACATGAAAAAATCTAGATACATAATTAAATGCAACTTCCCTTTTAAAAAATTAATTCATGTGCAAAATTATTCCAATAATATACCGATTAATGGAAATGGTTAAATTAAAATTTTAACATAAAATTTAAAGCATGCATTTTTTACTTTGTTCTGTCTTTACAAGAATTAATCATTGAATTCGTGGAAATTTTGACTTCCAGTTTTTGTTGTACTTAAACGGTTTAGAAGGTTCTGAACACGGTTTGGTGGTTTTTGAAAAATATCTGTGAGTCTGTATGTGACGAAAATTTTATTGGCACTGTATCTCAAGAGCTGATGCACATAATTTCACAAAGCTTTAGATTCAGTTACACCTTGATATAAACTCGAGATGTTTAGTTATTAGTGTATATTGTCCAACCGATGGCGCTGCTAAGCTGCATTATTCATGTTTTCCACAATAGTTCTATCTCAAGAACTAATGTATGGATTTTTATAAAACTTCAGATTAAGTTAATCCGTGATATTATTTTGTGCTCATTACTTTTTGATGTAAATCGCTCAACAGATGACACTGCTATGCTGCATTATTCATAATTATCGCAATAGCTCTATTTCAACTGCTAAAGGGTGATTTTTCATCAAACTACAGCTACAGCCAGTTCCTGATATATATTAATGTTGTTTAGTTTTTGGTGTAAATTGCCCTATAGGTGGCACTACTGTGCTGCAAGATTTCGTTGTAGCTTATTAATTGAATCTTTTTTTAAGATATTCAATCTAAAATTGACCTCCATTTTACCTCCATAATATACAGTAATGTTGCAAAACATAGGCAGTTTCCATTAGAAAAGTACAACTGTTATGATAAAAAAAATCATATTTTATATCTATTTTCCAAATTATACTTTCCATCTTGATTAAACTTTGAATTATATTAGTTTTCTAAAGCACAGTAAAAGTTTATCTGTGTGTGTAACTGCTTTTGTTAATTCCTCAAATAAAGAGCATTTTCTATTTGTAGTGTTCTGTTTTCATAACTTTTGAGTTTCACTCTTAGAAAGATGAAATTAGCATATGGAAACATTACTGAATATGGTTTCTTACTCAAGAATGGAATACCAGATTTCAGGATTAAAAGAAAAAAAATTACATTTAATTAAACTTTAAAAAAATATTTCCCTGGTTTCAGTGAGTAAAAATCTAACAGTCAATAAATCCTATGCTGTTTTTTAGTAACAGACCTCAGTAAGCTGAACTAAAACTTAGTTTTGTTTGAATTTAGATTATAAAACTAAATCAACACTTTTTGGAGTTGAGATTGAAAAGTTATACCAAAACTAAACATATTTTTTAAAGGAAATGAAATTGTAATTGTAAGAAAAAAATGTAATATTAAAAAATAAAAATTATTTCAAACAAAAATGGAATTTTTTATACAGATATTCATAAAAATGACAAAACTGCTATAATTTATTTCTTTAAACTAGTATAATTTACTTAAAAACTATACTTATGAAAATGGAATGCATAATTTATTTCATTCCAAATTGCAGACATATTGGCTCAGGTTTTTACATTAGGTCAATTGGTAGCTAAGCATGTAACTAAAAAATCATTTCAACAGAGATATGCTATAACAAACAATAGCGTTTAATAAAAATTCTTAGTCTGTGAAAAAAAAAAAAAAACTAAACTTTTAAAAGCAAGTTTTGCTACTTTCTTTTTATTTTGTAATATAAAGTGAAAACAATTTTCTTTTAATACAAATAAATGGGAAAAATGTTTATTATTATAATATTCTCTAAGAAAATAATTTATTTGGGAGAAACAATCATAAAAAATCAATTTTTCCGTTTTTTTTCCGCCACTTATATTTTTCCGGAAAATTTACATCTCTAGTTGGGGCTGACTATATGGACAGCAAAGAAGTAAAGATCTTGTTTGGATATCATTTGGGAATAGAATACGACTACTTCAGGCTATCATGGAGCATTCTCATTGGCTAAAAGAGTGATATTCTATAAAAGCGGGGGAGTGACGATGCAGCAAAATAGTCATTTTTTTACAGTGTATACATATGTAAAATAATTGGATGTGGCAATCCCAAAACTTTCTTCTGTTTCATAGACGTTAATATCTCCATATAAATGAAACATAGTAGCATCACTGGTTTTAATATATGAACATTTCAAGCCCTATAGGTTTCCTCAGGAGATCCGCAGTTTTTTGTATAACAGAAATCTTCAATAACATTTTATGTTTTGTTCTTGCACCATATTTTCTTTCTATGGCCAGAAAGATGCTGTAGAAAAAAAAAACTTTGTGAGTTACTCTATCTATCGTTTAACTCGTTTTTGTTGTATGCCTATTCGTTTTTTAAAATAAAATTTTGAGATATCCTGTATATTATGATAAAGTCTAATTAGACTTAAAAACGAGTCGGATGTGGTAGTCCCAAAACTTTCTTCTATGTCACACACGTTAGTACTCCTAGAAAAATTAAACTTAGCGGCGTCACCGGTTAGGTAATTTACATTAAAATCTAATCTGCAAAAAAATATTTCAAGTTCTAACTGCATCTGAAATTTGATAAAAATCTGTATGTTAGTATTTGATATAGAAACATCGCAGAAATCGTAAAAAAAAACTGGACAGAAGCGCAACCTGTTCAGCGATTTACTTCGAAAACTAAAGAATTCTAATTTATATTAGGAACTAACTGAATTTAAAGTTTGGTGAAAATTTGTGCTATAGTTATTGAGACTGAGCTATTCCGATAATCATGAACAATGCCTCATAGTGGCGTCACCTGATGTGCAATTTACTCTAAAAACTAAAGAATACTAATTTTATATGAGGAAGTAACTGAATCTGGGGTTTCATAAAAATTCGTGCATTAGTTCCTGAGATAGAGTTATTGTGATAATCGTGAATAATTCTGCATAGTAGGCCATCTTCTGACCAATTTACTCAGAAAATTGAACAATACTAATTTACATCAGTGACTGACTGATTCTGAAGTTTCATAAAAACTTCCTGAGAAAGAGCTATTGCGATAATCATGAATAATTCAGCATAGCAGTGCCACTTATTGGGAGATATATATCAAATTATAATCAGAACCATATTATGTCAAAGATTATATTTTGGAATCTAAAATGTTATGAAAATCCGACAAGTAATTCTTAAGATATAGCTATTGTGGAAATCGAGAAAAAAGCAGAATAGAAGCGCCATTTGTTACGAAAAAACTACTCAGCATCAATCTATATCAACAACTACCTCAATTTAAATTTTTATTAAACTACGTGCATTAGTTCTTGAGATAGAACACGCAAAATTTGTGCCACATACAGACAACCACAAACTAACAGACAGCCATTTTGTACAAACATGTTTTTTGGAAACTCTGACCCCTAAAACGTGTAAATCCGTCAAAAACTTGAATTCGAAAATTTTCAGGAATCCAATACTTTTTTCTTGCAAAGATGGTAAAAAATATATTCACAAGTGCTTAATAAAATAGCTTTTCAGTTTTTATCAGTTCGGATAATGGGACAGCTCGATATGAGTTATGGCAGTACCTATTGCTATCACAGGCACAACCTATGCATATGCGTCTGTATTCTTAACAAAAAAGTTCTCCAATTAAGCGATACCTAAAAATGTATAATTTGCTAATTTCATGCATGAATTTTGTACAGTTTAATGAAAAGAAACTTGTTAAACCTGCTATTTAATTCATAGTTAAAACTCAGTGCAGTTTATTTTAAAATGTCTTGTTTATTATTTTTCTTTCTCTTTTTTTTATTCGTAGTTAGATAAGACAGTTTTTGCTGAAGTTCAGTAATTGTCCTTGGATGAAAATGGCAACAATCTTTCCATATTGGTGCTTCGAAAAATAATCTGTTGTTGTTCGAAATTAAGAAAATGTCATCGATTACAGAAGAAAATTTTTCCGCCAGTGAAGTTCACTTTGTTCCTCAAAATGGGGATAAGGGAATATATTCCCCCATTGATACAGGAAAGAAATCTTTTATTTGTGAAATATGTTCCAAGGGATTTTCTCGTAAATTCCACCTAAAAAGGCATCTCTTGACGCATACCGGAGAAAAACATTTTATTTGTGAAGTATGTTCTAAAGGATTTTCTAATAATGGTCATCTAAGAAGGCATCGCTTGATTCATACAGGTGAAAAACCTTTTGTTTGCGAAATATGTTCCAAAGGATTTTCTCAAAATGGTGATCTAAGAAAGCATCTCTTGACGCACACAGGTGATAAACCTCTTGTTTGCGAAATATGTTCCAAGAGATTTTCTCAGCATGGTAGTCTAAGAAGACATCTCTTGACGCATACAGGAGAAAAACCTTTTATTTGTGAAATATGTTCCAAAAGATTTTATCAGAATCGTGACTTAAGAACTCATCTCTTGATACATACAGGTGAAAAACCTTTTGTTTGCGAAATATGTTTCAAAGGATTTTCTCAGGATAGTCATCTAAAAAGTCATCTCTTGACGCACACAGGTGAAAAACCTTTCGTTTGCGAAATATGTTCCAAAGGATTTTCTAAAAATGGTGTTCTAAGAAAGCATCTCTTGACGCACACAGATGAAAAACCTTATGTTTGCGAAATATGTTCCAAAGGATTTTCTCAGTCTAGTCATCTAAAAAGTCATCTCTTGACGCACACAGGTGATAAACCTTTTGTTTGCGAAATATGTTCCAAAAGATTTTCTCAAAATGGTGATCTAAGAAAGCACCTCTTGACGCACACAGGTGAAAAACCTTTTGTTTGCGAAATATGTTCCAAAGGATTCTCTCAGGATGGTCATCTAAAAAGTCATCTCTTGACGCACACAGGTGAAAAACCTTTTGTTTGCGAAATATGTTCCAAAGGATTTTCTCAAAATTGTGTTCTAAGAAAGCATCTCTTGACGCACACAGGTGAAAAACCTTTTGCTTGTGAAGTATGTTCCAAAGGATTTGCTAATAATGGTCATCTAAGAAAGCATCGCTTGATTCATACAGGTGAAAAACCTTTTGTTTGCGAAATATGTTCCAAAGGATTTTCTCAAAATGGTGATCTAAGACAGCATCTCTTGACGCACACAGGTGAAAAGCCTTTTGCTTGTAAAGCATGTTCCAAGAGATTTTCTCAGAGTTGCAATCTAAGAAAGCATCTCTTGACGCATACAGAATAAATTCCTTTTGTTTCTGAAATTTGTTCCAAAGAATTTTTTTTCAACTAGAAAGACAACTCATGATAGATACGAGAGAAAATGACTTGTTTGTGAGAGATGTTTTCCAGAGGATTATCTGATAACTAATATTTAAAAAAGCATTTGTCTCACACTAAATAGATACCTCTTGAAAATCTCTTGTATTTTTATTATGTTAAATCTGAGTATGAACCATGTATATGTCGTTGCATTTACTGTTATCACATCTTTTTTGGTTTAGCGTTTATTTATAAAATAAAAAGTTGCAAAATTTTTCAAGCGTCCCCTTACTCTACCCCCCCCCCTCCCATCCTATATTTTAGGTGTCATGATTTATTTAAGCTTTTTTTTATTTTTAAAAGGGGTCGGATATTTAGTTTTTTAATTTGAAACATTTCGAGTGAAGTGATGTGTGGAAAAACCAATGTTTGTTATGAATTAAAAACCTTTTCATAAAACCAAAAGTTTTTATCTGATTGAAAAAGTAATCCATAATTCTTTTATTTTTAACCTCTGAGCCCCACACATTTTTCAGGTAAACGCCTTATCAGAAGGAACCCACATAAAAAATTTGAAAAAAATCGGTAAATTTTCCGTGAAAAACCTATTTAAATGAATTAATGGGGTTACCCCCAATTCCTCCCTTCTTTATACGTAAACAATGAACACCCAAAACTAATCATTGAAGTGCCTAATCAAAATGATCTTATGCCTAAAATTTTAATAAAATCTGATCCTTTTGCATGAAAAACTGACAAATTATGACAATATCTAAATTAAGGAGGGGAGGGGGTGCAGATTAGCCTTTTGTTCTCCTCCCCTTATTCTTATCCAATGAACTCCTAAAACTAATCAGGGAAGTTCGTTATCAGGATAAATCTATGTCAAAAATTTGAAGCAAATCGGATATTTTTATCAGGAATTACTGCATTACGTACATACATACGTACGTACATACGCACATGGTTACATACACACTAACAGAATATGCGAGCACATTAGCTCTCAGGCTTTGATAGTCTGTAAGATAAAATCGCATCAAATTGCATCGGCCTAGGATAAATTAGATCAAAACTATAAAGTTGGCGCCGTGGCGTTCTTTAGATTTAATAAAATCACGCCCAATTGAATTGGTCTAGGACAATCTAGATCGGCCTAGGATAAACTAGTCCAAACCAATGAATAGCAGGCTAAACTAGTTTATCCTAATGACCGTTCGGCCAAACTAGTTTGGCCTAGGAAAATCTAGTCTATCCAATGGACATTCGGATAGACTAGTTTGGCCTAGGAAAAACTAGTCTATCCGATGGGCGTTCGGATAGACTAGTTTGGCCTAGGAAAATCTAGTTTATCCGATGGGCGTTAGGATAGACTAGTTTGGCCTAGGCCAATCTAGTTTGGCCTAAAATCGGGTTTGGCCACATATATAAGTAAAAATATTGATCCTTTTCCGCTGATATTTTTCTCTGGAGTTTATGTGATAGGGGCTTACATACATACCATTATTATTTTAGTGAAGGGAAGGGGAGTCTGGATGTTGATATTGTAAGACATCTTTAGTCGATTTTGTTTTGATATTTTTTCTTTACCTCACATTAACCTGTTATTATTTTTTAGACTGATATTCATTTTTCTGTTTCTCTCCAGTATGAATTAAAACATATTTTTAAGAGTACTCTTATCGTAAAATGCTTTGAAACATATTTCACAAACAATTGGTTTCTCTCCAATATAAATCAAGATATGTCTTCTTAGAGTAATCTTGTCAAAAAACTCTTTAGCACATTTTTCATAAACAAACAGTTTCTCTCCAGTATGAGTCCAGAGATGGGTTTTTTAGAGTACTATTCTTAGAAAAAAATTTTGAACATATTTTTCAAACAAAGGGTTTTACACCTGTATGAATGTTTCTTAAATGTTTTCTTAGACTACTTTTCTGAGAAAATCCTTTAAAACATATATCACAAACAAAAGGTTTCTCTCCAGTATGAGTCAACAGATGTCTTCTTAGAGTACTCTTATCAGAAAACCCTTTGGAACATATTTCACAAACAAAGGGCTTCTCCTGAGTATGAATCAAGAGATGTCTTCTTAGTTTACATCTATCTGAAAATTCTTTAGAACACCGTTCACAAACAAAGGGTCTTTCTCCTGTATGTGTCAAGAGATGGCTACTCAGATGATAATTCTGAAAAAATTCTTTGGAACATACTTCACAAGCAAAGGCTTTTTTACCGGTATGTGCCAAGAGATGCCTTTTCAGATTACTATTTTGATTAAATCTTCTAAAGCAAATTTCACAAGAAAAAGGTTTTTCTCCAGTATGTGTTAAGAGATGGTTTGTTAGATTACTTTTTTTACAAAATGTTTTGGAA
Organism: Maratus speculifer; assembly: GCA_964019185.1. Classification (NCBI taxonomy): domain Eukaryota; kingdom Metazoa; phylum Arthropoda; class Arachnida; order Araneae; family Salticidae; genus Maratus; species Maratus speculifer. The sequence continues at coordinate 2,191,412 of CAXHSM010000921.1, forward strand.
CATACTTCACAAACAAATGATATTTCACCTGTATGAATCGAAAGATGTCTTCTTAGATCGTGATTATGAGAAAATCCTTTGAAACATATTTCACAAACAAAGGGTTTCTCTCCAATGTGAGTCAAGAGGTGGGCTCTTAGATGCGTATTCCGAGAAAATCCTTTGGAACATACTACACAAATAAACACCTTTTCTTCTGTATCAATGTAGGCACGTTTTTCTACATCACCATTTTGAGGAAGAATATGCTGTTCACTAGAGGAACAATTTTCTTCAGTAATTGATGACATTACACTCATTTAGAGAATGAATGTATAGAGGTTGCAGTCGTTTTCATCTCAGGAAATGAGTTATTGAGCTCCCGCAAATAACTTTTATCTAACTCTTAATCTAAAAACAGAAAGAAAAATAATAAACAATAGATTTTTGTATAAATTGCACTAAATTTGAACTCTGAATTAAATGCAAATGATGAGTTCACAATCAGTCACTTTAGGTACCGTTTTATTTGAATGATTTTGCTAAAAGTGATCAGAAAGCAATCCGATTATTATACCGATTCCGTGTGAAAAGTAAAAGCGCTTCACAAAGAATTTTATATTGAAGATCCATTTGAATATTCCCCGGCTGGTTAACAAAATTTAAAAATAAATGTGCCTTACAGAGCTTCGAAACCAGTATCCGATGACGAAGAAGTAGCATTGCAAACCCTCAACATATTTTGAGGGATGGAAATATATCAGGGAATTTTGGGGAATACTGGAAATTTTAAAGAGTTTTGAAGGTATACAGATACACAGAACTTTTTTTATTTTTCAGTTAAAAATCTTTATGTTTCTTAATTTCAAGCACTGTTGTAAAGAGTTTAAGATAGGTTTTTTATTAGAAATTCACAAAACGTATAATTTTGAGTTTTTTTTTTTTTTTTTTTTTTTTTTTTTTTTTTTTTTTTTTAGCTGGCGTATTTATTATTTATTATTCACATCTATTCTATACTATATTTTTAGATATTTTGCATCCTATTTTCCCATTCCTTTTACTTTTGTTCGTTTTCTATTTGTTTATATGGTTCAATTCGTAAAATAGGGGTGATATTTACATCCATGGCAGGCACGATGAATCTGTCACCTGCTTGTTTTACTTTTAACTTATCGACCATTAAAATAATTCTGATATTTTAATTAAGCCTACTTATTACTTCAGCACGTATTTCATTAGTTTTTATTTAAACTGGAACTTTTTTCTTTATTAATGTTTTTTACATATACAAAAACATTTGTTTACATTATAAAAAGTAATTGAAATCATTAAAAACTAAATTATAAATTTCCATGCCCAAAACTTTCTGAAAACTCTCGGGATTAAAAAAAATCCCCCCTGAAAACACCGGTTTATTCACAGTTTTAAACTCTATTCTTTGAAAGTCTGCAAAGAAGTTATGTACCAATTCGTTGAGGAATTAAGACAAGTATTGAATGGAGAAAATATTTCACTTGAATTAAACAAAAGTTTTATATTTATTTTACTGGATAAAACTGTGGTGAATGAGCAAGAAGTTGAACCTTCAAAAATCAAAGATGACAAAAGAAATTTTATAGTACTTGCTCGCAACAATGCCGCAGGTACACGTAAGTCTGAAGTATTAATAGTTGGAAAAAGTGCTAATGCTTGTCCCCCAAGCAGCTTAAAAGAAAGTGGTGTCCATCCTGTAATCTCCAACAATAGCAAGAATTGTACGGTACAGTTTTAGAACCATTTCTGAAAGAAGCTTGGGTGAACTGTCGGAAAATTGGCCTACTTAAAATAAAAAAAAAATTGATTGTTGGTCGATAATGCTGGTTGATAATAGAAATTGCTTTGCACAGCCAGAAGATGAATACATAAGATCATATTCTTCACCAATATTACATCACTAAACCAGTAATGAAACTGTAAGAGTGTTTTTCTTAAGACACTCAATTTTGATTTTGATATGATTACTTTATTTTTTAAAAAATTAAATAACAGAGTGTAATTTTCTGGTTCTAAGTGATAGCACTCTGCCAGGAGATGCAAATATGGTTCTGAAATATTTATCCTTCATACAAGACCAAGCCGTGAGTGTATCAGAAAGTCTTTAACACACGAAAGAAAATTGCAATAAATTCCACTTCAGAACTCTCCATCTGACAGTAGGAAAAATATATTTTAGGCTAAGATTTTAGTTTTCACATTTTTTTAGACACATATGTAGTAATAATTATTTCGATTTTCGAAAGCCGCATTAAATGAGGCTGCTATCGAAGATCTCAGCCTTAGATATAAGTGAATGCAACTAAGGCCTTTTCAGTATAAGTCTAATTATGAATGGAAGGGCATGAAGTGACAAGATATAAGCTCTATCCGGGCAGTCTTAACTTAGACTTTAAGCACAGAATACGGTACATAAAATGACCAACGCACGGTACTGAAAATACTACAGTCAGAGCTTAGTTCGGCTCTCAATTGTGAACATACTTCTAACTTTTTAGAATCTTCTTCTAATGTGTATAAAGCTGTGTCGCAGTAAAAATAAAGTTTTTGTAACTGACGACCAACCAAAACTTATTTCTCATAACGATACAAGAGGTTACCTGATTATATAGGAATGCCTTGGATTCAATAACTAAGAAAACTCTTCTGAATTCATGGCATGATTTATGACCAGAGCCACTTTTAAGTAAAAAAACATATAATGACGATTAAACATTTTAAACTTCCACTAGCAAAATTCAAAGCTGCTGAACTCATACTTTATACAAAACCTACTCAGTTAGGTAACTTAATTGAAGAAAATATTGTGGATTTTTCAGAAACTGATGACCAGTCTCAAATTGTGAACCAAACAACTGACAGTGAAATACTTTCTATAGTTCCAAAAACAGAGGAAAGCAATTCTGAAATAGATGGAGAGGAAGTAGAGAAAATTTACTCTACTTCCTCTTTATTAGGATTCCTTTAGAGGATTTACATTTCAAATTCCTAGAAATAAAAGACTGTGAAACAAACAAATAATTTCAATTTTTTATAGAATTCTGAAAACATTAATAAAAAAAATCACAATTTAAAACTCTTTGTATCTCGATGGTATTTTAAAGTACCATTAAAGGGTTTAAAGTCTCAATCTTTCCAGTTTTTTTAATACATCCTAGATCAATGCCTGGAATGGATGATCATTTTAAAAAATTGTAAACTTTCAGGTCATGCGCGTAACCAGGGAGGGGGTGCCCTGGGTGCCCTCTCCTAGCGCAGATCTAAGATTGCTTATTTTTAAAAAAATCAAAATTTATAAAAGATAAAAAGAAGAAAAATGAAAGCAAAGTTAGTTCAATTAGTTAATCAAAATAAACAATGTTTTGAAGTGTGAAAAAATAAGAGACCCAGATTCTATTTTTGTTTTATTTTTAAGAAAATTATTTTGTTCATATTTTTTAAAACAAGAATATTTACTAGAATCTGTATTAATCACAATAAATTAGAAAGTTGCTTTTATAATTCCAATTTGATGTCTTTTGTTTATGGAATTTTTTTTCATGTCGTTCTTTTTTATGCATGTTTTTGCAATTCCATAAAAAATTAGCGTAAATTCTCGACCAGGATATGAACTATTTATAACTTTCCTTTTGTAATCTAAAGTCTAGATAGGCGCAAAAAAATTTAATGGAAATAGAGAAGTAAAACGATAATTCCATCATGTGATTAGCCTGGAAAACGGAGGGGGTGGGGGGGGGTTACAAATCTGCTTCTTTTGAAAATGAGAAATAATGCTACGCAAAATTCAAATTAATATTGCGGTTGGTTGATTGGTTCGTTAAATTTCGTTTTTTGTGGCCATATTTTGACATTCGTACAGATTCATTAAAAAAAAAAAAAAAAAAAAAAAAAAAAAAAAAAAAAAAAAAAAACGGAAAATTTTATTTATTCATGTGTAGAAAATATTGAAAGAACTCTTTTCCACTTTAAATTTCGTACTACAAGTTATTTGAATGCTACTTTGATCGAAATGACGGGGGAACTAAAGTCGTGTTTATTTATTTTAGTATTTCATTGATGTTTGAAATGAAAATTTGTGATAATTACAGATTTATGTTTATGGATATCTTTGTTTTATATCTATCATGTTTTATCTATGTTTTTATAGCTTTTTCTTACCCATTAGATTTAGTATTGAGCAACTTCTCATCCTTCTTCATGCAATGAAAAATTGCGTTTGAATCCTTATTAAAAGAAATACGATACAATTATATATTCCGCAAATAGAAACCTGTCCAAAACGGAAATTCGATGGGTTTTATGGGGTTCCATAATATTAGGTTTAGCTATAGAAGATATTGTTTTTACCCAATATGTTCAGGTTAAAAATTTTGTGCACCCCCCCCCCCCCCGTTCAAAAATCTGGTTATTTCAAAAATCTTGCAAGAAACTTTCAATTGGTCAAGATAAACATTTTTTTTAACAAAAAAAACAAAAAAAAAAACAAACAATACCTTGATCTATTTATTCCAATACATCTCAGTATATTAGGTAAAAACTGGGTACAAAACCCGCTGAAATTGTACTTATATTCACAGCTTTATCAATAATGAAGATATTTAAACAAGATTTGTTTCACATTAATTTCGTTTGTATTAAATATGATGATATATAAAATGATTGAGTTTTGGTCACTGACACAACTGAATTTTCAAAAAAAAAAGGAATACAGTCAAAGGATCTATAATCCGCGCACCCATAATCCGCAATTTTCTATAATTCGTGTTACTTTACGAATGTAAACAGTGAAATAAACAGTTCAGAAAATTCACAAATTCATGCTGCAAAAATGATTTTTTAAACAAATAATAAAAAAATTGAAAAAAAATCATAATAAATCATTTACTTTTTTAAATAAACTCTTTTACTTTATTCACAGTAAAAAACAAATTGTATTACAGAACATATGTAATTATATTTATTTAAATGCATCTATGTATAATTTTTTCAATAAAATAACTTTAAAAAGACATTTTTCGAGTTAACCTATTAAATTAATTATTAGATTTCATATTATACTCATTATAAAGATAAAATGCTGTCTAGAGTAATAAAATGACATATAAATCACATAATACTCTATAATCCACAATATTCCATAATCCTCACAACCTTTGGCTCCAACTTGTGCGGATTATAGAACTTTGACTGTATCTAACTCCTAATTCTTTAAATTTGAATTTTAGCATTTTCATGCAGTTCTCCACACGTCATATTAAACAGAAAATAAAGCAAGTCATCTTTCGTTATCATATTTATTATAATAAATCAAAACCAAATTTGTCCTTGAGTGAGATGAGATACAACGTATTTATGACTGAATAAGTTGATTATGATTATCGTTTCCTGAACGAAAATACGACTTCATACATATTTAACACTCCAAAAGTTTTTTTATTTTGTTTAGAAACTTTCATTGATGAAAAAAGAAAGAAACATATTAATTACTAAACTAAATTTAGGAACTTGCATTTGTGCATCATCAATTCAGATGAAAATCCTGATTAATCATCCACCATTAATCATCATTTTAATCATCTTCATGTTGAATTTCCTTAAGTTATACTTTACAAATGGCAAATAAATAGTCGAAAAACATTTTATTTTATTTAAGTATGATTCTGTTACTAATTATTAAAAAATATATTTATATGTAGACAGTGGAAAGTAGAATTGTGACACTTTTATAAAAATGTGTATTAAAAAGTTCTTTTAAGTATTTGGTTCTGGATGAATAGTTTTATATTCAACTCAATAGCTTGATATTCAGCCTAATAAAATACTCCTTAATATGGTCAAATACTAAATATTCGTTGCATCCATATTTAAAAATTTATGCACTTTTAACCAAATATTTCAGTTATGTCCAGATTTCAGTGATTTTTGTACAGACCACACCACTGTAAGACAAGTAATTTTCCACCAGGACTAAAAATTTCATATTATTCACACATACAAATAATAAAGCTAGTCCCAGCTCAATATGAAAAAGTAAGCTAAGCTCAGCCTTGCAAGATCCTTCAGAAATAAATAAGTCCCAAGCCCAGCCTGGAATGAGTACCATATATACGCGGGTATAAGTTGACTCCTTAACTTATGTTGTTAAAAATAAGAAAAAATTCAAAACCCGCGTATAAATCGACCCCCCGCCACAATATATATATACATATATATATATATATATATATATATATATATATATATATATATATATATATATATATATATATATATATATATATATATATCATTTTTATGCGAGAAATAAAATTTATTTATTTATTTGAACAAAATATATCTGACTTGTTGCTCGACATGAAAGTCTGCTTATAAGTCATCGTCAATATACAAGAAAGCTCCACAGGAGCTCCACACTAATACCCTGTTCGCACTGGGATAGTTGAGTCACTTAAATTTTTTGAAGCGGGATACCCGGAATTAGGCTTCACCTGTTCGCATTTACTAAACATTGTAAGTGGCTTAACTTGGCCAAACTGGCATCTGAGCATGCGCATAAGCTCTGAAATTTGTAACTGCAACTTTTAACTTTTTTATTTACACAGTAATTATCCTACTTTATTTCAACTAAAAAATTAATTTCTTTTGTGGGAGGAAATAACAGGTTCAACGTTTTCCATTTTCAGCCTTTGATTACAAAAATACCCCACAAACACACGTGTTAAGCAACGGGAGTAAACAAATAACAAATTGAAATAATTTACAATTATTTGTAGGACTCAAATTCATTAATTTAATAATCAGAATTAAATATTCTAAAATTCAGGAATAATAATTAAATATTCAGAAGGCAGATTTCCACTCAACTCATAGTTAAGAGAGCAAGCTCACTTGAGCAAGTTTCAGAAACTTGCTTAAGCAAAAATCTTGATTCCGGGTACGACCGCTTCAAAAAACTTCAAGTTAAGTGACTTAACTTTTTCAGTGCGAACAGGGTATAAGAGTGTGTGCAATGGAGCCAGCGGAAATCGAACCCACAACCTCTAGATTAGCAGAGCAGCGTCTTAACCACTCGGCCACGGAGGCACAAATTTATTTATACATACAAACAAACAAACGGAATTTCTACATAACAAGTGCTGCCATTGAAAAAAAAATTATGTAAAACGTCATTGGCTAAAAAGTACTGAATGCATGTCGTCCACAATGACGTCAAACTTCCCCTTTTGTTGAGGAATGATTAAAAAGGACGATTCTGGCAGTGGAACTAAAGGAACGATTCCAGTCTGCAAAAAGAATATTTATATACCTTTTCGGAACGATTCCGAAAAGAAAAGAGTTCGCGGAATCTATCCTTTTTGGAACGATTCCCACAAGCATCGAATCCTTGGAAACGGTCGAAATGCCAACTCCGAAAAGGAGCGATTTCTCGGAATCGTTCCGAAATGAAATGACTTCGAAAAGAAACGATTCCTAAGACTCGTTCCGAAATGAAACGACTATGAAAAGGAACGATTTCTCGGAATCGTTCCGAAAAAGGTCGACTACTCTGAATCGTTCCGAAATGACATAAATCACACACCTTTTTTGGTTCTTTGCAACAGGGTAGGGTCGATAATTTTTTTGAAAAATAAACTAAAAATGATCTTAAATTCAGAATCGTCGAGGTTGGAAGAGTTCCAGATTTTGGATTTTATACTCTACAAACACAATGGGATGCTGCAGCAACGATTCGCTAGCAAACTATTTTCCGATATTTTATTTATAGATTTTTTTTTAGGTCTCGCGTATAAGTCGACACCCCCCCCCCCTCCACTTTGAAGTTCTTTTTTTTTTTTGTCTAAAATTTCTCGACTTATACGCGAGTATATACGGCATTGTTTGAGAACAACCCAATGCTTTAAAAAAAAGTAAGGCCTGGTTCCAGTAAGAATGGAGACTAAGCCTGGCACAAAGACTTGGTACCAGGGCCTGACACATGCAGATCTCTGGTGACAAAATAAATAGTGCAGTATAACTTCTTTAATCCTGAATCATCGCAGCTCCAGATTATAGAAGTTTTGAAACTGAAATGCATTTAGATATATAATAAGACTACTATCTTTCATTAATACGATAATATAAAAATTGGAACTTCATATTTAAATACAGTAAAACCCCGATCTATCGTTCCCGCATCCATCGTTTTCCCGCATTGATCGTTTTATTTTTATGGTCCCTGCACAAATTATACTTAAATAATATTAACGTAACCCGCATTCATCGTTCTCTAAAAAGTCGTTTTCCCGCATTCATCGTTGTAAAATTTTTCTCCTCACCGAAATGAAATTGAAAGTTATGCGAATTCCTATGAAACACAAACTGGAATTATTTTTTTTATCCTAAAATAAGTCATTTGAGTTGTTTGTGTTGATAATGGCGACAATAATGCTGATGAAGAGTGGTTGTATATTTCAGAGGATGCGATTATGTTTCCACTGATTAAAATTTTGCGACATGTGGTGTCCTAAACTTAGGAGAAATGTTTGATAATGCTAAAAATCAAAATAATTGCGAAGAAGCAGAGGATAACGCTCATGCCGATGAAGCTGAACCGTCATAGTTCTAACTCTGTGTGATGCAATTACGACTTTTGAAATTGTATGAACTTTTATATACGCATATGAAATTACAGAAAATGACCAGAAAAGAGTTGAATATCTTGAAAATTTATTTTTTGACTTAAAAAAATGAACAGAAAACCAAAAATATATATTGATTTTTTAAAATAAATATCAATTTTCTGTAACTTCGATTTATTCATTTTACAGTTTAGTAAGCAACAAATTACTATTTATTAGTACACTGTTATACACTGCATGCATTAGTAAGGCATAAATATTGTGTTTTTTCCTATTTTGATGGTAACCCGTATTCATCGTTTTCCCGCATTCATCGTTTTTTTCTCCGCACCCCTTGAAAAACGATGGATCGGGGTTCTACTGTATAGGTGAAAAAAATCAAGAAAAATCAATTCAAAATGCTCTAAATTATATACTTTTTAAAAAATAACTAAGTATATTTTACACAGTGTCATCATTTGTTAAACCATTTGTTAACAGTGTCACCATTTGTATAACTGTACAAATTTTTGAAAATTACAATTTCTGATTTATAAATACCTATTATACAAATACAAGAATAAGAGACATATAAAAAAGAACAAAACAAATTTTTTTTAAAGCAAAATGATTTACACTGAAATATTGAAACAAATCTTACAATTAATTAAAAATGACTTTATAATTAAATTGCATATTTAAAATAGTGATATATAAAGCAAGTTTTATAATATATATATAGTAGACTACCTCAAATCCGCAAACTTAAAATTAACAACTCTCCAAAATCCTCATGTAATTTATAGATGTAAACTATGAAACATTCATTTCAGATATAGGGACAATTTTTTTTTTAGTTTTATATCAGTTCCATACATATTTAAATTTGTAATTTTTGTTAATATTACTGAATTCATGTAAGAACAATAAATTTATTTCAGAAAAAATTGAAGGTATTGCTGCACCACTGGTAATCACAATCTGCTTATCAAATATATTTATATATAATCAAGCATTTTTGGTTATTAAGTCTGGCTAAAACTTAAAATAAAACTTCCTTATTTTGATAGGAATTAGTAATAAGTAGGCAATAAGTAATAATATGAGGCAAGTTTCATTGAATAATTTAGGAAAAATATATTTCATCTTTATAATGAATATTTAATCATATATTATTGATTATTAACTTGACCTTAGTTTTCAATATTTTAGTCATTTTGAAAATTATCTAATTTTTTGCTATTTTAGTTTATTATTATTTTAATATTTTATTTTATTGTAAGCATTTATTATAGTTTCAATTGCAATAATTACATTCAAATTGCTTTTTCAAAAATCTAAATAAAGCAATGACCAGAAATCTGCAAAATTCTAAAATCTGTAAAACCTCTGGTACCAAGCTGTGCGGATTTGAGGGGGGTCTACTCTATACTATATATAGCACCTACCAATATCCATGTGAGTCACAAATTAAATACTTAAACAAAATATTAGCTATAAAATCCGATCTTGCTATGCTTTGATGTTATCTCCTTATATATGGGGAAAGAAAAAGAATACAATTACCATTAATTATGAATTTTTACAATTTACCGTAAAATACCGTTAATGCACCCCCCCCAAACGTGACAAAAAATCATACAATAATTAGAGGGGGGGGGGGGCTTACATTAGATTTTACCGCGATCGTTTCACAAAATTTACAGGAATGAATCATGATGAAATGAATGAATCGTTAAATGAATCATGAATTTTGATACTTGATGCAATACTTGAAAAAATTTGGGTTTTTTTTAAAAAAACGTAAATTCTGTGGAAAAAAGGAGAAATTTGTAAAAAAAAGCATGAAATAAATTAAAAAATCTCGAAAAAAATGCACATTTCATCAAAGATTCATGATTCATTCATTTCATAATGATTCATCCCATTCTCAATCGCCTTTGAGAATGGGGAGGGAGATCGTTTTCTTGGGATTTTTTGAAAATTTCAAATTTTTTATAAAGTGGAGAGGGGGCATTTGATCGGGAAGGATGGATTAACAGGATTTTATGGTAATACTAAATTTGATATCTATATTAATTAGATGTATGTAATTTAGAAAGTTTTTCCAAGTTGTTGAAAAAAGTAAACAGTAAATTAGGTAGTCTTTCCATTTTTTAAAATCATTTTCTTGAAATTAATTCATATATGTGCTATGGAGCCATCTACTTTCTTTAATTGAAAATAAAAACAAATAAACGTACAGAAATGTCTGGATTAAAAAAGTTTCTGGATCACAGATGATATACTGAATTACTTATATAAGCAGAGCAAAATTCAGTTGAATTTCAAACAACTTTATAAAATAAAAGTTAAATAAAGTTGCTTCAAAATAAAAGTTAAATGTTCAAGCAAAATTATAAAATACAAAAATACTTAAATGCTGTCACAGATTTTTTCTTTTATTAACTAAACAAAATAACTCTTTTTTTTCTTTATTTATTAGTAGGGGAAAAAAGGGCATATGTGAAAAGCCAACATTTTATCTAATTAACAACAATTAAAAAAAATATTTTAAAATATTTCAATAGTTAATAGAACTAAAAAAACTTTTAACAATTCTTAAAAGGTTTTCATTTCATATTAAGTAAATGAAATTGATGTTGTCCAATTGTGCTGTTTTGTGCACAAATGTTAAAATTTTCCCCAATAAAGATTGATTTAATTATAAAATCATTTTTGTAAGCAAAATGAAAAACACTTTAATTGAGGTGCTTGCTTTAATGCTTTTGGTTATTGTGAATAATTCAATAAGATTGTAAATAAATAAAATTTCTAGAAGATTTGTATTGAGCTAAGTATGGATGCATTTTGTCTGTGACCTTGCATATAATTAAGTGGAAATTTTTAGAAAACTTATAAGGAAAAAGTTTTAGTTACAGACATCATTCAAATTTTAAACTTATACAGTCAACGTTCTATAATCCGCACAAGTTGGGGTCAAAGGTTGTATGGATTATGGAATATTGCAGATTATACAGCATTATGGATTATGTGTCATTTTATTATTCCTAGCTGGTGTTTTAATTTTATAATCAGTATAATATGAAAAAATAAATATGAAATCTAAAAATTAATTTAATAGACTTTTTCTAAAAATACTTTTTTTAAGTTATTTTATTAAAAAAAATATGTGCATTTAAATAAAAATGATTACATAGGTTTTGAAATACAGTTTCTTTTTTATTGTTAATAAAAGTTGGCAATAATAATTTAGGAAGAATATATTTCATCTTTATAATGAATATTTAATCATACAATATTGATTATTAACTCGACCTTTGTTTTCAATATTTTAATAATTTTAAAAATTATTTAAGTTTTCGCTATAAAAAAAGTTATTTTCAAAAAATCAATGTTTGATTATGACATTTTTTTTATTTTTTTATTATTTGTTTAAAAAGAAATCTTTTTTTGATCACTAATTTGTAATTTTTTTAACTGTTTATTTCATTGTTTACATTTATTAATGTGAAAATTATAGAAAATTGCGTTTTATGGATGTGCGGATTATAGAACTTTGACTGTATTCTATGTATTTATTCAATAAAGAAACAACTGAAGATGTTATAAAACTAAAAAATAGTATATCTGCCAACACTGGAAGAAAAAAATAAGGGAAATTCTTCTAGCAATATTTTCTAGGCATTTTAAAGATAGACAAACATGAAAGTAAAGGGGAAAATAAAAATATAAATAGATGGTACTACTTAGTTATCATACGAACTTAACATTCGTTAAATTCGTATGATAACTTTACCAATCAGTTTGATTGTGTTAAAAATAATAGTACTACTTAGTTATCCCATCAACCAAAAAACTATCACCAAACTCTAAGATTAAATGTCAATAATGGGTTACTGTATATATGTCACATTCACTTGATATTAAACACGAAGCATGTGCTTGTTACATCATCAAGTGATTTTAAATTCTACCTTTTATTCGTTTTTTTATTAATGCTTTACTGATTGAATTTTTATTTCATTATTTAAAATAAAAATTTTGTCAATTTGTGTAACTTGGTTAATAGTTTGTCGATTTCTGCAATTTAGCGAAATTGGTTGGCGGGATAATCAAGTAGTACCAAATGGATTTATATGATCTTATTTAAAAAAAAAAAAAAAATGTTTTGCACAAATGTTTCAGAATAAAAAAAAAAGGTGTCAAACACTTAACACCAATCACTCCTTAATCATGTATCTCTAATAACTAAATTAATTAAAAAGGTAATTGCTAACTGATGTTGTTTTTTAGAAAACAATTTTACATGTGATTATGAACTATAAAAACAATAAAAACTCGTCTTTCAATAAAAACTCTTGTAGAAATTTTAGTCAAATTTATAGTTTTATTATGCAAATTTATAAAATAATATTAATTTTTTTTAAATACTCAAAAAAAATATTTTTTTTTTAAATTCCAAAAAAAAGTTTTTCTAACTTTTAAGATTATTTCTCATCCATTAACTAATAGGCTTTTTTAATAAATGTATGAAATTTTTAGTTAAGCAATTTTTGACCCATGAGAACTATTTTTGGACTGTCAGATTAAAAAAAACAGTTATCGTAAAATACTGTCAATCTGCTGACCCCAAAATGTCACGAAAAATCATAAAATAATTAGAGGGGGGGGGGGGGGGGGGCGCTTACACAAAATTTTTCCGCGGTCGTTTCACAAAATTTGCAGAGATAAATCATAATGAAATGAATGAATCGTGATTTTTTGAATGAATCATTAATTTTGATACTTCAAGCAATACTTGAAAAAATTTGCATTTTTTTAAATATGTAAATTCTTTCGAAGAAACGCATAAAAAGGAGAAATTTGTAAAAAAAAGCCAAAAATGCATGAAATCAATTAAAAAATCTCTAAAAAAACGCGCATTTCATCAAAGATTCATGACTCATTCACTTCGTCATGATTCATCCCGTTGTCAAGCAATCCGTTTTTAGCGATTTTTTTGAGAAGGAGGGTGTTTTCTCAGGATTTTTTGAAAATTTCAAATTTTTTATAAAGTGGGGAGGGGCCATTTATCATGAATGGCAGATTAACGGGATTTTACGGTATTAATGCCAACTTTTGCGACTTTCTCTGCAGATTCATTGCTTTATGAAGAATTAGAAAATGTCATTTGATTTAACAGTTTCTAAGAAACAGTGAGAATTTTACCTATATGTGTCTAGGCTTAAAACTAACTTTTTGAATGTCTCAGTACGTTATGAATTTAGATTTGAAAACTGTCTTAACAACCATAAGAAGAAGAAACGTATGTTATGCATTTAAAAAATTATTTCTTAATTTTCAAATAGTGATTTTCACACTTCAACCGCTTTCAACCAATGAATCCTTTTCCCCAAAGGATTTTAAAAAAATAATTGCTTTGCTTTTTTAATTTCCAGGACACAAAGTTTAATTTTTTATACTTTTTGCTATAATTTTCATTTTGATCTGTTGCAACAAATAACCTTTCACCCTGTCCCCCAAACAGAAGGGATCTCAAAATGCAGTAGGAAAAAAATGAATCTTTTTTTTTCTTCTTATTTTTATTGTTGAATTGATTAAAAAATAAGAAAGTGCACTGTATGGATACAAAAAGAACCCATATATTGAAATTTAACAGTGATAAAAAATGATTGGTGTGATATGTTATCAAAATCATTATTCAATACAGTTGAGTCCATCAAATCTGCAACTCTCTAAAATTCACGCATAATTTGCAGATGTAAACAATGAATCATTCAGTTCAGTTATAGTGATACAATTTAACTCTATTTTTAAGTTTTATATCAATTCCATATATTTTTTAATTTGCAATTTTCGTCAATAATACAAAATTTATGTTTTTTCATGAAGGAAGAATAAATTTATTTCTGAACAATTCAAGATATTGTTGATATCATTGATAATCACAATCTTCTCACCAAATATATTTATGTATTAATCAAACTTTTTTGATAATCAAGTCTGGCTAAACTTGAAATAAAACTTCCTTATTTTCTGATTTTGATGTGAATTAGTATAATATATATTTCTGAGGCAGTTTTTATTGAACAATTTAGGAAAAATACATTTTATCTTTATAATGAATATTAAAATATACATTAAAAATTTTAAACTTGACTTTTGCTTTTAAAATTAAAAAAAATATCTAAATCTTTATTTTTTTAGTTTATTACTTATTTAATATTTTATTATATTGTAAGCATTCATTATAGTTTCGATTGCATTGTTAATTACATTCAAATTACTGTTTAAAAAATGTAAACAAAGCAATGATTAGAAATCCGCACAACCTCTGGTCTGAAGCTGTGGGGATTTGAGGAAGTCTATTGTATATCATCCAGTGAGAGACATGGCGAGATGTATTATAAACTAAACCATTTATATATAAACAAGATTGAGATAGACATTCCTTTATTCAGAGTGCAGCCAAATGGACTTATACTGTGTCACCAGCAAAATCTCTGTGTACTTCCAATAATATTAAAATATTTCAAACAAGCAAAATTATTTTGATGCAAATCCACTAAAATATTTTCAGTATTGTTAAGTTTAGAAGAAAACCCAATTTTGTATTATAGTGACACACTCCGTATTATTTTTAGATATTTCTGATGGAATAAGTGAATAAAATTCTTATCTTCTTCTTGTACTAAATAATGAATTTTTAATATAAAATTTATTTGTAAAAATGTCTAATCTATCAAAAGGAACAAAAACATTATTATGTACTTAAGTTTAACGAGTCAGAAGCTAGATTATTAAAAATGGTTATCATTCTTACTTATTGTTGTTAATCACATTCGAAACCGTAATTTAACATTATTAAATCTGCATAAAATTGTTAAAAATGGTAATTAATGAAAAATGTATAATAAATGAACAATATAATTAAATAAAATATAGTAAATAAATAAGCTATATTATGTATTATTATCATTATATTAGAACTTCGATTAACTATGTTACGCTACATAGTTTTCAAAAATTAAGTTTTTGTTTTATCAGTAGGTATAACTGACATCCTGCTTGGTGCAATTGTACATGATCTGACTTGAAGAATATGTAAGTAGTACCCATTATTCTAGTAAATGTTACTAAGTGCTATTCTGAGGAATAAACAATAATATGATGTAATTTTTTTTTCTTCTACACAGTCCAAAATTTCTCTTTGATTTTAAAATATTTGTTTAAAAATATAAGAAATTTATGATCACAACCATGGAATAATATTTTTTATCTATTATAAAAAGTTTTTAAAATAATAATTAAAATATCGTTTTTATAGTGTACTTTACTTACAGTGTGTGTTAGTTACTTTTATAGTTACCTATTTTTTGACTAACCCAAACATTCAGTTTATCTTGTCTCAGCAAAAATGAAAGTTCCGAAACATAAAATCTTGTGTCATTATACGATCAAATCACAAGTTCTCGATTTTTCAGTTGAAAAATAACAAAAGAAACAAACTATACCATTAACTTATTTTAGTAATGAAGATATGTTTCAATAAATTGATTTAAATATTTAAAAAATTGGCTATTGTTACGATATTGATTCATTACATAAGAGACGCCAATACAAAGAATGAATCACTAAAAGTGCACTTAATCATGAATATTGAATCAATCAATAAATCTCCTAAAATAGAATAGTTCAACTAATTTATAGTAAACAAAACAAAATATTTATTTAAAAAAAGAAATAGACAGCATTTGTCAAAATTTGTAGATCAAGCACTTAAATATATTCTTGAGTAAAAATTTTAACGGAATTTGATTTGTAATAACTCGGAAAAACTTAGTTTCTTTAGTAAAGCTAGTTTCTTTTATTGTTTATCTGGTAACCACCGTTTTAATCAGGGATTTATAAAAAACTACTAGTCAAATCGCCATTGCAGTAGTTTAATTAATAAATAATATTGGAATGTATGAATTATTTTCAATGAACCATCAACTAGCTCATGATTCATTCTTTTGTCCGCGTCATGTCTCTTGTGTTGGCGTCTTGGCGTCTTGTCTCTTTCGTGGTTTGTAATATCAGGTAACTTTTAATACATAAATTTATTGTATCCAATCTCTATACGAAAATAAGTTAATCTTAAGACAGGGTAGTTTCTTTCTCACTCTCTAACTAAAAACTCAACTATTTTAAATAGGATAATGACTTCAGAAAATTTCATGCATCACATCACAACTGTCATGTTTGCTGATTTATCATTGAGCCATTTAAAACAATATTAAAATATTTTATTTACAACAAATAATTTCTTTTATTATTATTATTTATTTTTCACAAGTTTAATTTCTAATTTCAATTTTAAAAACAGCAAATTTATTTGAAGTAAAAATTTTTACTAAAAATATGTACTAAAATAACAGATTACTAAATTTACTACAGTATGAAACCATTTATCCGGAAACCAGTTAACCGGAAAACCAGTTATCCGGAATGATATTTCTTATCTATGATGATGGAATCTTTGCAGAAAAAAGTGTCATACACATCTAATTTTACATAAATATTGCTTGAAACAATTGTATAATTTGATGATTGCATCTAGTATTTGAGATGGAAATATATTTAGTTATACTTTAGATGTTTTCTATTTTCATGCAAAGGAAACAAGAATTTTTGTTTCTAAAGCATTCCCATAAATTAGATTCTATCAAATTTTATTTTTTAATCTTACTTGAATCTTATTCTTAATTCAAGTAATCTAATAATTAATTTAAGATTAGAAGTAATACCACAACCACATATATTCCATAAAACTTATCAAATGGATGCTGCTTTAATGCCCAACCAGTTAACCGGAAAAAACAGTTATTCGGAATGCATCTGACCCCAACCATTCCGGATAAATGGTTCTGTACTGTATTTATTTAAGTATAATTTATGGCGCAACTGTCCATTTCCTAACTATTTAAATTTTTAAACTTTGAAATGTTTATCAACTAAATTTCATTGCATTTTATGAAATTGAAATTAAATATTTTTTAAATGATTGATCGCATATGATGAAGTCGCTCTCAAAGTTTTTCAAAATTTGGATAAAAAACCTCATAAATTTAAGAAACTGCAGCTGGATCCTAGAACGTATCAAGACACTTGGAAATGTGATAAATGAGTTTTTGTTGTTACCAGTTTGTTTCTTAAATTCTTTTCACAAAAATTGTGTCTTGATATGGTATTATGATTAGTTTGATCAGATTGGGGTTTTTTTATTGGATAGTTGGACTTTTAATCATTGAATCCAACAGAAGAATGTTGTCTGTATAATCTTTATAAAAGTCTGATGAGATTTGTCATACAATAGATATCAAGAGTTTTTGTGTTATTTCGTCAGCAAAAATGGCTGCTGTTGAAACTTATTTTTAGGTATATTGCAGCTTTTTTGTGAATAAGTATATTTCTTTTAAGTTTAGCTTTTGTCATACAGAGTGAGCATTTCTATATTTTTGGGATCATTTTTGGGAAAAGATTTTTGTAATGTTTGTGTGTCAGTAAATAATTAGGATAAAGGATAGGTACTTCTTGATTATCATGTCAACCAAAATATTATTGTTTAAACTGTAAGACAATAATGGGTTATCATAAATGTCATGCTTATCTGATGTTAAACACAATACATATCTTTCTCATGTCATCCGAAGATTTTTAATTCAGCATCTTATTTGTATTTTTATTAATATTTTATTAATTTATTTCTTCTTTCATTATTTAAAATAAAAATTATGTTAATTTGTTTAACTTGGTGCAGTTTGGCTAGTTGTATAATTTGGCATCAGATGAAAGTGATATTCATAAAACTGACCCACTATTAGAAAATATATACAGTAGATTCTCTCAAATCTGCATGTAATCACAGATGTAAACAAGGAAACTTTCAATTTAGATGTAGGGTCAAAATTACACAATTTTTTATCTTTATGTAATTCTGTTTGAATTTTAAATATTATAATTAATATGACTGAAATCTTGCTTTTTCATGAAGGAAATGTAAATTTATTTCTGAAGAAATTCATGATATTGATATATTTTATAGCAATCTTTTAACAAATGTATTTATGTATTAAAGAAGCTTTTTTGATTGAGTGCCGCTAAGCCTGAAATAAAACTTTCTTGTATTTTATTATTCTTTTGTGAATTAGTGAGATACATTTATGCAAGTTGAATAGAAAAAAATATTTTTTTGGTACATATTTAATTAAATTCTATCAATTATTTACTTGCCATTTACTTATAATAATTTAGTCACTTTTAAAATCATCTTAACTTTCAGTAACTTTCTTAATAAAGTCAAGGATCGATAATCCGCATACGCATAATCCGCAATTTTCTATAATCTGTGTTACTTTGCAAATGTAAACAGTGAAATAAACAACTCAGAAAAATTACAAATTCTTGAGACACAAAAATGATTTTTTAAACAAATGTATAAAAAATTGGAAGAAAAATCATTAAAGAAAATCTACTTTCTTTTAATATAACTCTTTTATTTTATTAACAGTAAAAATAAAATTGTATTACAGAACATATGTAATTAACTTTATAAAGCACATGTATATCAATTTTTTTAATACAAAAAACTTTTAAAATAAATTTTTTGAGATAGCATATCAAATAAATTATTAGATTTCATATTTATCGTTTCATATTACACTGATTTAAGAATTAGAATGTTGTCTAGGAATAATCAAATGACTTATAATCCATAATACTCTATAATCCACAATATTCCATAATCTCCACGACCTTTGGACCCAACTCGTGCAGATTATAGGACTTTGACTGTAATTACTTTACTTAATACTTTACATAATATTCGACTATTTTTTAAGCATATATAATAATTTCAGTTTTATTACAGTAGACTCCCTCAAACCTGCAATCCAAAAATCCACACATAATTTACTGATTTAAACAATGAAACATTCAGCTCGGATATAGGGACAAAATTTCACTTCTTTAGATTTATATAAATTCCATGCTTATTTAATTTGTAAATTTTGTTACTATTACTGAATTCACGTTTTTTCATGATGGAAGAATAAGTTTATTTTTGAAAAAATTCAAGATACTGCTGATATTTCTGAAAAAATTCAAGATATTGCTGATATTACTGTTAATCACAATCTTACCAAATATATTTATGTATTAATCAAGATTTTTTGGTTATTAAGTGTGGCTAAACTGAAAATAAAACTTTCTTATTTTATGATTTTTATGTGAAATAGTACTTAACGAAGCTAGTTTCAATGAATAATTTAGAAAAAATACATTTAATCTTTGTAATGAATACAGTCAAAGATCTATAATCCACACAAGTTGCAGCCAAAGGTTGTGTGAATTATGGAATATTGAAGATTATAGAGAATAATGAATTATGCATCATTTTATTATTCTTAGACAGCATTTTAATTCTATAACCAGTATAATATGGAAAGATAAATATGAAATCTAGTAATTAATTTAATAATTAATTTGAAAAATGCATTTTTAAAGTTATTTTATTTAAAAAAAAAATTATATATATATATATATTATATATTATTCTATTTACATGTCGTTTTCACATTTACACTTTATCCTGTTCATTTCTTAATAATTTGAAGCTAAAACTTAGACCGCTTTAGTCAGATGTATACTTTGCCTGTAACTCTCCACGAACGTTTAAGTTTGTAATAAAGTAAGCCGATTTTTCGTTAAAAGACTTGAAAAAAACCACAAGCAACCAATTTACATGAGGCAAACTCAAGCAGAGGCCGGTAGTGGTAACCATGCTCACAAGGGACTATTTACAAACATTAGCAGTGAAAAAACGCCACCTTTCTTTCATTACAAACGTGAATTACTACGCTTTCTGTTATTCATTTTGCACCTTGCATATGCATTAGAGTAAAAAGTAAAATCAAGACACGTGAGCCATAAATTCATAAACATCAACTGATCAACTGTGCTTGTTGCCAATTTAAAAACGTAAATAGAATGAAAAAAAAAGAGTTTCCCGAAAAATCGGATCTTGAGAAAACAATCAGAGTTTGCCTGTAGTTGAAGTTCGTGTTTGCCTTTCGTGACATTGGTGAAACCTTTGTAATCAATCACTATGATTGGTTACATTGATTCGACCTTCCCAACCCCTAATGTCTAGTTCTAAGGTGGTGCTGTGTTACTGATAGGAAGCGCAACAAGCACACAGAATAGTGCGTTTTCATTCGTTATTTACTCTCCTTAACTTACACTAACTGAAATAGCTACGAATGAAAAGCCGGCGTTTCGAACATTCAGTAAGCTTAGGTGCGTTTTGTAATACAGTTTATTATTTTACCGTTAATAAAATAATAGAAAAAAGATACATATTTTACTATGATTTTTATTAAATTTTATATTATTTGTTTAAAAAAATCATTTTGGGATCAAGGATTTGTAAATTTTCTTAACTGTTTATTTCATTGTTTACATTCATAAAGTAACGTGATTATAGAAAATTGCGGATTATGGGTCTGCGGATTATAGATCCTTGATTGTATTTAATTATACATTATTAATTATTTACTTGACCTTTGCTTTTAATATTTTAATAATTTTTAAAAATTATCTAATTTTTAATTATTTTACTTTATTACTTATTTTAATATTTTATTATTTTATAAGCATTCATTATCATTTCTATTGCATAATTAATTACATTCAAATTACTGTTTAAAAAATGAAAAGAAAACAATGACCATAAATCCACAAAATTCTAAAATCCACACAATCTCTAGCCCCAAGCAGTGGTAATCTACTGTGTATTCATTTTGCATGGATAAACATATTTTTTCAGTTTAATGTAAGGTTCAGTCGTATGCAGGTACTTTTCCACATATTTTAATAGGCCTAGAAACCTACTATTCTTTAAAAAGTATAAATTTAAATATTCAATTGTAGAATGATAGCATTTTAAAAATGTATGCATTTTTTGCAAAAATAATTGTGCAAGGCCAAATTTGACTTATTTTTTAATGAACCAGGCCACGCTGAGGCAATGATTTTCATAAGGTCAACACTTAAAATTTATTCCTGTGATGACTAGGAAGAATGAAACCAGACCCGGATTGATATGGAAAAAATAAATTAGGCCTGGGAAATGTAGGAACTCACTCCTTTCAGGCCTTGAGTCGCCTCGTGCAGAACTCTGATTAAGACATCTCTAGTCCTATCTTGATAAATTATGTAAAGATGGATGATTATAAATACGTGTAAAGGACACTTGATTGCAACCATTTCTTTCTAAATGTATCAGAGTTACAATCTGTAACACTTTCCAGTATAGTGTGCCCAGTCCGTGATACGTAATTTTAATTCCAAACTTGCAAATGGCACAATAATAAATATATGTGGGAATGAAATTTTTGCCTTGCTTTTAACAAAAATATATAATATGAACTTTAAAATGTTCAGGTTTACTTAAAAGGTGATTAAATGGATTCATGTATTTGTATAAATAAAGAAAATATTCTCTGAGGAAGAGCCTGATTAAAGGCTTGAAAGTACTAAGATGTTTTTAAATAAAATTGACTAATATATATACATATGTATATATATATATATATATATATAAAAGAAAAATAAAAAATGCATAACTAGAATGCTTGACAACGTGATTGGGTATAAGCAATGGAGGTGAAATTGAGTTGGGGCTGAATATATGGATAGCAAAGGGGTAAAAATCTTGTTTGGATAATTTTTGGGAATATGCTGACTAACAGGTGCAATAATAATAATAATAATAATAATAATAATAATAATAAAACTAGTCGGATGTGGTAATCCTAAAACTTTCTTCTCTCCCATACACGTTAATATTTCCAGAAAAGTGAAACATAACAGCGTCACCAGTTAGATAATTTATACCAAAATCTTATCCACAACAACTTATTTCAAATTGAAACTAAATCTGAAATTTGATGAAAATCCGAGTACAGTAGACTCCCTCAAATCCACAAACCTTAAATGTACAAGTCTCTAAAATCTGCATATAATTTACGGATGTAAACAATGAAACATCCAGTTCAGTTATCTGTTTAGAATTTTACATTTTTAGTTGTATATCAATACCATGTGTATATTAATTAGCAATTTTTGTTAACATTGGTGAATTCATGTTTTTTCATAAAGGAAGAATTAATTTATTTCTGAAAAAATTCAAGATATTGCTGATATCATTGGTAATCACAGTCTTCTTACCAAATACATTTATCAAGCTTTTTTTGGTTATTAAGTCTGACTAATCCTGAATCAAAACTTCCTTATCTTGATTCAGGTACTAGTAATGTACCTTTATGAGGAAAGTCTCATTGAATAATTTAGCAAAAATACATTCAATCTTTATGATGAATATTTATTGATACACTATTGATTATAAACTTGACCTTTATTTTTTAAATTTTAGTCATTTTAAAAATTATTCAATTTTGTAATATTTTAGTTTATTACTTATTTTGATATTTTTATTACATTGTGAGCTTTCATTATTGTTTCGATTGCATTATTAATTACATTCATATTTTCTGGTTAAAAAATGCAAAAAAAGCAATGAGCAGAAATCCACAAAATTCTAAAATTTGCACAAGCTCTGGTCCCAAGGACCAGAGCTTGTGCGCGGATTTGGGAGAGTTTACTATATTAGTATTTAAGACAGAAAATTCTCAGAAATCGTAAAAAAAATCTGGACAGAAGTGCCATCTGTACAGCGAATTAGTTCAAAAACTACAGAATATTAATTTTATATCATGGACTAACTAAATCTGAAGTTTCAAGAAAATGCATGCATTAGTTCCTGAGATACAGCTATTGTGATAATCGTGAATAATGCAGCATAGCAATGCCACCTGTGGAGAAATTTACACAAAAAACTAAATAATACTAATTTATATCAGGGACTAATTGAATCTGAAGTTTCATTAAAACACATGCATTAGTTCCTGAGATAGAGCTATTGCGATAATCAAAAATAATGCTGCAGACAATGCCACCTATTGGGGCGATTTTACAATAAAACGTAATCAGAACTATTATTCTATCAAGAACTAACGGTATTTAAAGTTTTATGAAAATACGACCATTATTTCTTTAGATACGACTATTATGGAAATCGTGAAAAAAACAATGGAGCAGCACCACATGTTGGGCAATATTACACCAAAAACTAATCAGATCCAGTTTAAATCAAGATCTAATTGAATTTAAAGTTTTGCGAAAATCGTGCTTTAGTTCTTGAGATAAAACACCCACAAAATTTGTCATATATAGACAAACTGACAGACAGACATTTTGTAAAACATGTTTCTTAGAATCTCTGATTCCTAAAACGTGTAGATCCGTCAAAAACCGGAATTCAAAAAATTTTACGAATCCAACACTTATTTCTCGTAAAGATAGAAAAAATAAAATAACAAGCATTCAATGAAATAAATTTGTAGTTTTTACCACTCAAGGTATAGGAGGTTCCCTATATGGGCTATGGCAGTGTCTAATATATCACATGCAAACCTACACATATGTACCTGCACACCTGCATCTATGTAAAAAATTGTTAAGTTATATCTAAGAATGTATAATTTGATAATTTCATGCATGAATTTTGTACTATTAAGGAAAAGAAAATTGTAAAATCGGCTTTTTAATTCTAAGTTAAAACTTAGTGCAGTTTATTTTACAAATGCCTTGTTTATAATATTTTTTTTTTGTTTTTAGATTTAGGGGTAGATAAAACTGTTTTTCCTAAATCTCAACAAGCCATTTCCTTGGTTGAAAATGGCAACAATCACTTCTTGCTGACGCATGAAGAAGTTTCTGTTATCTTCTGAAATCAAGCTTAAAATCATTCAAGAAAATGTCATCGATTACAGAAGAAAATTATTCCTCCGGTGAACAGAACTTTGTTCCTCGAAAGAGGGATAAGGGAAAGCATTCCTCCGCTGATACAGGAAAAAAAGTTTTTATTTGTGAAGTATGTTCAAAAATATTTTCTAAGAATAGTTCTCTAAAAAAGCATCTGTTGAGCCATACAGGTGAAAAACCTTTTGTTTGTGAAGTATGCTCCAAAGGATTTTCTGATTATAGTAATCTAAGAAGACATGTCTTAACTCATATTGCAAAGAAATCCTATGTTTGTGAAATATGTTCCAAAGGATTTACTCGGAATAGTCATCTAAGAATCCATCTCTTGACTCATACTAGAGAAAAACCCTTTATTTGTGAAATATGTTCCAAAGGATTTACTCGCGATAGCAATCTAAGAAGTCATCTCTTGACACATATAGGAGAAAAACCCTTTATTTGTGAAATATGTTCCAAAGGATTTTCTCAGAATTTTAATCTAAGAACCCATCTCTTGATGCATGCAAGTGAAAGACCTTTTACTTGTGAAGTATGTTTCAAGGGCTTTTCTCGGAATAGTAGTCTAAGAAGGCATCTCTTGGCTCATACAGGTGAAAAATCTTTTGTTTGTGAAATATGTTCTAAAAGATTTTCTGAGAATGGTAGTCTAAGAAAGCATCTCTTGACACATACAGGAGAAAAAACCTGTGTGTGTGAAATATGTTCCAGAGGATTTCTTCAGAATGATCATCTAAGAGCCCATCTCTTGACTCATACAGGAGAAAAACCTTTTGCTTGTAAAGTGTGCTCCAAAAGATTTTCTCAGAGCAACAATCTAAGCATGCATCTCTTGACTCATACCGGAGAAAAACCTTTTGCTTGTGAAGTATGTTCCAAGACATTTTCTCAGAATAGTAATCTAAGGAGACATCTCTTGACGCATACAGGATTAAGTCCTTGTGTTTCTGAAATGTATTCCAAATAATTTTCTTGACATTGTCAACTAGAGAGACATTCCATGATTGATATGGGAGGAAATGTTTTGTTTGTGAGAGATGTTTTCCAGAGGATTATCTGATAACCATTATTTAAAAAAGCATTTGTTTCATACTAAATCGATACTTCTTGAAAATATCTTGTATTTTTATTATGTTGAATCTGAGTGTGAATCCTGTATGTGTCGTTGCATTTACTTTATCACATCTTTTTTGGTTTAGCATTCATTTATACAATAAAAAATTGTAAAATTTTTGTTTAACTGTCACAGTTGTCATTTAATAAAAACCAAACAACTCTAGACCTCTTCATTATTTTTCAGTTAAACTTTTTGATAGTTTTAATTTTTGTTATTTTACTGTAAAGTAACTTTTGCTTAAAAAAAAAAATAATAATCTGACGTTAATAGGGTAAATTTTACCTCAATATGTTACATGATAGTAGAGGCTTTACTGAAGAAACACTTAAAAATAAAAGAGAAATATTGTAAAAAAAAATTTTCAAAAAAAAAAAAATAAATAAATAAAATTCGTTATATTTTCTTTTTAAAAAATTTCCAAAGAATTTAGGTCAATCATTTCTTATTATCGTTTATTCTTTGCACCCAGCGTGAGCTTGGTATTTTTCTGAAATTATATAAAAAATTTATTGAATATTTATTCGGCAAATGTACTCAATTCATATATACGATTAGTTAAGCTAATCAGTCGTGCACTTTCATTTCCATCGCAAGGTACTTTAATTGTTTAGAACTAGTCAGATGTGGCAATACCAAAACGTTCTGCTACCTTAGACACGTAAATACTTCCTGAAAAATGGAGCATAGCAGCGTCACCTGGTATATGATATACATCAAGTTGTAATCAGTACCATTTTATAATCAAGTACTAAGTAAATCTAAAGTTTATTAAAAATACTTGCACTAGTTTTTAAAATATGGCTAATGTGAATAATGCAGCATAGCAGCACCACCTTTTCAGCAATATACACATAAAACTAAACAGATTTAATTTATATCAAGGTCTGACAGAATCTAAAGTTTTGGTAAATTCCATGTGTTAGTTCATAAGATAGTGTCCACAAATTTTTGCCACATACACACAGACAGACGTTTTGTAAAAACATGTCTTTTGGGTCTCTGACTCCTAAAACGTGAATATCCATCGAAAATCGGATTTCGTAAATGACCTGATGTTAAGCGGATTTTAGAATTTTGCAGATTTCTGTCCATTGCTTTGTTTACATATTTTAAACAGTAATTTGAATGTAATTAATAATGCAATCGAAACTATAATGAATGCTTACAATATAAAAGAAATGTTAAAATAAGTAATAATCTAAAATAATAAAAATTTAAATAACTTTTAAAATATTAAAAGAAATAGTCAAGATAATAAGGAATAATGTATAATTAAACATTGATTATAAAAGTGAAATGCATTTTCCTTAATTACTTAATTAAACTTGCCTCATTAATGTACATTACTAATTCACATTGAAATCATAAATTAAGGAAGTTTTATTTCAAGTTTAGCCACACTTAATAACCAAAAAAGCTTGATTAATACATAAATATGTTTGGTAGGATAATTGTGATTACCAGTTACATGAACATTATTTTGAATTTTTTCACAAATAAATTTATAGTTCCTTCATGAAAAAACATGAGTTCAGTTTAATCAACAAAAGGCACAAATTTAAATATATATGGAATTGATATAAAACTAAAAAAGAGTCAAATTTTGTCCTTATATCTGAATTGAATGTTTCATTGTTTATATCCATAAATTATGAACGGATTTTAGAGACTTGCGGATTTAAGGGAGTCTACTGTACTTTTCAGTATTCTACATTGGTTTTCTCTGATTGGAGACATTAGAAAATTTTTTTAAATAATACACAATTTAAATTATGTGTAACTAATGAAAGAATATTGAAAGTAAATGAGTATTTTGCAATATCTTTGATTATTTCACTTTATCTTATTGACATATTAATGGATGGCTTCATGAAAAAAAGTGATTTATTAAAGTAAAATCTCAAGTCTTGAAGTAAAGGTGAAGAATTTAATTAAAAAACGATGTGCAAGTTATTTTACCCAAATTTTGAAACAGCTTTTGATGTGTATTTTCTGATTTATACATTTTCTCAAATGTACTGTACAATTTGAAATACAAAACAGGTAAACAAATTTATGTACAATTTATTATTTATGCTCAAAATTTTTAATTGCTATAAATTCATTTAGTAGAGGACCTGTTACCCGGAATCATTGGGACAGATGGCTTTCCGGATATTGGAATTTTCTGGATTTCACATCCTTCTGAATTTTGCAACCCCCCACTCCCCACAAAATTCGTAATTTTTCAAAAACATAAAAATAGCAAAATTAAATCAATTCCATGTAGAATAGGAATGACATTTATGTTTTGAATTTCTTTATAATTTACACAAACAATTTTAATAAATCTTATTTTTAAATAATCATGCTTGATGACCATGCAGGAAATCTTTTCCACAATAGTTTATAAATATTTTCGCGAACTCTTTTGAAAAAAAATATATATACAGGGTGATTCCAAATTTTTTTTACAATGAAAGAGGGGTGATAGTACACATCAAGACAAACAATATTAAATAGGAGACCAAGGGTCCAAAACGTTTTCCAAAGGAGATAGCCGCCATTAAAGTTTAGGGACCAAAATTTCAAATAAACATAAAAAATGGAAAAATCGTTCGATTGATTTGCGGTTTTCACTAAAATTATTCTTTATATCGGCATTTTCTTGAAATTAAATTATAAAGAGAAATTTCAAAAAATGCCGATAGAGGGCGCTTTAGACTTTGGAGTAACGTTACACTATTTTTTGCCGGTATTTTTTGCATCTCATTAAATGTTTTCGTAAACTTAGACTGAAACTTAAATTTTGAGCTCAAAATCTGTAGTTGGGAGTGGTTAAGTAACACAAACTGAGCTGTGTTCAGAGGGTTCAAATTTCAATTGATTATAAAAAACGGAAAAATTGGTCGATTGATTTGGGGTTTTCACTAAAACTATTCTTTATTTAGGTATTTTCGTGAAAATAATTTATAAAGAATTAATTTCAAAAAATACCGATAGAGGGCACTTTAGACTTTGGAGTAACGAAACACTCTTTTTTGGCATTATTTTTTGCATATTATTAAATGCTTTCGTAAGCTTAGACTTGAACTTAAATTTTGAGCTCAAAATCTGAGTAGCTGGGAGTCGTTAAGTAGACAAACTAATGTGTGTTCAGAGGGTTCAAATTTCAAATAACTGTAAAAAACGGGAAAAATTGGTCGATTCGTTTGCGGGTTTTGCTAAAGCTAATTTTTAAATCAGCAGTTTTCTTGATCAATCAGTGCTTTCTTGAAAATAATATTTAAAGATAAATTTCAAAAAATGCCGATAGAGGGCGCCTTAGACTTTGGAGTAGCGTACAACTATTTTTAACTGTTATTTTTTTAATCTCATTAAATGCATTCAAATGCATAGTCTTAAATTTTGGGCTGAAATTCTGAATCGTTGGGAGTGTTTAAGTAGCGAAAAATTGAATTGTGTTCGAGGAGGAAAGAGGGTTAAATTTCAACTCCTGAACACACTTCAGTTTGCGCTTCTTAACTCCTCATAACGATTCAGGATTTGAGCTCAAAATTTAAGTTTAAATCTAAGCTTCCGAGAACATTTAAAATGCTATTGCAAGCATTTAATTAGAACCAAAAAATAATGGTTAAAATGAATTGTTGGTTACTCTGAAGTTTAAGGCGCCCTCTGACGGAATTTTTTGAGATTTATCTTTAAAAATTATTTTCAAGAAGATACTGACTTAAAGAATAGTTTTATTTTAAACCGCAAACGAATCGACCAATTTTTCCATTTTCTATAATTACTTTAAATTTGAATCTCCCCCTCCCCCTTGAACACAGTTCAGTTTGTGTTACTTAACCACTCCCTACTATTTAGATTTTGAGCTCAAAATTCAAGTTCAAGTCTAAGCTTACGAAAGCATTTAATAATATGCAAAAAAAATAACGACAAAAAAGAGTGTTTCGTTACTCCAAAGTCTAAAGTGCCCTCTATCGGTATTTTTTGAAATTAATTCTTTATAATTTATTTTCACGAAAATACCTAAATAAAGAATAGTTTTAGTGAAAACCGCAAATCAATCGACCAATTTTTCCGTTTTTTATAATCAATTGAAATTTGAACCCTCTGAACACAGCTCAGTTTGTGTTACTTAACCACTCCCAACTACAGATTTTGAGCTCAAAATTTAAGTTTGAGTCTAAGCTTACGAAAACATTTAATGAGATGCAAAAAATACCGGCAAAAAATAGTGTAACGTTACTCCAAAGTCTAAAGCGCCCTCTATCGGCATTTTTTGAAATTTCTCTTTATAATTTAATTTCAAGAAAATGCCGACATAAAGAATAATTTTAGTGAAAACCGCAAATCAATCGACCGATTTTTCCGTTTTTTATGTTTATTTGAAATTTTGGTCCCTAAACTTTAATGGCGGCTATCTCCTTAAGAAAACGTTTTGGACCCTTGGTCTCCTATTTAATATTGTTTGTCTTGATGTGTACTATCACCCCTCTTTTATTGTAAAAAAAATTTGGAATCACCCTGTATATAAAACATTAGCAGATATTGCGTTCTGAAATTTCTCAGAAGGAAGTTGAAGGATACTGAAAAATAAACAGAATTTTCCTATTATTCAGAATATTATATGCATGCGAAATGTATTGTAGCAATACAATGGCATAGTCGTAATATTTTATCAGAAAAAGGGGAGGGGGATGGAGAATATCTGATGATTTTTTTAAAGAATCCTATAACATTTGAAACTAAAATTTGATAAAAAGACAATGTTTTTTCCTAACTTCAGGGACCCACCAGTGGCCAAGAGGTTCTGACCTTTCAACTGGTAGACGAAAGGTGCTGGGTTCGAACCCAATCGCCGCCGTCGGCCTAATCGTTTGGAGTTTTCGTGGTTTTCTTCGAACCTTGTCTAAATATGGGTTAGGTTCCCTTAGAAAGACCCCCACGAAGGGCAACTCTAAGAACTTATATGCCTAGAGTAGATAATTGGCCGACACAAAATAAACCAAATCTAACTTCAAGAGCAAGAGGAGAGGGAGGGGGGGTGTCACGCCACTAAAATAACTTATTTTATAGGTCGCACATTGAAATAATGAACTGACAAAAATAGGAATCTGTAATTTCTTTTTCAGAAATTACAAACTTTAAAAATTTTTGAATACATTTCATTTTTGGATTTTGGAATTCCAGACTGGGTCCTCTACAATACATAAAATTCCATTTTTGCAAATAAGAAAAAAAAAAACCTAGTTATGGTATAGATTTGGTTCTTTGAGAAATATCTTATAAAGAATAATATTTATTTTTTTTTTAATCAAGAAGACTTCTGCTATTATTATGTTATGAAACTTACATTCAGTTTTCTGGCCTATAGGGAAATTAGCAAAGATAAGTAAATATTCACAACAAGTGGCACTGTCCAAAGAATTGTCTTATAAGAGATAGAATATTTAATATAGGAAATTTATAGAACAATTTTTGATAAATCAAGTTGATTTTATTATTGTTGGTATTAGTATACATTTATTTGTTGACTGCATCTTACAATTATTTATCAGCTTCAATGAGAATTTAAAAAAAAGAATTAAGTGTATAGGACAAGAGATTTTATGTTAACAGAAAAATAATAAAAATACTGTGTGAAATTTGCGATATAACATGTAGAAAAATTGTTTAACAGTCTATACGTTAGAATTTCAAGATTAAATTTCTGATGAACGCGATGATGTCAGAATATCATTGATTAAAAATGTAATCGAAAATAGATTGAAAAAAAGTTAAGTCAAGGAAATCCTAACTTGTCAATGGAGATTTTGCTGAGCGAGACTGTTTACGGACTTTGGCGTAGTTAGGATTTCCATACTGGGAGATATAGCGAGTTCTGGCGCGCAGAAAATTCTTTCATAGCTTATTTCATAGCTTATTTCGAAATCCAAATTTGGTTAAGGAGTAAGAATTCCTGCAAATTTTATGAATTAACGGATGAAAAGAATTTAGTGAAAATGTTAAAAATTAAATTCGAAAATAGCCTTAAAAAATAAATGTTCCGAGTTAGCCCCGGTAATGTTAAGTCTGCGTGTGATATTATTCTTATATTTAAAATACCTCATCGGTACATTAATATTTTCTATTTCTGTTTTCTATATGCTCTTAAAGAAGTCCCTTTTTTCTTAGTTGTCGAAATATTTCTAAAATCTACGCTTAATTTATTATTTTATGTGTTAAGTAAAACTTTAACCCTCATTATAAAATTATGCTCAGATTTTAGAAATATTTTGAGAATTAAAAAAGAAAGAAGCATCTTTTGAGAAGAATATACAGAAGGGAAAAAAAATAATAAGTTTCCGAAGAAATATTTTCAATGTAAGAATGCATTAAATGTCCATAGACATAACATCACTGGGGGGGGGGGGGAATTCGGAAACTAAGTGAAGGGCAGCCTTAAGGTTCTTCTTAAATTTCCTGCTCTACAGCCCAAAACTTAGACACGTTTTAGGACTCATTTTTAAATGAAAAGGCACATATTTAGCAGGATTGTTTATAGAAGCAATTCATAATCAAAATTAGTTTTCCATTTCTTGATAAATAAATTAGTGAATTGAAAGCAATTTTGGTCACGTAGTAACCGATTTTCACCTTTCTGTCAGAAAAGGCATCTTGTGAAGTGTGTGTTTTAGCGCATTTTTCTTTCTTTCTTTCTTTTTTTCTTGGATAAGGCTTGTTTCCTAAAAGGCCTTTTTCAGCCCGCATAAGGACTGTTATGTTAGTCATAAGCATTTCTTTCTAAAATTCTTGCCTCTGTAGTCATTTATTATTTAGCTCCAGATACGAAAGCTACATTATAATAATAATGTAGAATATTAGAATAATAATAATGATAGGTTTTAACCGACGCGGCGCAAAAAGCTCATATTAGAAATGAATGCTAAATATATAAAAGATGTGCAATATTTTATTATGAAGCTAAGTAAAACGTTTTGTGCAAAATGTTATCATTCGTAATAAAAATAAAATTATTATTTAGCATTCTTCCATTTTTATATTTAAAGCAAAAGTAAAATTTGAAAATATTCTAACTATATCCTTAGAAAATTTCATTCGAATTTCTCATTCATTATAAATTTCGTCATAGAATTGTAATATCACTTTAGAAAAATATGCCTATCAAAATAGAATAAGAAAACACTTCTTTCTCATTATAATCTTCAGTAATTACAAATTTACATTTTTAGGCCACACTGAAAAGATTGTTTTGACGTTTTAACTCATTCTTATCATTTGTAATTTCGTTTCCAGATAATTGATTGATCTAAAATTATATTTTAATTTTACTCATATTAACTCGCATTTATGTAGAGAATTAAAAAAGACAGTCTGAATAATTGATGAATTTTTTCTTGTTTTTGAATCTAACATACTGTTTGAAATATTAAATTTATACAATTGAATAAAAGATAAATTATCTTTATATCAACTCTTCGTAATTAAAATGGAAATACCTTATGTGTGCGGAAACATGAAAATTATATCATGGATATTATATTGTCTATCTATCCTCTAAGAGAATTGTAAAGAACTTCTTTCACTCGTTTTATTTATTTTTAAAGATAATTATCGCTATTTTACACACTTTCATCAGTATGTTTAGTAAGTACTTGAGGTGAAATTTTCCGAAAAATACGAATCAATCGAAATTTTTATTCTATATTTAATAGTTTATAAAGTAAAACATTTGATTAGACATGAAAAATCATATTTCTCCAAAAATGACATGGGGATTTCATGTGGCCTGTCACCCTTCTTTCATCTCTACGGGGGGTAAGGGTTACTTCCTCATTTATTTCTACCGCCAAAAATCTCGCTAGAACTCTTATGCGCGAATATATACATTTACTCTTAATATTACTAGTATTTTGCATATGTATGAGCATACAATAGATTAAATAAATTTTGCTTAATCAGTCAATTGTTTTTCACTAGAAAAATCTAAAAAAAATTCAAATTTAAAGTGGTTTTTCTTCAATATTTAGTAAGGAACTATTTCTTTGCGCGGACATACACATCTCTCCAGTATACTGCCCATTGACAAGATAGCTTTGCCGGGAGTGTAGATTCATAAACGATTAATATTTTACAATGTTGTTCTCTGTCCTAGAAAAAAAACCATTATTTTAACAGTAAAAATAATAAAGAAACAACGTAAAATTTGCAATTTAACATGTAAATAAATTATTTAACAAGCTAAACGTCATCATTTTACGATTAAATTTCTAATAGGGCAGTTCATCAAATGGCAGCAGTCACGTGATTTTCATGTTTCTCTCCAAAAGTGACGTCATCACCCGGGAGATTTGGCGTTTTTCTTGGCGATTTTCTGGCAACCTCGTATATTTTTGTTGACACATTATAGATGTAAACAACAAATTATTATCACAAGTTACATGAAACATCACATACGATAATGTATTTCAGAATAATAATTAAATTAACGTGAATAATTATGGTTATCAATATTAAAAAATATATAGTAGATAAAAAAGTTTCATAAGCAGCTGTAATAAAAAAAATTGTTCTATTACTCAACTTATTTACTTTGGAGTAAAGAAAATTTATAATTACAAAAAATATAACGATTGATTGACATATTGCGAGCGGAAAATTGCATATTTATTTAATGTTTAACTTTTAACGCTTATTGTATATTCATCTATTTATATATAAATATTATTTATATAAAATCGTATTTTAATATACCAGGCTGTAATTCGAACTAAAACGCTCCTTTTTTAAAAGATAAAATTGCATTTTAATATACTAGGCTGTAATGCCGAATCAGAACGCTTTTTCTTTTATTAACAAAAGCATGAAGGATTCATTGTAGATGTCATCACAACCTATTTGTGAATTTTACTTCCTTTTTAATTTCGCTTTTCTATTGAATTTTTTTCCGCATTATTATATTTAAATTTTCTGTTATTTCTTTATATTTCTCAATTAGTATTTATTAAATTTGAAAATAAACCAAATGCTAGAGTAAGATCAATGATATTGAGAAATTCAACATATTCATATTTTAATATTCATGTCCATGAAATGCTAGCATTTTAGAATTCCCTCTATAGCAGACATGCCAACCTCCGGCTTTTTAAAAATCAAACAATTA
Organism: Maratus speculifer; assembly: GCA_964019185.1. NCBI lineage: Eukaryota > Metazoa > Arthropoda > Arachnida > Araneae > Salticidae > Maratus > Maratus speculifer. The sequence goes on from CAXHSM010000921.1 coordinate 2,226,213, forward strand.
TACTTCTAACCAGAAATTTATTGAGTCAACGACACTAAGTAAATTTCAAATGAACCTCTGAGTTAATAGTAGACACTTCTAATTAAATAAATTTTCTGGTTCAAAGTACGTTTTCATGAATTAACAAAAGCCGGAGGTTGGCAACTCTGCTCTATAGCATTTATCACTATTCTAAAGAATTCAGCATTCTTTTAATATTAGCCTGAACAAATTGAATCTGTGCTGTAGATATTTTTCTTAAAATAAATTTGATGGTACAGTTTAAACACTAAAAAATTTTGACAGATATCACTCAGCAAATATAATTATATAGTATTTCTTTGACCAAAGCCATGAAATTTCTGATGTAATGATAGGGCTGCCTCAAAAAATCCTACATCAATGATCAAGAAGGAATATCACAGTCCCAATAAAAAGAATATCATAACCATAACATTATACATAATAAAATTAATAAAGCAGACCTTAAAAAATCCTTAGGAGTTCCTACTTATCATTTTTTACTGTATTTTATTAATATTAGAACAGTTCCTTGTGAAAAACTACATTTTTTTATTAGTTAGCCACAGTTTATATATTGACAAACAATGTTCTTGCCATAATCATTATATTGCATTCATCTCATTTAAAATATAAATCTTTTATTATTTCATTCAAATAAAGAGAAAGAAAAACAGAAAATAATAAGGCAAACCAAGGCATTTTATTTCAATATTAAAGCATTATTTTTATCTACATCACAAAAAATAAATAGTGCATTGGCGAGGTAAAAAATACTATTGAAATGATTTGCTCTCTGTTAACATAAAACTACTTAAAGAAAAGGTTATTATTAAGTTGAATTTACTTTTATGAAATATGAAATGAAGTTTAAATACGCAGTACCTTTTATTCTCAGTACGGAGTTAAATTCCTTATACATAGATAAAGATAAGATAAAAAAATAAAAGAGTTATATAGAAGAGCAATATTTGGCTTGATATCGCTTTGAATTTTTATGGTTTATCCAATCATACTTTTCTAGTACATACAGCTATAACGAATCCTACTTTCCATAGTTTTTTACAAAGTCTTATTATTCTTTCAGCAATGATTTTCTTTTAATAATATAGTTAGTTCCTTCACAATGTTTAATTTTTAATCTTTAACCACCGATATTTCAAAATAGAAATTTTCTGTACATAAATAGTGATAATATTCCAATTAAATAAGGTAAACTTTACAATAAAAAATAACTGGTGAGAATAATGAAGGATTCTGAGAATTTTAAATACCACATATATCAGTTGCTTGCAGGGCCGTAACCAGCGAGACATGCCAGGAGGGGCTCTGAAAATTTTCTGGGGGGGGGGGGCAACATTTTTTAACAATCCATATCTTAAGCAAACTAAATATTGCAAAAACTGATAAAATGGACCTGCCTATAGTGTCTAGAGTGTAAAACCTCTCTATAACGGAATTTTTCTTCGAGGAAAATAATAAATGCAAAATACTTCATGATCATCGGAAAATAAATACTTTTTTTCAAATCAAAAATAAAACCTTTTTGAAAAACTACTGCAAGTTTAAAATATTATTTTTATACAATATATTTAATAAGAAATTAAATTAAGAGATGCGTATTTACCATGCGTATTATTATATTTATTTTTGTGTACATTAATTTGACTTTTTGGTATCTATGCAAGTCCAGCCAAGTTCAAAATAAGTATCCAATAGATACATATCCAATTATCTCTGAAATTTTTTCTGATTTAATATTTAGTTAAAAAAATTTAATCTTACCATTTTTGTAACATTTATCTCACGCGTTTAAATTTATATTTTCAAGTAAGATTAGCAACTATAACTATGGTTAGTATAAGATAATGCGTTTGTACTGGCCATTATGGGGGAGGGTGGAACGAACCAAACACACAGATTTTAAAATATGGGATTCTAAGTTAGAGTTGATTGATTTAAAATTAAATTTATTTTCGCAATGTTTTTGCTGAATTTTATTATAATTTTTAAAGGACAATTATTTTTGATCTTGTTTAGATTGGCGCCGACTCCAAAAAATCAAATTAATGTACATAAATATTAATAATACACATGGTAAATACAATGCACTTAATTTAATGTCTTATTAATTATTATGAAAAAAATACTTTGCAATAGTTTTTGAAATCTGTTATCTTTTTGATAAAAAAAGGTTTATTTTTTAGTTAAAAATTAACAGGTTTTTTTTTTTGCATATGTTATGGTAGAAATTACATACTTAATTAAACTTAATTTGTTATTCTTATTTTAATTTCTACTTTTAATATTTTTAACTAACGGCAAATCGTAATTTATTAAATTTTATTTTTTAATACTATAATTATTTATTAATATTTCATACATCAAATAATTGCAGATATTTTTACCGTAGTCTTATAATAAACTTAACCTTAATTGTTTTTTTTGCTTAATTTTTTTATTGTTATATAACAAATTTAAAAAAAAATGTTTTCATTTAACACACAAACAAACAAACAAAAAATAAAAATAAAATAAAATAAACTTTTTTTTTTCTAATGTACACCCTTGTAACCCATAACATGAAACAGTTACTGGCTTTTTTTTATTTCACGTGTATAAATTGACATTTTTTATCGTTTTAATTTTCAAACATTCTAGTTTCCAAGTGATATTTCATCGTTAACTAAATCTACTGATAAGTACGCATTGTCAACAAGCAAACCATTAAAATTTAGAAACATGGGTTTTTAATGACTATGTCTTAGTCAAGATTTTGAACATCGCTTGACTAATTATCGGTCAACTTGAACACCATGTGTCCATTTCCATTCATCCTGCGTAAGATCGTTGCTTTGAAAATATAACGATGTACTAACACATGTGGTGACCAGTTAGTGCATCTGGACTTAATTTTTTTCAGGAGAAAGAAATGTTCCTTTAAAATGTGTTTCGAGAAATGCATTATACCGCTAGCAAGATAACAGAAAACAACTAATCTAATAAGGTTCCGAATACAAAATTTTTGGCGTATTCCCATTTTATTCAAGGCAGTTAAAAGATCTAAAAAATTTTCTTACTTTTATTTATTTATTTATTTTTATTTATTTTTTGAGAAATGTTAAAAGATGGATTTTGTTAAAAAAAAAAAAGTAGAAAGTAAAGAAATCGTTAGAGGGGGCTCTAGAGGACGCTAGGGGGGCTCAGCCCCACCTGCCCCCCGTCTGGTTACGGGCCTGGTTGCTTGTCCCCAAGGGTTAATAATACATATGTTTATTGTACAGAACTCTCTGAGTGTGAGTAATACTTGCATTTGACTGTTTATTTTCTCTTACATGGTAGTTATTAAATGAGAAAGTAAAATGATTGTGAATGTACAAAAAAAGGATATATTTACGTGTCCAACTGCAGATCCAAAAGGGAGGTCACGGGCAGGCTCAGACTGGCACGCTAGCCGGTGCACCATTGTCTCAAGAAAACTTTGCACGCCTAATTCTTAAGCTGCTCAAATATTCTTTTTCTTGTTGAACATATGTATTCTGACTAGTGCTCTAATTTTTGAGAATTCATTAAGCGAATAATCCTCAATCAACAGACAAGCAGCACAAGAGAAGCTTTTTTCCCCCGCAACAAAAAAAATTAAAAATAGATCGAAACAGTTTTAGAATAGGAAACCAAAGTAATCATCAAGAGAGAAAAAATGCACTCAAGAAAAATTTTAATAGCCATGGCACCCTGGGTTAGATTTTCACCAAATAATTTACAAATTATCAATACTTTAGGTCTTGATACCTTGTTTCTTCCTCCCCCTTTAAAGTCAGACCTTGAATGCACCTATAATTAAAACCGTGCTTTATGAAAATAATTTGAGAAAAGAAAGACAAAAATATCAGATGGTAAAAAACATTTTGTTGTTGATTTGAAAACAGGATCTTTGATAACGAGGAATCTAAACCTGTTGACACTTTTGGACTCTGCAAGCTTTGGAATGAAACAGCGAGTGATTTTTTTTTAATTCACAAAATCTACAACATAATTTTCGGTTAGTAATATTCGCTCCATTTAATGACAAACTTTCCATGGTTAAATAACTATATGGAAATTCTAGTATGTATTTCAAATTTAAAAATGTTAAATTTAATCATGGAAAGATCTATTATTAAATCAAATAATGATTATATTGAAAAATTGTAATAGGTTTTTTAAATAATAATAAAATACGCTGGACACAAAATCCTGCAACTTCGAGGAATAAAATTTGTACATTTCTCTTAATTATCGAAATTTAAATATTTCCCTTGAACTCTAATTATCAGGGCTGACTGTGGGCTCATGAAAAAATACCTGAAATTTTAGCGAGGAAATGTTTCTGTATGGGAACAAGGGGGAAAGACAACATATTTATAACAGGAAGGCCAAATTACATAATATATAAACTTTAATTATGTTTAGCAATCATATGAAATTGATATTTTATTTTAAGAATTGAACTATCATAAAAATTGGAATTTTGGTACTGTAAATTTACAAAATACCTGAATTCAGGTATATATAACCTGAACACAATCACCCCTAAATTATCATAAGAATTTTGCAAATCATGGGAAGAGTGTTCTATAAATTATTTTAATGTAATAAAGTTAATCTTTATTAGACCATTTCTTTTTGTATAAATTTTGGGTACTTATGTATTAATGCCACCGCAGCTACAGATTTGATGGTTTTTAAGTATCGCCAATCTACACCTAAAATTTTTGCGACAAATCATAAAATAAAACACTTTCAAAATTCAAAACACACTATTTAAAAACAAAGCAGTTAGTCGGATTTCGATGGAAAATGGCCCAATATAGAGTTTAACTCATGTATTATCGCTTCTGAAAAAAAAAAAATTGCATGTTGATCTGTTTTTGTGCAAAACAGGCATCAAAAACGAGCAAACAACAAGGCAACAAGAAATCCAAACAATAACTGTGTGCACATGCAAACAATGAGATTGCTCTTTATTGGCGCATCAGTGCAATTTATGCTGCGAACGCCACTGCAGCATAAATTGCGCTGTACCAAATTTTATAATAGTGAAACATAAATTTAGCATTTTGTATATAGATAAAGTCATGATTTAAGGCTAGAACAAAATGCCTCTTGCTACAAAATATCTGACTCGCAAAAGTATTTACTGTCAGATTGTAACAAAAGTTAAATTTATCTCATATTTAACTGACTGATAAACAATTCTTATTAAGTTAAAAAAATACTTTAATATATGTGATGTAATTTTTAAAGAAGGTTGAACTTTTTGCAGCATTGCAAAAACTCTATTTCACGCGTAGCAAAAAAAAAAAAAATTCTTAGTTTTCAGTTACCAATTTCCAGAGAATCAATGGTGATAAGTGGAATGAAAAGGGTTATTCTGAACTAATTACACCAAAAATAATCATAAACTCTAGGAATCAGACTGAGCATAATGTTTATTAATTATTATTGTGTATAAATTATGCTTTCGAAGTAATGTACATTAAAAAAATTATACAAACTTTGAATTTTCAATTAATAACGCCCATTTTTGACATTTTATTTGAGTTTCTTGGATCCAAATGGACCAGGAAATGTCATTGTATATCCATATTATCTTAAATCTTGATACAGCTGGAAGAGCATGATTTTGAGGATGATATAATTAAACCCATTTCAAAAACATTAATTTATATCTTCATGAAAGTCATCTGATTTTTATACTAAATTGACCCAAACATATTACAGGTTTCTTTCTCTATTCAAAAAAGTTTTTTTAATTATTTAAACTATTAATAAATTTATATTAAAATCAATGTGAAATATAAAAGCAGCAATTCTTGATTACGCCCATTAATAACTACTTTGCGTGTAAAAACTATAAAAACAGCAAAAAATGTTGATTTTCTTGAAAATTTCAAAACAAATAAATCTTTTTTCCTTATAAAAGGTATGAAGTTGAAAAGCAAATAAAAAAATCAACAAAATTAAACTGAGTATTTTATTACGAAAATAAAGTAATTGTAAAAAAAAAAACCCCTTTTTCCCTGTGTAAAATCTATAAGGACAGCAAATAAATTCAATATAGTAACCAAAGGAACTAATATTTCATATATTATGCAACCACCTTTGAAGTTTAATGATTGCAAATATTCCACCATTCCTCGACATCATTCATTTTTGCACTGTTCGGGATTGTGTTTGTGCTATTCATCCTTAATCATAAACCTGAGTTCTGATGATGAGAAAAAATGCCTTCCTTTTTGATAAACTCAACCTTCTAGATCTCACCATAAGTTATCGATGGGATTTAAAACTGGATTTCTGAGCGCCCATTGCAAGACTTCAATATTTTTCTTGTGGAACTAATGTTTTGTGGATAGGCACATTATCTCACTGTTATAGCCGTTCTTTTTTTTTCCCCTGCAAGAATTGTACCAACAAGTGAGAGATGGCCAGAAAGAGTTTGTACGTGTGTCTTTGAATTAAATTTTGCTAAAAACATATACAAATGGCTCCACATCTTTGAACAAAAAGCAGCCCCATGTCGCAATCGATCCATCATTTAACTGATGTTTTAATAATAACTAATGTTTATCTTTCCTGTCAGCTTGTTTTGTTTTCAAATAAAGCATTTTATACCCAAAGGAACTGTTTAAAAATGTGAAGAATTTGTCTTTATTAAGAAAAAATTCACAGGACTCCAGTTCCTGTGTCCAGTCAAGATAAAAGTATTAAAATTATTGTGAGTTAACAACTAGATCAAAATCAGCAAGATTTATGTTACTCAATGTAATTTTTTGTTAACCGGGCACCAGTATTAAATATATATGTATATGTGAATATATATACATGTGTGTGTTTATGACAGTCAATTATTAAGGGAACTTAACCTATATTTAACGCAAGGAAATTGAAAGCTTGAAGAAAACTACAAAAACTTCAAATGATTGGGTTATAATATAACACCCGCCAGACAACCAGTTTCGAGAACAGAACTTCTCGGCCATTGGTGGGGCACATGCATGTGCATAAAAATTCTGTTAAAATACAATAATTTGATGTATCTCTGATTATGAAAAATCATGTCACAAAAGGCCAGAAAATATTAATACCAAACACTTTTCTATTGAAAAATATATTTACATGTGAACAGTGTTCTCGCTGTCGCTCGCCAATGCGCCAAATCGCGACTAAACTTTTCATTTGGCGAGTAAACAAGCGATTAGATTCGCCAAATTGCTAGTGCTCAATTTTCGGTTTTTCTTTTTCATTTTTCATACATATCCATATACACATATTTAATATATGCATATTTTTTATATTTGTTGCGGATAGTTGCAATTGGATTAATAACAATCGCTGCCAGAGTTATAAAAACTTACGTTATTTTAGAACATACTGAAAAAAAAGAGTATATGAAAGAATTAAAGATAATACTTTTTTGGTGCTACACGGCGAATCTATTTTGCTAATACTTTTCTCATTTGGCGAATGCTTTTCATTTCTAATTAGCCAAATTACTAATGTTGGTCGAAGGTCAGCGAGAACACTGCATGTGAATATTAAAAAAAAGAAAACATTAAAACAAATTATCATGTGCAAAAAAATTATTCATTGGAGGAAAATTAAAAGACTACTTCAGTCAACTGAATGAAATTACCCTCACAAATACTAATCCAATGGAATATTTTATTATTATTATTATTATTTTTTTTTTTTTTTTTTTTTTTTTTTTTTTTTTTTTTTTTTTTTACAGATATCTCATTTGTATTTCAGTATTTTTAAACAATTCTTTTTCAGTGACGAGCAGAGATTAATCTATACAAAGGGCATTTTTTACTTTTTCATTTTGTTTACAGATATTTTTAATTAGGACATTTTCATTTTCAGAACCAGTTTCAAAGGTGAAAGCATCGTCTTGAAAAAAAAATCTGCAAACACAAACGAAAAAGTAAAGAAGGGCAGATGTAGAGTCAGATCATTCTCCGCTGGCCAATGCAAAAAATCAAAATGCGCACAAGATATCTTAAAAAATTTCCTCCATAAGATTAACATTAATGAGAGAGTTGATTTACAAATGTATTTTTATATTTAATTAATTACAAACAGCTGACACAACAACAGCAAATCTGACATTAAAAACCTGAAAATAACCCAGTCAAATGGAAATGATTATTAAGTAGATTACGAAAGAGTGATACTAATCATAATAATAATATTATTTAGTCTTTTACGATTGGGTAATCTCTATAAAACAGAGCAACTAGCATTTTTTAGAATATTCATGGTTTGGGCATGGGTTGGTAAGCATACCATGTAGGATGCAAAGAGTCTTAATTAAAAAAATATTATTTTTTTTTATTCTACCTAATTTCTTTTTCGAATTCGTCATCAAATTTTAGTATTAAATAAATACAATGATACATTCAATTGACTATAACTGTCTTTAGGGTCAGTACAATGTATGTATAAAGATGGCGCCACCTGCTGTAACCACATATAATGTATTATTCATCAGAATAAGTTTAGTCTTCCATGTTCCATCAACCAGGTATGTTGTGATTTTGTTCTCATGCTTCTTTGTGTTTTATTTTCTGCATACTGAGTTTATTAAGTTATGGGCCCAGGTCCAGGAAATAAAAAATGAATTCTAAATTAGTTAAGATATATTGTTTAATTTAATTCTATTCAAAATTTTAGAATTAAAAAATATGTTCTGTTCCACATGGTTTGTTAGGCTTAACTAGTAAGTGACTCTAATGTGTCTTAAATTGAAATTATTTTAACTTTTAATCTTGTATATTTTATTTAAGTAAATGATTATATAATTATTGAGGATAAATTAATTTTAATAGATAATTTATTAGAATTGTTCTCAAAATTATTTTTTGTTTAGTTTACTTGGTTAGGGTTAAAATAAGAATAAAACATGCCTGGAGGAGAAGGTTCATTTAATCATAAACAGTTAATTGGTAGGGCTAATTATATGGATTGGAAATTTGCCATGAAAATGCACCTTATTAAAAAGGATTTGTGGGAATTTGTTGATGGTAGTAAGGAGGACCAAGCAAAAGATACCAAAGCCTTGTCATATATTGTTGAGGGGGTTAGTGAAACAATTTTTAATGACTTAAGGGATTTAACAAGTGGGAAAGAAGCTTGGAAAGTATTAGCTGAAACCTATGAGGATAAAGGTATAACAAGAAAAGTTTCAATTATAAAGGAATTAGTTAACACTCGTTATACAGATTGTAAAGATATGACTGATTATTTGCACAGGGCAATTTCAGCATATCAGCAGTTAAAAACTACAGGTGTTAAACCTGATGAGGAATTAATTGCAGGGATAATTTTAGCAAATTTACCTGACCGATTTGAACCCCTTATAATGGCATTAAAGAATTGTGGTGAGGAAATTACAGTTGATAATGTTAGAAATCGTTTATTAGCTGAAGATGTAAAACCCCAATCAAATGACAGTATGGAAAATGCATTTGTCAATGAAAAGTTTAAAACTAAAAGACCTTTTAAGGGAAGGTGTTTTAAATGTAATTTTTATGGGCATAAAAGTTCAGAGTGTCAAAAATCTCATCATTCAAATGTTAGGAATAATGAAAATAAATTCAGTAAAAGAAATGTTAAACCAAAACAACATAAAAAGGAGGAAGCTTATGTAGCACATGTATATGTTGCTAATTCTAATCCAGATCCTAATATTTGGTTTATGGATTCTTGTGCTTCTTATCACATGACTCCACATAAAGAATTAATTGATAACTACACAAAACCTAATGTTAAACAAATTAAAACAGGGAGTTCAGTGATAGAGGTTGAGGGTGAAGGCAATGTAACATTCCTTTTGTCTAGAAATGGAGAAAAAGTGCAAGTAACTTTTAGTAATGTTTTACATGTACCAAAGTTAACAGCGAATTTGCTTTCCATTAAGTATTTGAATAAGACTTTTGGAATGGTTAGTACATTTACAGGAGAAATATGCTTTGTGTACAAAAACAAACATTTAGTTGCTAGTGGAACGGGTATAAGTGACAATTTATATGCACTTGATATATGTAATGAATGGGCATTAATTACTCCTCAAAATATTTCAAATGATTTATTGCATAAAAGGGTAGGTCACCTAAGTGAGGGAGGAATGACGAGATTAAAGGATATGGTTGAAGGTTTCACATTTAATGGAAATTTGTCAGATTGTACATCATGTATTAAGGGCAAAATGCATAGGCAGCCATTTCCTAAGGGTAAAGCTAAACGTGCAAAGGAAATATTGGGTATTGTACATAGTGACTTATGTGGGCCAATGACTGTTTCATCAATTGGTGGCTCTCGTTATTTTATTTCTTTCATTGATGATTTGTCACGAATGACTTTTGTTTATTTTTTAAAACATAAATCTGAAGTTTTTGAGAAATTCAAAACATTTCAAGTATATGTTGAAAGGCAAACTGGCAAACCTATCAAAATATTACGTTCTGACAATGGAAAGGAATATGTAAATGATGAGATGATAAAATATTTAGAATCAAAAGGGATTCAGAATCAAAAATCTGTTCCGTATACACCTGAGCAAATGGGGGTTGCAGAACGGAATAATCGAACTCTTGTAGAACGGGCAAGATCAATGTTAGCGGATGCTCATCTTGATCGAAAGTACTGGGCAGAAGCTGTACAGACAGCAAATCATTGTAAGAACATTTCTCCTACAGTAGCAGTTCCAGGGATGACTCCTTATGAAAAATGGAGTGGAGATAAACCAAACTTAGAATACTTAAGGGTGTTTGGGTGTTGTGCATTTGTTCACATTCCAAAACAAAAGCGTACAAAATGGGATGTAAAGGCAAAAGAAATGATGTTCATTGGGTATTGTCAGGATAAGAAAGGATACCGCTTAATAGATCCTGTAACTAATGAAATAATAAATGCACGAGATGTACATTTTTTAGAAAATCAAATGTATCATCAAACTGGTAATCAATCTGAATTTTATACCGACTCTTTATTCAGAGGGAGTAAAATCAGGTGTTCCGATAATGAGGATAATGAATCAAGCAATGAAACAGAAACAGTAATAAAAAATGACTCTGAAAATGATTCTTTAGAAAATATCGGTACTATTAATGATCCTGTTAATGATAACGTAAATATGGACAATGCAGTAAATAATTCAGATCCACCTGCATTGACTGGTCCATACAGAGAAAGTAGGCTCCCACGCCGTTATGAGGATTTTGACATGAAAGGTACGCCAGATTTGCAAATGCCAAATTTAAACCGTATGTGTTTTGTAAAAGCTTTAGCTGCAATGGAAATAGATTATTGCTTTGAACCAAAAACAATTGATGAAGCATTAAATGGTGTAAATGCAAATCATTGGAAAGATTCTATATCTGAAACCATATCTGGCCACATTAAAAATAAAACATGGGAAATTGTAGATAAACCCAAAAATAAAAATATTATAAATTGTAAATGGGTGTTTAAAGTTAAACATAATTCTAAGGGCGAGATTGAAAGGTACAAAACTCGATTAGTAGCTAAGGGTTTTTCACAAATAGAAGGAATAGATTATAATGAAACATTCTCACCAGTTGTTCGATATGTTACACTAAGAGTTTTATTAGCATATGCTGCTATATATGACTGGGAAATTGATCAAATGGATGCTGTTATGGCTTTTGTACAGGGAACACTAGATGAGGAAATTTATATGAAAATACCAGAGGGATTTAATGAATACTATCAAAGAAATTTGGACGGGAAGGTTCTTAAACTCAATAAAGCTTTAGATGGTTTAAAACAAAGTGGCAGACTCTGGTATCAGATGCTTGAGAAAAGTTTAATTGAAATGGGATTAAGGCAAAGTTCTTTCGATAGTTGTGCATACATTAAAGGTAATCATAATGAAGATTTAGTTATTGTAACTATTTATGTTGATGATTTGCTTATATTCAGTAATTCTATAAGCCTTAAAAATTGGGTTAAAGAACAACTGAAGAAAAGATTTGAAATGAAAGATTTAGGAGAGGCAAGTTATATTTTAGACATCAAAATTGAACGTGATAGGAAAAATGGGTCCATTAGCCTTAATCAGACTCAATATGTGGAAAATATGCTTCACAAATACAATATGCATGATTCCCATCCTGTCACAACACCTCTTTCAGATATAAATAAAAATTTGTTCATAAATAATGAACATATGGAAGACTTAAAAAAGATTCCATATCAAGCAGCTGTTGGAAGCTTGCTTTATGCAGCTCAGGCAACTCGACCTGATATTGGCTATAGTGTTAATTTACTGTGTAAATTCTGTCAAAGTCCAAATAAGATACACTGGACTGCTGTAAAGCGCATTATGCGCTACCTTAGAGGTACTGCAAACGCCAAGTTAACTTACACCAGAAACAAATGTGATAAAATCACTGGGTACTGTGATGCTAACTATGGTGGTGATCTTGAGGATCGAAGATCAACTACAGGATATGTATTCCTCATAGGAGGTGGAGCTGTATCATGGTGCAGCAAAAGGCAGCCAACAGTAGCAACGAGTACAACAGAAGTCGAATACATGGCTCTGTCAGCTGCGTCCAAAGAAGCTATTTGGCTAAGTAAAATTATCGGAGATCTTGGTTTACAGCACATAAAAATGATCCCGATAAATTGTGATAATAATGGTGCAATTAATCTATCGAAGAACAACGTCTATCATGCAAGATCTAAGCATATAGACATTCAACACCATTTTGTCCGAGAAACTGTCAAAAGTGGACAAATTATTGTAAAAAATGTACCAACTGCAGAGATGGTAGCAGATTTTCTAACAAAACCTGTCCAGCGTGCAAAACATGAGATGTGTGCTCAAGCAATAGGCTTAAAATTTTAAGTTCCAGAAAGATTTTTTCTTTTGAAACTTTTTATAGACTACAAATTTGAACATTATTTTTTGTTTGTTTGTTTCGCCCATCTGTATTTTGTTTTCAGCATAATTTAAAACTAAAGTGGGAGTATTGAGAATATTAGTTTTAAATTCATTGTATGCCAAAAGATGGCGCCACCTGCTGTAACCACATATAGTGTATTATTCATCAGAATAAATTTAGTCTTCCATGTTCCATCAACCAGGTATGTTGTGATTTTGTTCTCATGCTTCTTTGTGTTTTATTTTCTGCATACTGAGTTTATTACTTTTTGGTAATTTTAGACACCCCCCCCCCCTCCTCCGAGATCCATTCCCTCAATAACATTATCTGTATTTAAAAATTCTTTTCTTTATTATACATTTATTTTCCACACATTTGACTAGTTTCATTCAGAGTTGGTAAAAAACCTGTTAAAAAAAAAGACTTTTTTTTGTTCTTGTTTAAACAGGTTTTTTTAAAACCTCCTTTCTTATTACATATATAAGAATAATTTTTTTTATAAAAATAGACATTGTTGGATTATAAGTAGTGTAACTTTATTTTAAAATAATTTAAATCAAATAATTACAGTGCATTTATATAAAAATTTGAAAAAATTCATATTTTAATTAAACAGTCTTATGTTCAAAGAATAAACTGCTCTATCCAGTGAAACATTGATACTCTGAACTCTTTATAAACAATTTTTTGATTACCAATAATAAACATTTGGGTGTAGTTTGGTAAATATATTATTTTTCATAATTATTCAAATATTAAATTTCAAATACTTCATGGGATTTTGTTTTTGGAATGATAATTTGAAGTCAACATTTTTTGTCATTGGATGCAGTAGATAAAGATTATTACTAATATGCTATTGCTAGCATCCCAATCTTTGAATACTCTCTTATTTGTCTTTATATTATGATTTTAATTCTTCAAGATAATCTCCCCAATCAAGAAAAAATTTATTTACAGCATGAGCAAAATCTTAAAGATCATCATGTTATGTTATTTATTGCATCAATAATTTGCAGTTTAAAAAAAAAAATATTTATTTTATACTACATATTGAATATTTTTTATCTATCTTATTTTTGATAATTTTACATGTTTGAAGCTTTTTCTTTAGAGCAATAGATAAGTTCACTAATGTATACTGATTTTAATCCTATACATAAAAAAATTACCTAAATCTGTTAAATCTAATGCTTATTGCTAAAATAAAGTGTTAAAAGTATAAATTATTTGTATCCAATAATTTGGAACAGTAAATTATAAAGAAAAAAGAGAAAGTGTCATTAGATTTCTTCTAAAAACACCAATTTGTTTTTCTGAGAAAAAAGCCAATTGGTTTAATCCGTGCCAATGCTGGTTTCATTGAAGACAAATCGATAAAAAATATCTTATTATATGGCATCTTCATCTATGGTAAATTCATTTAAAGCGATTAAACCCAATGCAAAATATAAAGTTCTTTTTAAATATAAACTTGTGCCAATTACTGGATCACATTGGTGCTCTAGATGCCAATTACTGGTGATTTCAGCAACTTTTTATAAATATATTTTTATAAAAATACTTTTTCAATTTTTTTTTCTTTTTTTTTTTTTGCTTTTAGTGGGCAAAATAGATGTACAGATATGCATTCTTTGATTTAAAAATATTTCCAAGTAAATATCTTATTTCTTTGTAATGAAAATTGAAGTAAGTTTAAAGACAAATTCTTAAAGTGCCAATTACTGGGGATGTTACCCTATATCACAAATATTTTTCAAAATATACAATGTCTTTTCTATAAAATATTCTAGTATACTTATCATAATGATAAATAAGCTTTAATATAAAAATATACAAAAAGTTTACAAGTATTTAAAAAGCAGGCATGATTCTAGCACTAGAAATATTACTATTCACGTAACAGACAAAAAATTATACGAAATATTGAACAAGAAGTAATCGGACAGAATATTAAATAGAAAACAGTTACAAAACACTTACGTGATATATTTCTTTCATTTACAATCAAGTCTAGATAGCGCAAAGATTTCTGAATTTTCTATTAAAAAACAAATGCTTAAGACTAACTTCAATAAAGCATTTGGCAATTAAATGAAGTGCGATAAAGCAGCCAAAATAATAACCATACATTCACTTGAAAGATGCCAATAATATGTGCATGAAGTTGCGCAGATAGAAGATTTTGGGCGGTTATGTTCCTGACGTCATGTTGGAATGCCCTATGAGTTGAAGGTACCCATTTGCCCTTCGTGACGTTGGCGAAACCTCTGCAATCGAACAATATGATTGGTCACATTGATGCGACCTTCCCAACCTATAATATTTAGTTCTCAGCTGGTGCTGTGTTTACTGTTAGGACGCGCGATGCACACAAAATAGTGCGTTTTCAATGGTTATTTACTCTCCTGAACTTGCACAAACTGAAATAGCTACGAATGAACAGTCGTCAATTCAAACGTTCAGTAAGCTTAGGCACGTTCCGTAATACAGTTTAGTTTTTTACTGTCAATAAAATAAGAGAGTAAATTAAAAAAAAAAATACATGTTTTATTACGATTTTTATTATATTTTTTATTATTTGTTTTAAAAAAAATCATTTTTGGATCACGGATTTGTAATTTTTTTAACTGTTTATTTCATTGTTTACATTCGTAAAGTAACGCGGATTATGGGAAATTGCGGATTATAGATTATCGACTGTATTTCATCTTCTTCAATAAGCATAATTTTGCCAATGAGTTCTTTGTCCTTTTTCCCCAAATATTGGATATTCAATTATGCACTTACAGATACGTCTATTTTTACTTCAAACATAGGCGTAGCGTCGGGGGGGGGGCCGGGGGGGGCACGTGCCCCCCCAATCATCTGCACCCGGGCGCCAGAACAGAAAGCGTAGGGGCGCCAAGTGAAGGCTTTTTTTTGTCTTTATATGCAAAAATTTGTGTATATATATCGAATTTGAATAAAACGATCTCACAAAGGGAAAATTCAAGAGCAAAACTGAACCAAGTGTATCTTTATGCATTCTGTCATTAAATAAATCAGTCTCTGCTCAAAAACACTCTTGTGTGTGTAATTGTACTTCATCGACCATTGCCAAAAAACAAACGATTTCCCTAGGGGTTGCAGAGGGGGCGCCAAATGAAGATTTTGTTTGTCTTTGCATTTAAAAATGTATATGTATGGAATTTGCATAAGAATGTCTGAAAGCCTGAAACCAAGCCGATTTCTCTAGGGTTTGCAGAGGGGGCGCCAAATGAAGATTTTGTTTGTCTTTACATACAAAAATGTATATGTATGGAATTTGCATAAGAATATCTCACAGCCTGAAATCAAGCGATTTCCCTAGGGGTTGCAGAGGGGGCGCCAAATAAAAATTTTGTTTGTATTTACATACAAAAATGTATCTGTATGGAATTTGCATAAGAATGTCTCACAGCCTGAAATCAAGCGATTTCCCTAGGGGTTGCAGAGGGGGCGCCAAATAAAAATTTTGTTTGTATTTACATACAAAAATGTATCTGTATGGAATTTGCATAAGAATGTCTTACAGCCTGAAACCAAGCGATTTCCCTAGGGGTTGCAGAGGGGGCGCCAAATGAAGATTTTGTTTGTCTTACATACAAAAATGTTTATGTATGGAATTTGCATAAAAATGTCTCACAGCCTGAAACCAAGCGATTTCCCTAGGGGTTGCAGAGAGGGCGCCAAGTTAAGATTTTGTTTGTTTTACATACATAAATGTATATGTATGGAATTTGCATAAGAATGTCTCACAGCCTGAAACCAAGCGATTTCCCTAGGGTTTGCAGAGAGGGGGCCAAATGAAGATTTTGTTTGTCTTTACATACAAAGATGTATATGAATGGAATTTGGATAAGAATGTCTCACAGCCTGAAACCAAGCGGTTTCCCTAGGGTTTGCAGAGGGGGCGCCAAATGAAGATTTTGTTTGTCTTTACATACAAAAATGTGTATGTATGGAATTTGCATAAGAATGTCTCACAACCATAAAATTGAAAGGAAAACTGTACCAAAGCATCTCTATGCCTTCTGTCATTTAAATAGGTTAGTCTCTCTTCCAAAACCCCTATTTTATGTGAATCTGCACCTCATCGATAATTCCAAAAGCAAAGCAATTCCCTGGGGGTTGCAGAGGGGACATGTGCTTCCTACGTCAAAACAGAAGACAAAGGTGGCGCTAAATGAAGATTTTGTTTGTCTTTGCATATAAAAATGTATATGTAGAATATATATTGAAATTGCATAAAAAATGTCTCACAGCTTGAAAATTCTAATTAAAACTGAACCAAATGTATCTCTATGCCGTCTAACATTTAAATTGGTTAGTCTCTACTCAAAAATCCGCTTCTGTGTGAAACTGTACCTCACCGACAATTGCCAAAAACCAAGCGATTTCCCTAGGGGTTGCAGAGGGGGGCGGGGGGGAATGTGTCTCGGACGCCAAAACGAAAGGTGAAGGAGGCGTCAATTAAGATTTTTTTGTGTTTACATACAAAAATATATGTAACGACTTCGGGTGTTGTCATGTCGTGGAATAATAAACTGGGACTCGGGAGCTTCTTGTTGGTTCGAAACCCTTTTATTTGGCCGCTCTTCGTACAGAGGGATCCGCGAGTCCGGTCGGAGGTCGCCCCGGCCGTTTACGTTGATTATTTAGCATTTACATGGCCGTAGGTTCTCCAGTCATCTCAAATCTGCAAAGTCTCTCCTTTTTCGCGCGTGTTCTTGCTAATATGTTAGAGATTGTCATATTTTCCAGCAGAGGGCACAGTTGTGAATTTGGGAGGAACATTTAATTTAATTGGTTCTTCAGCTCCTGATTGACATGTGGTCAAAGCCCGCACAATTCCCGGACACATGACGCACGAGGCCCCAACCACAAATTGCTGCAAAAATCCCTTAGATCATCAATTTTAATCTTAAGGAACGTCCAAAATTGATCTCTGAAAGTAATAAATGTTAGGTTGGGAAAGAAAGTTACCAGGGGCAAAATAGCATTCAGCTTCAGACTTAACATTAAAAAATATTAATTGGAACTTTAAACTTTTGAATTCAATTTTAAATTTTAGTTTTAAAAAAAGGGTTAGTTTTTATCCTTTCATATCCCCCCCTCCAAGTTGAGGTCCACCAAATTTGCCTGCAAATCTGGGGGGACTCCCTAGGAAAATGGAGAAGACAAAATGATCAGAATTTACTTATGCAACGCTAGATTTTAAAGATTAATATTAAAGTTAAATATAAAGTAAATTTAATGTTAAAGGAAAGTTTTCTAAGATGTGAGGACTGAATTTTTCTGCTGGAAAAAATATTTAAAATTTAAATTTCAGACATAAATTTTAAGTAAGTAATCGACACTTTTAAGTTTTTATGTTAAAAATTTGGGATATAGATCTCGAGACGACCTGACCGAACTTTACATATAATATTTGAAATATATAAAAAAATTGACATAAAATATACAAGTATAAACATTAGGAAAATTTGAGAAAAATAATAGAGGCAATACCTGGAAAAACAATGTAATAAAATAATTTGCAATAGTGACCATATTTTCTTGCTTGGAAGTCCATTGGTCAACAAGTTTGTGCTTTTTTAGTTAAAGTCCTTAAGCACCTATTTCACATTTTATATGAAGTTAAACTGTCAAAATGTAAATTTATACACAATTATAATACATGAAATTACACATAAACATAGGAAAACTTAAAAAAAATATGTTTTCTATAAAATTGGAAAATGTGGAAAATTTGAAAATGTTAAAAAAAATGTTGGCATAAAAAATTGATAAAAAATAAATAGTTGTAAATATGAAATATAATAACATTGAAATAAGTATGAAAATAAAGAAAAATAATATGTTGAAGTCTATTTACATTGAAAATTACTTACAAGGTAAGTAGAATTTATCCTAAACCGTTGAAGGTTTTAGCATATCCTAAACCATTAAAGGTTTTAGCAAATCCTAAACCACAGTGAGGTTTTAGCAAAAATTAAAAAAAAAGAAAAATGAGCTTTGGTTTAATTCTTTTGTGAGAAGATGCAGATGCAGTTTACCTATAAGTAAAGGTATTTATTATTTAGCACACTGAGATGTGTTTTTCTCAGTGGCATTAATAAATCCAAATCACAATATAAACCACATCTACATCTCACTGATAGCTCATAAAAATTTCCTGAGTAAAAAAAAAATTTAAGAACATTTTTCCTCACTAAGGCCAGAATGCTCTTTGTTTTCCATGCAAATTTTTATGCAAATAGCAAAAATCTTTAATTTTTAAGGTTTTTACTACTGCAAATGGGACAAAAGGGGGAAAAATGGTGAAATATAAAATAAAGAAAAATAAAATAAAATAATGGATCCTGATTCAAAACAAATAGGCCAATGACCCTGCATTTAAAGCACATGGGCAACTTATTGACAGTTTTGTTGTTGTTGTTACTGGATCCTTTTATTTTCATTGAGTGCCCGAGTATATCTTATCAACAGTTGCCACATTTGCTGAGATGGTAAGTCATTGAATCCTTTTTGTTTGCAAGGGGGTGTGTTCTGGTTGAATTTCACAAACTAAAAAAAAATGTTTTAAAGACTTAATGGGCTGGAACCATGGTCATCTTTAAAAACTTAATAGGTGGTGTTAGACATTAGTGGACTTACCACGGTTAAAGTGGGGTTACCACGGTCATGTCTAAACCATTGGCTTAATTGTTTGAAAATATTTTTAACATGTTTTTTAGAAATCGACAGGGGTGAAATACCTGTTCAAATATATTTTTTAATGATATGGGAATTGTTAAAAATTTGAATAAATAAACATGGTTGGGGCGGCCAACTCACTGGGTACTGTAATAGGGAAGGAACATAATATAATTTTTAAAGCAATACTGGGTAAAAATACTAAATTAAAAACTCAAACATTAAAATATAATATAATGTAAAATATAATAATTGGGTATACAAAAATCTAAAATGAGTAATAAATTGTACAAAATTCTATATATGAAAAGTAAAACTTGGAAAAACGAATTGAGGTTGTCTTTATGAAAAAATAAAAATACTTACATACACAAAAAGGTTTAAAATATGGAGTAAGATAACACATAAACTGATATAAATATCTATTTACAAAAATGTGGAAATCTGAATGTGCTCACCTGAATTTATAAAAATGAAATTAATAAAATAGAACACTAAATATTTGCAAGAATAAAATTGCACATGTACTATTGATAATATTTAATTTAAATACATGTAACCTATTTAAGCAGTTTATTTACAGTATGTCATAAACATTAAAATCAAATAAACTTATTTTTTGGTATCTCACATATGCTTCACCGGATGAATAAGAAAACAAAACTACTGTTACTTTAACTTATCACAATTTTAACGCGTATGTAAAATATCAATCACAAAATTTTCTAAAATGTTAATAATAAACTTTAAATCCTGCAAGAAATATTAAATAAAGCTAATAAAAATCTTAATAAGTATGAGTTTTGTTAAAATCTTTAAAATCCCTTTAATACCGTAACATCATTTTAAACAAACTACTTTAGAACTCCATGAACGCTGTCAAAATTTTAAAAATTTTCACTCTGTAACAGTATTTTTTTTTCTTTTCATAATTAAATAATTCAATTTTCATTCACACAAACACTTTCATTCCTTGGTACTTTCGGCAATAACACATTCATAGTAAACATAAAATAAAAAATAAAAACATTGTTTGGTGTAAAATAAAACTTTTAACGAGAATATTTTATAAAATAAATGATGGAAATGAGGAATCTGCATTTTTACTAATGTTAGTAAAAAAGGTTAAATGAAAAATAAACACATATTCTGCACAATAAAACTTTTTTTTTTCTTGTAATTAAAATATTTCATAAAATAAATAATGCAAAAAAGAAATCGGTAGGGTAACACATTGAAATGATAACATAAAGGTAAAAGGAAAATACGTAATTTTTTCACCAATGAGATGTAATCTTCAACAAAAAATAACGTCAATGTCAAAGAAAAAATAAATAAAAAGCATACCTGTAAATTAGATTATCCAATTATTTTTTTCTCTTAAGAAAGAAAAATTTAATATTTACAAACTACTAAATTACTATTTTTTTTCCATTTCAAATAACTTTTAAGGATAAATAACTAAATAAAACATTCTAGTCCATCATAGATCATGATTTGTCCGCTAAAAAAGTAAAAATAAATAAATTTCCACATCCTAACTCTTGAGTGAATCATCTGTACGGTGATAGAAAACGGAGATCTCGACCTTTGCTCTCCTGAAAACCATATGGTCGTAAATCTGACCCACTTCCGCGAAATAAAGTTCGGTCCATTCTGCGACTCTGCTTGGAGAAGAGAAAAAATGCATCACTTGAGATTGTCCGTTTTTGCTTTGATTGTTAAAGAATCACATCTTAATATTTGCGGTTTCTCATTCAGTTCAGTTGAGTCGGAGGAAAGTTCTAAATGAGTTGCATTAAATGTTAGTACGCATAACTGATAAATTGTTCACAACAGACTTAATGTTTTTTTTTCTTTTTCTCTTTTTTTCTTTTCACGATTGTCCAAAAATTATTCGGAACGTGGATAGTTTCTGTTTTAACGACATTGTTCATGGGGGATATTTCCTTTCTCTGGCTTAATCTTTTTTTTTTTTTTTTTTTTTTTTTTTTTTTTTGTCGACGGTAAATGGCGTTTCCGAGGGAAAGGAATTCTCTAGCACTTCTGAATTTTCGCGGCTTGGTGGTAAGGCAGAGGGATTGGTTCTTCACGCGCTTTTTATCCTGCGCGACTTTTAATATATGTAACGACTTCGGGTGTTGTCATGTCGTGGAATAATAAACTGGGACTCGGGAGCCTCTTGTTGGTTCGAAACCCTTTTATTTGGCCGCTCTTCGTACAGAGGGATCCGCGAGTCCGGTCGGAGGTCGCCCCGGCCGTTTACGTTGATTATTTAGCATTTACATGGCCGTAGGTTCTCCAGTCATCTCAAATCTGCAAAGTCTCTCCTTTTTCGCGCGTGTTCTTGCTAATATGTTAGGGATTGTCATATTTTCCAGTAGAGGGCACAGTTGTGAATTTGGGAGGAACATTTAATTTAATTGGTTCTTCAGCTCCTGATTGACATGTGGTCAAAGCCCGCACAATTCCCGGACACATGACGCACGAGGCCCCAACCACAAATTGCTGCAAAAATCCCTTAGATCATCAATTTTAATCTTAAAGAACGTCCAAAATTGATCTCTGAAAGTAATAAATGTTAGGTTGGGAAAGAAAGTTACCAGGGGCAAAATAGCATTCAGCTTCAGACTTAACATTAAAAAATATTAATTGGAACTTTAAACTTTTGAATTCAATTTTAAATTTTAGTTTTTAAAAAAGGGTTAGTTTTTATCCTTTCATATATAAGTATGGAATTTGGTAAAAATGTCTCATATCCAGAAAATTCGAAAGGAAAACTAAATCAAATGTATCTCTATGCTTTCTGTCATTTAAATAGATTAGCTTTTGCTTAAAAATCTCTTCAGTGTGAAATTGTACTCTCACCGATAATTGCAAACGGCAACCGATTTCCCTAGGAATTGCTAAGGAGACATGAGCCTTGGACGCCAGAACGAAAGGCGAAGGGGCGCCAATTAAAATTTTGTTTGTTGTAATATATACTATAAACAAGTTGGAAATTCCACGTAAAGCGTAGCAAATGAGGTTCGTTCGTTGATAACGAAGTTTTAAAATATTCAGATCTTGCTGATATAGTAGAGCGTACTTCGGATACAGTATAGTGGTCGAAATCTTTGTGTTCCTGTAAATATGCAGGGAGTAATTCTTATTATACTTCATTAACGTATATCTTATTCATAAAATGTGAAGTAGTTTAATATAATTAAAACACCCCCCAAACAATGTTTCCCCGTATAACATTATTTAGTGGAATACATTTGTGTGGCCCTGTAATTAAATAGTAAATATTCTTTGCATCACAGATTATACAAAATGTATTTTTAGTACATATTTCATAGATTCATGTCGATTCTATTATAATCAAATGAGTATAACACCATTAAAATGCATTTGAAACTTTTTTCCCCATTGACCGTAATGTAACGGAATACTTTTGATTGTCCTTGTAATTGATCAATGCATCCGATTTTTATAACATTTGAAATGACTCGACAAAATTATGTAATAAATATACGTTTTAAATTTCAAACGATTAAAATGCATTTGAAACTTTTTTCCCCATTGACCGTAATGTAACGGAATCCTTTTGATTGTCCCTGTAATTGATCTATCCATACGATTTTCATAAAATTTGAAATGACTCGATAAAATTATGCAATAAATATACGTTTTAAATTTCAAACGATTAAAATTCATTTGAAACTTTTTTCCCCATTGACCGTAATGTAACGGAATCCTTTTGATTGTCCCTGTAATTGATCTATCCATCCGATTTTCATAAAATTTGAAATGGCACGACAAAATTACGTAATAATTATGTATTTTAAATTTCAAACGATTCGGTTGGGTAGTTTTTGCGTTGTTATATGCGGACGGACAGACAGACAGACAGACAGACAGACGGACGGACTGAGCGACAACAATAGGTGCTACGTATTTACATAATTACGAACGCACCTAAAAAAGAATTTGAAACTAAGTGCACGATGTCGACCCGAATCTACATAAATTTAGCTTTTGTAACTATTAACAATTACTAAAGATATAAGTTAAGCTTAGAATTTTTACAGAATTTCATGCTATCAATGTAATGAAGGAGCGAATAAAATAAGTAAACTGATTATGTATATCAATTTGATAAAATCTAAAATAATGATTAAAATCAGTGTATCTTATATATTACGATGTTGAAACAAAAGTTAGAAAGAAACTATTATAATGTCAAAGTAATCTTCCATGATGAGGAAGTAATAAAAGTGCAGCTTAAGTCTGCTTGTTTCTTAATTTAATTAATTTTGTAAAGATGGTTTTCTTTTATTAATAACTTGTAAATAAATATGATTAATCGAGACATTATCTCAGTCTGTTTTATTTAGTGATAAGTTGATGTGTGTCACCTTTTCTAGGAGTAATTTTCTTGTAGCATTTTTGTTACATTTTTCTTTTTGGGTTACATTTGATTTACAAGGAAAATTTCTTATAGTCCTATTAAAATATTTCTAAAAGTTTTTTTTTTGGGGGGGGAGGGGGGGGGCAAACTTATTTTAAATTGAAATTTTGCAAAAAATTATAAGTGATAGGGTCCTTGTAAATAATCACAATGCAAACTTATGTATTTATTTTAATTAACATTAAATAATTTACCTATTTAGAGCGACGGTTATATTTAATTATTTTTTATCTCGCGATGTCTTATCACTAGAATTTCTTTTGATGTATGATCACAATGGTTTGTCATTTTAAGTAAATTAAATTGTACCAAAGTTACTTTTGGTGCGGTTAGGAAATGTTTGGATAGAGTAGGTAAAATTTTAACCAGTTATAAAGAGTGTATTTATATCTATACAGCAAACTGCAAAATTAAATGTATTTCGCTTATTTTAAAAAAAAAAATAAAAATAAATAAATAAATAAATAAACTTTTGTGTTGTTATATATTACAGTGTCAGTATCAACCATTCAAAATGCATTAGGTCAATGTTTTGAGAATCTAAAGAAATTTTGTTCTATGATTTTCTTGAAGGAGGGGGGGGGGGTGTAAAATCCGAGAACACTGTTTCCCACAGGCACAAAATATCATTTTATAACTAGCGCATGAAGCAAAAATATGAAATAATATAAAATACAACTCATGATTACCTTATTATTTTATAAGAAGCCCAAAAATAACTTTTATTAAGTTGGTAATACTTTATTATTGATTTTATTTTTAAAAAACCTACTAACTAAAATTTTTATCATTGTTAAATATTGTAAGAAATTGTTTTTTCAATGTAACTCTTAGATCCAAACTGCATTTTTTCACACATTTTTTTTTTTTTTTTCATTCGAACAGGTTCTCTTATTTTCAATTTTATAACTGAATAGTATTTTCACTTTTCGATAAACTCAGAAATACTTTTAGAAGAGTTGTCAATTTGGCATTTCGAACTGAATTTCCGGGCGGTGATAGTGAGAGTGAGGCAAAAAAATTACCTCCTTGAGACAGTAACATGCCTTAAGATTTAATTCGTTTATGGAAAATAGAAATAAAAACATTTGATCATAAATCTCTTCAATAATCACGATTGCAATTGTCATGCTTTTAAGTTTAAAATTTAGTCAGAATATATGTTAGGAAGTTTTTTGTTGTTATGGAAGGGGAAAAAAATATCTTTTCAAGAATCGGCTTAAATGTCTGTTTAAATTCTTTATTTTCTGCGTTTGGCAACATATATTTTCTTTATATACAGGATGTTTCTAAATTCATGGTACAAACTTTAAGGGCTGATAGTACACATAAAGACAAACAATATTAAATGGGAAACTAAGGGTCCCAAACGTCTTCCGAAGGAGATAGGCGCCATTAAAATTTAGGGTCCTAAAATTCAAATGATTATAAAAAACAGAAAAATTGGTCGATTCGTTTGCGGTTTTCACTAAAACTATTCTTTATGTCAGTATTGTCTTGAAAATAAATTATAAAAATAAATTTCAAAAAATGCTGATAGAGGGCGCTTTAGACTTTGGAGTAACGAACAACTATTTTCTACCGTTATTTTTTGCATCTCATTAATTTTTTTTTAGAAGCTTAGATATAAACTTAAATTTTGAGCTCAAAATCTAAGTCATTGGGAGTGGTTAAGCAGCCCTAACTGAACTGTGGGGGGGAGGTTCAAATTCCAAATGATTATAAAACACAGAAAAATTGGTCAATTGATTTGCGATTTTCACTAAAATTATTCTTTATGTCAGTATTATCTTGAAAATAAATTATAAAGATAAAATTCAAAAAATGCCGATAGAGGGCGCTTTAGAATTTGGAGTAACATACAACTATTTTTTACCGTTATTTTTTGTATCTCATAAATTTTTTTTAGTAGCTTAGACATAAACTTAAATTTTGAGATGAAAATCTGAATCGTTGGGAGTGGTTAAGTAGCGCAAACTGAACTGTGTTCAATGGGGGTGGGGTGTGGGGAGGTTCAAATTTCAAATGATTATAAAAAAAAAAAGGGAAAAATTGGTCGATTCGTTTGCCGTTTTCACTAAAACTATTCTTTATGTCAATATTTCCTTGAAAATAAATTTTAAAGATTAATTTCAAAAAATACTGTTAGAGGGCGCCTTAAACTTTAGAGTAACCAACAACTATTTTTAACTGTTATTTTTTGTATCTAATTAAATGCTTGTAAAAGTTCAAACTTAAATTTTGAGCTCAAAATCTGCATCGTTGTGAGTAATTAAGTAGCGGAAAATTGAAATGTGTTCGAGGGGTGGGGAGGGTAACATTTTAACTCCTGAACACAGTTCAGTTTGCGCTTCTTAACACCTCTCATCGATTTAGAATTTGAGCTCAAAATTTAAATCTAAGCATTTGCAAGCATTTGATTAGATACAAAAAATGACGGTTAAAAATAGTTGTTGGTTACTCTAAAGTTTAAGGCGCCCTCTAACGGTATTTTTTGAAATTAATCTTTAAAATTTATTTTCAAGGAAATATTGACATAAACAATAGTTTTATCGAAAACGGCAAACGAATCGACCAATTTTCCTGTTTTTTATAATCATTTGAAATTTGTACCTCCCCACCCCCATTGAACACAGTTCAGTTTGCACTACTTAACCACTCCCAATGATTCAGATTTTCATCTCAAAATTTAAGTTTATGTCTAAGCTTCTAAAAAAAATTTATGAGATGCAAAAAATAACGGTAAAAAATAGTTGTACGTTACACCAAAGTCTAAAGCGCCCTCTATCGGCATTTTTTGAATTTTATCTTTATAATTTATTTTCACGATAATACTGACATAAAGAATAATTTTAGTGAAAATCGCAAATCAATCCACCAAATTTTCCGTTTTTTATAATCATTTGAAATTTGAACCTCCCCCCACAGTTCAATTTGCGCTACTTAACCACTCCCAACAATTTAGACTTTGAGCTCAAAATTTAAGTATATTTCGAAGCTTCTAAAAAAATTTAATGAGATGCAAAAAATAACAGTAAAAAATACTTGTTCGTTACTTCAAAGTCTAAAGCGCCCTCTATCGGCATTTTTTGAAATTTATCTTTATAATTTATTTTCAAGACAATACTGACATAAAGAATTGTTTTAGTGAAAACCGCAAACGAATCGACCAATTTTTCTGCTTTTTATAATCATTTGAATTTTTGGACCCTAAACTTTAATGGCGTCTATCTCCTTCGGAAGACTTTTGGGACCCTAAGTTTCCTATTTAACATTGTTTGTCTTGATGTGTATTATCATCCCTTAAAGTTAGTACCATGAATTTAGAAACACACTGTATTTACAAATTCATTTGCATTAGTATATATAATACAATGAAGATTTGAAACTAGAAATGTCCTGAAATATTTCACCATGATTTTCATTCTGCTGCTATTGAGTATTTTCAGGGTATTTTGTGAACACATAGTAATTTAAAGTATACTGTAAAATTATCCAATTAATACTTATGTTTTTTCACTGATTTTTTGTACGAGCAGGATCTGATCCTAAACTATGAAAATATAAACGGGCCGGGCTCGGATGAAACTTTTAATACCCACGCCGGGCCGTGCTGAGCCCGTGCATGGAAATTCCTGTAAATGTAGACTTCTAGCATGTTCCACTGGAAGGACATGCTAAAGAGACGGTCACCATATGTACGAAATTTATTCTGCGAGCCATTTTTTGACCGACAATCATTTTCAGGGAATTTCTTTATCTCTCTTGATCGTTTTCCTCCCTGTTTTAAAACATTGTGAACTCTTTGACAAAAAATGCAAATTTCTGTATGTTTTAATTCTGAATTTCTTAATTAAAATTAAACCTTTTAAAGTTCCAAAAAAAACGCTAAATAATTATTTAATAGAATTAATTTATATTTGTTAGTTTTATGACGCCTACCAAAAGAAAAAGATTTTTTATTACTTTTTTGGGGCTAAGGGGGGGGGGGGGGCGCCAAATTGAAAATTTGCCAAGGGGCGCTGTTTTTGCTTCACTGGTGCCCCCCCCCAAAAGTTTTGGTCACGCTACGCCTATGACTTCAAAGAATCTTCCTCACATTATAGTCTAATTGAGCTTCATTTAACATTTTTTTCTTCTTGTCTATTTTTTTTTGTGTTCTTGATATCAAAATCATTTTATAACCATTTCAAATGTCATTAATTTTTAGAATTTCATTTGCTTTTACTTGGACATGCATTTTAGCTTTGAAGTTTTTACTAAGATTATTTGCAGATGTGGCAGCATGATATTCATCGAAAACGCAATTAAACACAGTTTGTGTCAAAGTCATACTGCGTCTGGTTTTCTATTTCCTAAATCTTTCGAAGACCTTTTCTTAAAATTTCAAATCTAATCAGTACCTGATATGCTATCTAAAAATGGGCAATCATTTGATTAAATTATGTACAATAAATTTCAAATCGTTCCATTATTGAGAAAAACACACTGTGCATTACGTAAACATTTTAAAGTATTTTTTGAACTTATGCTATTCTAATTCCAGTGAAATAAAGAATTTTATCTAGAAAAGTTTAATATAACAACTTAAAAATGCTACAAACATCAAGCCTAACAGTATACCCATTTTACCCAATTTACAAATTTTAAAATAAAACAATAAAAACAAAAAACAATTTCTTATTTGTAATTTGGAAAGGCAGGTAAAGTGCTTAATTCACAAAACGATCTCAAATAAATTAGTTTGTGCGAAATATTATAAGCTGTAAAAAGAAGTTTAATCAGGCCACATGTGACATAAAATTGTCCTCAATTAGTTTTACTGTTGCCACCTCAAATATAACAAACGATAAAAACAAAAATGATGTAGGAGATAAAAGCTAAAACCTCAAGCAACCATAAATAATTTTTTAAATTACAAATATGTTAAGAAAATTAAACAATTTTTTTTACTCCTCATTTTACCCCACCTGACCCTACTTCAAATATAATTGTATATTATAAATATTTTAAGAACTAAAGAAAGAAGAAAAAAGAAATCTTTTATACAATGATTAGAAGGGTACTGAGTAAGAAAAATATATTAATATCACTAGGAGATGTATAAATAAACGAATGCATTCTATGGTCATAAGTTTAACTTTAGCCAGAGGAATTATGAATTTGACTGACTATCTTAACTCAGTATGTTATTCTTCCTATGTAAATAACAGTCTATCCTACTTCATTAGGAATTTTATCTTCTGTAAATTTCTAAAAACTAGTTTTTATGTCTATGTCTATTATATCTCTCTTGAATAAATTTATATACTGGCTCTTTAAGTTAATGAAATTGTGTTTGCATACTAAAATTTGCATTAGATAATCACTTAAATAAAGAATTATATAATTATACAATACTTTTCCTAAGTAAAATACCACACTATTAAATGATACATAAAGAAATTTATGATATGCGATTATGTAACAGTATGTGACAAAGAGCATATGTTATGTCATGCAGACCGATCACCAGTATATGAGAGCCCAGGATAATGATTCAACTGAATTATAGGTCACCTTCAGTTTACCTTTAATGACCTTTGTCGAAGACAAGATGAGATATGATATTTGCAAACCCTAATACTAATTGTCACCACTACTTCTGAATAATAACCTATTTTTAATAAAAGAATCTCTGTGATTAAATATTATGTAAAAATAGTGGTAACAATCGGCCTACTGACATACAGGCTCACCACTCCTATTACTCTTTTGATGTTGTGTTTTACTCTATTTAAAAAGTAGTAGTTTTACTCTTCAAGGCGTCACTTAACTGAAGCTAATCCAAGTAAATATTAAATATTTCTTACGAAATCTTCTTGTATTTAATAAAATCTTGCTTTGTTTAATGACACAGAAATCCAGTTATTTTACTATATCATGATTTTGCTAACTTTCTTAAGAAATCTGAATAATATCTCAGTCACCCAGAATTCATGCGATCTAGGATCATTCATGTGATCTGTATTGACAAAATACTTAATACAGTACTTTAATAAGTATAAACAGCTTATGTATGGCTTTATTAGAATGCATCCTACTCTAAATCTTTATAATTTCTTAAAATTAATTTTCATGAGCTTGTACTCTGAGTACCTAAGTTTTTGGAATTGTGTTTGTATAGTAAAAGATTCAGTCGATAAAATCCCCTTTAAAAAAGGCATCATGTGTGATTTCAGAATTTACTGTAGAGATAAAATGCTAGCACAAAATTCATGATTTTCTCCTTTAAATGAAAACTTATACAATAAATGATTTAAATTGAGCAAAACTTATTTAATAGTAGGAAATTTAGAGATGCATTGGTGTTTATACTATGTTTACAAAAGATATTGACATTGTAAAAATATAAATATCTGAAGAAACTTATAATTCTACTATCTCCTACACACACAAACAACAAAACTAAATCAAATAAAAATTAGTTTGATAAACTCTCAAATTATGTAATACTGTACTTTCATCCAGTTTTTTTATAGTATGAGTTTCCTTAATCTAAGGTGCAGATTTACAAAAAGTAAATAGAAGAAATGTGATATATCTTTCAACTAAAAAAATCAATTCTATGTTTTTTAAAGCAGCAAATGATAAAATGTAATAACTATTAATTGTTGAATAAATACTTTTATTTATTTTATCAATTCAATCAAACACCAGTTCAAAAAAAAATTACAATACATGATTTAATATGAGCAATACTATTAAATAATACTATGAGACGAAGAGGATAGTAGTGTTAAGTCTGTTTCTTTACAATTAAATCAATCATTTTGAAAAGGGGTAACTCCTATGCAATAGCAGAATTACTAGACAAAAATTGTTACCAAATTAAAGGTTAAATACAGCACTCTTTTTGTGCTACCTAAGTGCATATCCTGTTACCCCAGCATACTATAATTTATGACAGAAAATTCCATAATCTAATACAATTGAGACACAATAAACATAATATTTTACATTATATTGCCCATGAAACCCCGCCAACTCATATGCAATAGCACAGAAATTGACACCTTTTCAAAATGTCGAATTCTATTTTTCTCATTTATTTTAAACAAAAATTGTAAAATAACTTTTTCCCTCCTTAAAAAAAGCTTCTGAGCTACTTGTTTTATATTGTTTGAATTTCGCTATTTTACTAATTTATAAATTGTATTGATTCAAATTGAGTTTTTTTTTATTGCAAATTATCTTCAAATAGCATATAGCAATTTACATACTCAAAAAATAACGTTCTGTAAAACATGCATCATACACCCCGTATTTGATTGCAATTAATGAGAAAATTGGTAATTGCCCTTCATCAAAACATCAAATTTCATATTTTAGACTTTCATTCCAATCTGTTACCCTGCATGTATAACAGAGTGGACAGTATTGCAATAAAATATTTATTTTAACTGAAATATAATTTTGTAAGCATTATTTCTACACAGTATAGCATCTAAATTATTTAAAGTTGTAAAATTAAGTATGAGTTATGCAAAATTTGTTTTCACTTTTTAAAAAATATACTAATTAATCTGTGTTAGTCCCTGTCCACTATGTTATATAATTTTTTACTTAAAATCATTTAGTAAACAGGAATTTATGAAGTATTTCTTCAAATTAAATTAGTTATTTTATTTATTACTTGTTGTTTCTGATTATAAGAGTTTTTTTTTTAAATTTTTGTTGAGATTTAGTTGTATAATTGATTGTGCTGCTTGTGTAACAAAGTGGAGAATATTGGAATAGAACAGCTATTATTCCTGTCGGATTTTTTCATATTACATTAATTTTTTTAATATAATACTTTCACTCATTTTTTAAATATAAGATGCATTTTCTAAGATGCATAAGAATGCATTTAAAACTGAAATATTTAAAATTTGTGGCTTTTGCTTACTTCTTAAAAGAAAATAAATAAATAATACTGTAAACCATGACACTCAATTTTACATCAAAACAATGTTTTAATTTACCATGAGAAAGATGAGAAAATTATTAACTAGTAAGTTTAAAAATACAATTAGCAAGAATTATGCTTGTCTAACATAAAGTACATAGAATTCTTTATGATCATGGGAACATTTATGTAGTTTTATTCAAAAAATAATTTCAATATTTTTATCAAAAGCAAGCTTTGCATATGAAAATCAAAGATGTATACGACAGACACATAATTTGGACTATTATAATATTTAAATGAAATGATAGCGATCGAATAGTATTTGCTGATTATACCCTGCACTTAGATATAATATAAAAATTACCAACTCATATAGAAAAAAAATTAAGAGGTCAGTCCAGAACTATTGATGACAATCACATGATTAGTCCATTATTATAGAGATGTTAGGAGGAAATGTTGCCATGCCAAAAAGAATTTTTGTATTTGACAAAACAAACCAGAAGCACACAGAGTTGACCCACAAACAAAACAAGACTTTAGAAGTATAATTCAATTGCAAAAAAAAAAAAAAAAAAAATGCATGTCTGATTAGCTTAGAAAACTATTATTTATGAATTGAGGAAACATGCCAAATCAATATTCAATTAATTATTTACATAATTTTAGAAAAACACCCAGGTCATGCTGGATGTAAAAAATACATGAAAAATGAGGCATGCTTTATCGAAATCTTTTGAAAGTTTTTTAAGAAAAACAAATAAGCAACATTTCCCCCCTAAAAAAAATAATCTTGGCATATTTGTCATCTATTTTTAAAAGTTTTACTGCAATAAAGCTTATCCAGGGTAACATATTGAGGTACAATTTATCCTTTTCTGGTCTAAGTTTTAATTTTAGGAGAAAGATTCGTTACTGTAATGTAACAAAAATTAAAAAAAACAAAACGTTTTAATGAAAACTAATGAACTGGTCAGGAGTTATTTCCTTTTTATCAAACTGACAGCTGTGACAATTGTGGAAAAATTTTACAATTTTTATTATTTTATTACTAAATGCTAAAACATAAGAGATACGATAACAGTAAATGCAATGAGACATACAGGGTTCATACACAATTTTAACAACAACAGAAAAAAAAATACAAGAGATTTTTAAGTGGTATCTATATAATATGAGACAAAAGTTTTTTAAAGAATGGTTATCAGATAGTCCTTTGGAAAATTATAGAACAAACAAAACATTTTCTCCTGTATCAGTCATGAGATGTCTTTCTAGTTCACAATGTCTAGAAAATCCTCGCAGAACCAGAAACACAAGGATTTTACTTTGTATGAGTCAAGAGATGCTTTCTTAGATCACCACTTTGAGAAAATCCTTTGGAACATATTTCACAAATAAAAGGTTTTTCCCCTGTATGAGTCAGGCGATGCCTTCTTAAATCATTATTCCGAGAAAATCCTTTGGAACATATTTCACAAACAAAAGATTTTTCACCTGTATGAGTCAAGCGATGCCTTCTTAGATTACTATTATCTGAAAATCCCTTGGAACATACTTCACAAATAAAAGGTTTTTCACCTGTATGTGTCAAGAGATGGGTTCTTAGATTACTATTATTAGAAAATCCTTTGCAACATGCTTCACAAACGAAAGGTTTTTCACCTGTATGAGTCAAGCGGTGCTTTCTTAGACTACTATTGTCAAAAAATCCTTTGGAACATATTTCACAAACGAAAGATTTTTCACCTGTATGAGTCAAGCGGTGCTTTCTTAGACTACTATTGTCAAAAAATCCTTTGGAACATATTTCACAAACAAAAGGTTTTTCACCTGTATGAGTCAGGCGATGCCTTCTTAAATCATTATTCCGAGAAAATCCTTTGGAACATATTTCACAAACAAAAGATTTTTCACCTGTATGAGTCAAGCGATGCCTTCTTAGATTACTATTATCAGAAAATCCCTTGGAACATACTTCACAAATAAAAGGTTTTTCACCTGTATGAGTCAAGCAGTGTTTTCTTAGGCTACTGTTGTCAGAAAATCCTTTGGAACATATTTCACAAACAAAAGGTTTTTCACCTGTATGTATCAAGAGATGGGTATTTAGGTCACCATTCTGAGAAAATCCCTTGGAACATATTTCACAAATAAAAGGTTTTTCTCCTGTATGCGTCAAGAGATGGCATCTTAGAGAACTATTCTGAGAAAATACTTTAGAGCATATTTCACAAACAAAAGGTTTTTCACCTGTATGCGTCAAAAAATGCGTTCTTAGATGACTACTCTGAGAAAATCCTTTGGAACATACTTCACAAATAAAAGGTTTTTCTCCAGTATGCGTCAAGAGATGCCCTATTAGAGTACTACTCTGAGAAAATCCTTTGGAACATATTTCACAAACAAAAGGTTTTTCACCTGTATGGGTCAAGAGATGCTTTGTTAGATAACTATTGTAAGTAAATCTTTTTGAACATGTTTCACAAATGAAAGATTTCTCCCCTCTATAAATGGAGGAATGTTTTCCTTTATCCTCTTTTTGAACAAAGTGCTGTTCACTTAAAGA
>CAXHSM010000921.1:2260866-2393000 GCA_964019185.1 Maratus speculifer
TGAAAAATTGAAAGTTGCCACACATAAAATTTTGTGTCATCATAAAATCAAATCACAAGTTTTAAAACATTCAATAGAAGAATATATAAAAAAAATAATCCCAACATCAATTTATTTTAGTAAAGATGATTAAAAAGTAAATTGATTTTACACACTCATTATTAATGTACAGACGCCAACACAACGAATGATTCACGACGAAGGATTTCATTCATGTCTAATGAATCAATGCATACATAATTTCAATTAACAAAGTTATTAAAAAAAGAGAAGTAGAAAGCATTTATCAAAATTTGCGAATTTAACACTTAAACATTTTCTCCGATAGAAAATTTGACACTATTGGATTTTTCATAACACACGAAAATTAAGGTTAGATTCTTTGGTGAACTTGTTTCGGGGAATAGCTCACTGATTGCCAGTGATACCACTAGAAATAAAAAATAAAAAATGCTCGTTGTGCATCAGTTTTATTATTAAATGATATAAGTTATAAGTCAGTTATTCTGGATGATATCGATGGAACAATTTCACTTATTCCTTATCGAATGAGTGAATGAATGAATCCTTTTCAATTAGTTAAATGTAAAAATATACGATTCATTCTTGTTTTGGCGTTTTGTGTCTCGTTCTGTTTGTGATATCAGGTAATTTTGAAAGCGTCAATTTATTAATCAATCTATTTGATCAATCTATCACGTCAATTTATCACTCTCTTTACTAAAATAACTTAATGCTAACATAGTTTCTTTGATTAATCTTCAACTAAAATTATACAATTTGTGGGTTGACTTTCCGAAATTTCATTTTGCCGATAGTTATTTAAAGCACTCTTTTCTTTTTTAAGTTCTAAATAAAGTTTCTTTAAAAAAAATTGCGCTATTAAAAATAAAAATACCTTTTAAACCTTTGCAGGGTGCTGGATTGATAGACATACCACGTAATTTTAATTCCCAAATGCCATATTGGCACCAGAATTTTGTTAAAGAAAATTACGGTTTATTGAATGCGTGAAATATAGCGTTTTCTTATTTAAGAATAAAATTGTTTTCAAATTCCGGTGTCACTCATTTATTTCAATACTTAAGCAATGAATTTGCCCTGCCTCGCACAGGGTTAAAGTATCATTAAGAAGTACAATTTGTAAACAATTGCAATCAATAATTTTAAATGTTATTGCAAAAAATCTTTTTAAATGCTGCACAAAATTTATCGTATAAAAAGCAAAATTTTTATTTCTTTGACCACTGATTGTGAAAATATATTTTGAACAGGGTGGTTACAACTAGTTTTCCTCCTTGACGTGGTTAAAACCAATGCAACCTTTCTTCGAAAGAAATAGATTCGTGGTCTTGGTTTGAAAAAAAACTTTAAAAAAAAGGAATTAAAATATATAACATTCAGTGTTAACTGTAGTAGATTAACAAAAATCTGAAAAAAATTCTTAACAATATGAATTAGTATAAGAAATAGAAAAGAAATTGAGTTGGTGCTGAATATATATGAATATATATGAACAGTAAAAGGGAAAACTTTTTTGGATAACTTTCGTAAATATACTGAACTAGTAAGCTAAATTTTAAGGGGAACAAAAGTAAATTTAAAATATGTAATGAAATAAATTTTGAATTTTTATCAGTCTGCATAAGACAGAATACGAATATGAGAGAACAGGATATAAAAGTGTCTGGTACATTGCATGCACACCTATGCATATGTATCTATGATCATAATTGTCCCTCAGAATATATAAAGTGATATAACAGGTGTAAATTTTCCAAATAGGTGAAGAAAGTCCGGGATTCCAACCAGGGATGTATTGGCTTAATACATCCCTGTATTCATCCAATACAAATCTGGTTCAAATCCTGTCCCGGACTTTTTTCACAAACTTGGAAAATTTACATCTCTCCTTAATTCCTTTACCGATTGCACAATCATGTTATAAATTAATTTAATATAATGTGATAGTTTAATGTGAATTTTTGTACTGTTTAAGGAAATAAAACTTGAAAAATATGATATTTAATTTAGTAAAGTAAATGCAGTTTATGAAAAAATGTCCTTTATTATTTTTGCTTCTTTTTTAGACAAACCTCTTTTATTGAAGTTCAATGAGTTATTTCCTTAAATGAAAATGTTGATGATCTCTTCATCCCAATACTTTGAAAAAGTTGCTATTTACACCCGAAACCAACTTTTTCACTGATGAAAATGTCATCGATTACAAAAGAAAATTCTTCTCCCAGTGAACAACACTTCATTTCAGAAAATAGTGACAAAGAAAAACATTCCTCGATTGATACAAGAGAAAAATCTTATATTTGTGAAATATGCTCCAAAACATTTTCCAATAATAATAGTTTTAAAAGACATATAAGAAACATTCATAAAGGAGAAAAACCTTTTTTTTGTGAAATATGTTCCAAAGGATTTTGTGATAACAATACTTTGAGAAAACATCTTTTAATACATACAGGTGAAAAACCTTTTGTATGTGAAATATGTTTTAAAGGATTTTCTCAGAATAGTACTTTAAGAAGACATCTCTTGGTACATACAGGTGAAAGACCCTTTGTTTGTGAAATATGTTCCAAAAGGTTTAATGATAAGAGTACTCTAAGAGAACATTTCATCAGTCATACAGGAGAAAAACCCTTTGTTTGTGAAATATGTCGCAAAGGATTTTCTAAGAATAGCAATCTAACAAGACATCTTGCAACTCATACAGCAGAAAAACCTCTTGTATGTGAAATATGTTCCAAAAGATTTAATGATAAGAGTACTCTAAAGAAACATTTCATCAGTCATACAGGAGAAAAAACCCTTTGTTTGTGAAATATGTCGCAAAGGATTTTCTAAGAATAGCAATCTAACAAGACATCTTGCAATTCATACAGCAGAAAAACCTTTTATTTGTGAAATATGTTTCAAAGGATTTTCTCATAATGGTAATCTAAAAACCCATCTCTTGACACATACAGGAAAGAAACCTTTTGTTTGTGAAATATGTTCCAAGGGATTTTCTCAGAATAGTAATCTAAAAACCCATCTTTTGACACATACAGGAAAGAAACCTTTTGTTTGTGAAATATGTTCCAAGGGATTTTCTCAGAATGGTAATCTAAAAAAGCATTATTTTTCTCATACCGATTAGACACCACCTAAAACTTTATTGTATTTTTTTCTCAAAATAAAGTAAGAAACATATATATGTCATTGCATTTACTTCTATCATATCTCTTGTATTGTAGCATTCAATAACTATGAAAAAAAGTACACCTCTTCCATGGCTTTTGGTATGGGTATCTTTTTGATAATAAATAAATAGCTGACAGCATAATCATTAGATTTCAGTAAAACTTTATATAAATCTTTTTAGTAGTTACTTTTATTTCTGAATTTTATGTGAGTAATTTTCCCCTAAAAATGCAAATTAATCTGATTTGAAAGGATAAACTATTCCTCGATATCTTATGTGATAGGAAAGACTTTATTGAAGTAACACTTTCGAAAATAATTTGAAAAGTGTATTGAAAATATATTTTCATGCAAAAAGAATCTTCCTCATTTCTTAAATTTTCCTCTTAAAAAATGTACAATGATTTAAATGAAACGTATCTCATTATTATGTATTCTTTGCATCCATCATGAGTTACGTATTATTTTAATTGAATTAATAATTCAATAGTATTTGACATGTTTACTTGATTTATAAATAATGGCTGTCTATTGGCGTTCCTTGTGTTTTTTAGAGCTCTTTATTCTGCTTCTTGTCTGTGTCTTTTATCATCAAATTCAGACATTTTTTCAGCACAGAAATATTGTTCCTTACCATCCTATATTATAAAGGAGGTAACCTCATGTGTTTTTAAATTTTATTGAAAAAACATATTTCTATCAAGGTAATCTGTAATGATCTTGACTAAATTTTGTATCCTTCCATTTTGAGTTATGAGAAGACCATTGGGATAGGATAAATGGTTGAGAAAATTCAGTGAATGGGTCATTTTGGTATCACTGAGTCACTGTATTTTAATGCGAATGACGATGAAATAGTTAATAAGCAGTTGAAAAGTTGGCACAGAAAAAAGTAGCAAAGTAGGCAGCGTTTTGCCAGATTTAACAGGAAAATCAAATTTCAAGATTACCAATGCCAAAACGTGTGCTTAGCGTCAAAAGAAACTATGTCATCAAACTTGGCACTTATGCAGCTATTAACCTATTGAGCGTGTAGTTTTATCGAGTTGAAAACAATTGTAATAAAAAAAATATTGTCGTGGAAAAATAAGGAGGTAGTAGAGAATGACTGTTTGTTTTTATGCTTTCGTGAATTAAAAGTAGAATTTACAGGAAGAAATTGTAAATTTTCATCCTCTGCAAATGTGACTTTTTGTGTGTTTTTAATTATTTCTGTGCATAATATATTGTAATTACTTTACTCCGTTTTTTATCTTCTTCTATCTTCAATAGAAGGAAGTATTGTAATCGAAATTTTTTCGATTACTGGTTTTCCACGGATTTACACGTTTTAGGGGACAGATTCCAAAAAACACTTTTTTTTACAAAATGTCTGTCTGTGTGTCCGTATGTCGCCATTCTACCATCAAAAAGTGTATGAAGATATGCATAGAATTAAACCAAATTTTTTGTTAATGTTTTTGGCTGTGGTGAGCAGATTCTCTTTCAATTTTGAAATATTCCGCCGGAAGAGGGTGCTGTAGTAACAATTTTTGTGCAATTTTCAATATTGAACAGACTAAAAGTGTATGAAGTTATGCATCGAATTAAATGAAATTTTTTGTGCAAGTGTTTGGCTGTAACTAGTTTGTCCTCCCTGAATTTGAAAAAAATCAGCCGGAAGGGGGTGCTACAATAGTGATTTTTGAGCCATTTTCCATATTTTACCACGGAAAAGTGTATGAAGTTATACATAGAATTGAATGAAATTTTTTTGTATAAGTGTTTGACTATGGTCAACAGACCCTCCTTGTATTTGAAAAAAATCCGCCGGAAGGAGGAGCTATAATCGCGATGTCTGTGCCATTTTTATTATTTTGTACTTTTACTTTTACTTTATACTTTTTAGTATTTGATTTTATGCATTGAACTGAACTAAATTTTTCGTGTATGATTTTCTTGGAGTCTAGCAAATAGATTCTTTTTGAATTTGAAAAAAAATCTGACTATCGTTCTACTGTTCATCGGCTCACGCAGATATGAAAATTCGTTTTTATTCCGATTAATTCACAGTAGCAGAAATTTAAGATGCAAGTCATAGTTGATATAGTATTGAATTAATAATGCGTAACTAAATTTTAAAATATGAAAATGTACGTATGAGATAGAAGAAAGTTTTGGGATTGGCACATGCAACTAGTTTATAATGATAGAGATTTTTGAAAGTGAATGGTGTTTATATGAATAGTTAAATGCATATATTTGTCATAAAACTGCTTTGTTTCAATTTTTCCACTATTAAAAAAAAGTTTCAAATCGTAGCAACTAAGTTTTGTTTATTGTTGATGTATCATTGCGTCCATAAGCAACTACATTTACATGCTGTTTGCACCAATAATTTTCTAATATAAATTTTAAAGCATATTTTTTGTGCAAATGATATCAAACTATAGTTTTAAGAACTTGTGTTTTGAGATAGTGGTTGTCACGTGAGCACTTTATACATTTCTACTGTCACGTAACAATTTATGTATTACTACTTCAACTTACTTCATGTCTCGAGTGTTCTAATAAATTCAATGTTTTAGTTATGGTCAACTCGGTATTAAGTCTCTCTTATTTTATTTTAACATCTAGAGTTAACAAGATGTTACATGGTGTTCAGAAGTGTTGAAAATTAAATAGTGTTGTTACTGACCTTTTGTTTAAAAAAAAAATGCAAAGAGAACAAAGAGAATCTACCAATGCTCGCCTTCCACCAGAATTGGAAGTTACAGAAGATAATATGGCCATTAAATGGAAGGTTTGGAAACAAGCTTTTGAATTTTATGCAATTGCTACGCAGTTAAATACTAAACCAGCTGAAGTACAAGCTGCTACTTTTATGTCAGCTATAGGACCTGCTGCAATACTCATATTTAATACATTTAATTTGACGCATCAATAGCAGCAAAATGTAGAAATAATAAAGCAAAAGTTTAACGAGTACTTTTCTCCACAAGTAAATGAAACCCGTTCCTCAATTCCCTTGGCAACGAGTGGCTACTGATATGTTTGAATTTTCTGGAAACCAATATTGTCTTGTTGTTGATAGTTACTCAGGATATTTTGATTTCAAAAAACTAGTGCATCCTTCATCACATTCGGTAATAGAATATTTGAAAGATGTGTTTGCAACTCATGGAATTCCAGATATTTTGGAATCTGATAATGGTCCACAATACTCGTCAGATGCATTTCACAAGTTTACTAAAGATTGGAAAATACAGCATATCCCATCTAGCCCGCATTATCCTAAATCTAATGGTCTAGCGGAACGTTACGTCCAGATAGCCAAATTGATTTTAAGAAGATGTGCTATAGATCGTACAGATGTCAGATTGGCACTTCTAAATTGGAGAAACACACCGCGTGAAAATTTGCCTTCTCCAGCTCAACGTCTTTTTGGAAGACCTACTCGAAGTTTAATACCTATACATCCCTCTTTACGTTTGCCTCGAATGTCATCTACCGTTCCTCTTCAACTGAGTAGAGAAAAGCAACGTGCAGCTTCGACCACTAACTCAAGAAATGAATCTCCAGTGCTGACTAAAGGCCAATCTGTCAAGCTTCAAACTGATCATCGTACTTGGATTCCTGCTACTGTGTCAGATGCTGCTGATACTCCACGTTCTTATTATGTCACCACTCCTACTGGGAAAACTCTTCGTCGAAACAGTACCCACCTACGTCCAACAAAGGCTGTGATTGTACCCGACCGCCAGGTTGCTGTTAATCCTTCAAATTTTGTTCGATCGGAGAATGGTAACAATGCGTCAGTTGACCCTCTTCCTGATGTTCCTCGTCCAGCTTTTACTCCGCCCAAATCTAAAACAGTGATTACCCGCTCCGGAAGAGTTGTTCGTCCTCCAGAACGTTTGAACTTATAAAATAATTTTTAGTCTTATCTTTTTTATTGTAAAGGGAGATGTCACGTGAGCACTTTATACATTTCTACTGTCACGTAACAATTTATGTATTACTACTTCAACTTACTTCATGTCTCGAGTGTTCTAATAAATTCAATGTTTTAGTTATGGTCAACTCGGTATTAAGTCTCTCTTATTTTATTTTAACATCTAGAGTTAACAAGATGTTACAGTGGTGTCAGTTAGAATTTTAAAAAAGACGCTGTGGCAGAACTTATGTCTGAAATCATTTTTAATATTTGTTACATTTTTTTTTCTTTTTAAAATTTCTGAGTAGATAGATTGTTTTTATATGTTGTTGTATTTTTTTAACAAAATTTAAAATGTTTTAGATTCAAATTATATTTAAACAAAAAAATTGTTGCTGATCAAGTGAATAGGTTCATTAATTTATTCCTCTAATTGTTTCATCAAACACAATTAGATTATGAGCCACTTTTTTTTCTTCATTCTGAGGAGGATAACCATTGAATTTTTGTCCCTGTATCAGCTTATACACTGCAAATCTTAAAACACTTTTCAGAACACTTTTTAGAACACTTATTTTGTCTCCTTTTTTAGAACACTTTTTTGGAACAGTTTTTAGAATACTTCTCAGAACACTTAAGGAACACATTTGAGAATGCTTTTCAGAGCACATATTTGTCTCCTTTTTTAGAACACTTTTTAGTGCACTTTTCAGAACAGATTTTAGAACACATATGGAATGCTTATTTCTTTCCAGTGCACTTTCTAGAACACATTTGAGAACACTTTTTGGAACACATTTTGTCACCTTTTTTGGAGCACTTTTCAGCGCACTTTCTGGAACACTTTTTATAATGCTTGTGGAATACTGATCTTTTTCTAGTACACATTCTAGCACACTTTTCCGAACATATTTTTAAAAATTTTCTTTTATACAATTTTTCTACATAGTTTCTGCAGGTGCACATATATTTTCAATGAAGTTTTTTATGACCAAAAGTATTTACACATTAACCATTTCAGACAATTTGTTTATTGAGGTGGGCATTACTTTTAAACGGACAAAATGTTGCATGCATTCCTGTTATTCTCCAATAAAATAAAATATTTTAAATGCTCAGACAACTAATTTGAGATTAAACTGGAAAAGCCTGATGTCAGTATGCAGTGAAAAAGAATATATATTGTATTGTCTCTGTCAAACTGGCCAACATTGAGGCTGAAAGATTGATGGATTTTAGATCATAATTTTGTTTACAAATTTTTTGTTTGAATCTAATTATTATTACAAAAATTTAAACTGCATTGGGAAAACAATTTAATAATTTAGAGCAAAATTATACACAATATAATTGTTAATAAAAATTAAAAATACCGCAGGAAAATATAGCATACAAATAAAACATTAAAATTAACAACATCGATTGTTGAAATTAATAATTTATAGAGAATTAATAATGTTAAAAAAAAAAAAAAAGTTTACACAGAATAATTTTGATTGTTTAATTTCCTAAACACAGAATCTGCTATGCCATTTAGTACAATCTATTTATTGGTTTCTGATCACG
Source organism: Maratus speculifer (assembly GCA_964019185.1). Taxonomy (NCBI): domain Eukaryota; kingdom Metazoa; phylum Arthropoda; class Arachnida; order Araneae; family Salticidae; genus Maratus; species Maratus speculifer. Next base: position 2,269,550 of record CAXHSM010000921.1, read on the forward strand.
AGCTTCAATATAAAAACTGTTCTTTTAAATAATGAACTGCATTGGAATTCTTAAATAACTAACCATTTCTTTGAAAATTCACTAAATATGGATTTGCTAATTTATTATTTTTTTCTTACAAACCTCATAGAGCAATTTTCATTTGTTTAAATCTGAAAAGAAAGTGCAGATGATAGAGAATTGGGAATAATGCAGATTTAACAATGCCAACAATATAACATATTTTTTTAAGAGACAAATGTACACCCAAAAGATTTGCATATCCTGTTGCAACTTCTAGCTTACCTGACACATGGTGGATATATTTCTCTAATACATAGCTGAATAATGCAAGCTTGTATATCAAGATCAAGGTTTATTCTTTTAAAAGAGAAAACTTACATTACAAATATTAGAGAAATAAATAAACTGTATAAAAATGTATAGTACACAGCAAACTCGTAGATCAAATGTCATGCAACAGAGGAAAAAATTATCTCCCCCCCCCCTTCCATAAAATCAATAAAAATGTTCACAGTCATTCACTTTTAAAAAGCTTCGGGATTTGAAGAATTCAATGTAAGCAGAACATTGAGTTAATTGGATTAATGTTGACTTTGAGTTTACTCAATTCATAAATTGTAAAATTTGAATAGCTGTTTAATTTGAGGTAAGCAAATGTACACCCAAAATCAAAACAAAATAAATTTACTCTTAATGCTGATTGTAACAAGCAATAAAAATTATTCTTCTAATATAATTTCAATTAATTCACCATTATGCTATGTTTAATTTTTGGTCTATCAGATGGTTTTCTATTTTTTTGCCTAATACATGTGAATATTTATTCTTAAGTCGAATTATAAGCACTTACTTAATCATACAAGATCTGCTATTTACCAACAAGTACCACAGTTGAAACCTGAAGGAATTTTTTTTACGTTACAGGTTATACAAATCTTTTTGTTAGATCCATTAGTTTTTTTTTTTTTTTTATGATCTTTCAAAACCCTGGATATAATTATAAAACTTCCTAGAGATCATACTTCATGGATTAAAATGTAAAAAATTAAGAAAAAAAAATAAAAGATATATGACATAAAAAATAAAATAACATACATTTTCATAGAAGTTTAATAAAAATATTGAAGTTTTTTTTTTTCAATTATTACTTATGTATAACAATAACAACAACGGAAATTTAAACTTTAGCCCATTATTCAAATTAGTTCACAACTTTTATTATCTTTAAATAAGATACATTCAAACTGCTTCACATTTTATCTTTTGAAAATTACATTTTAGCAGGGATAAAACAATTATGGCTTTATTCAAAGTTTATAATTATGCTGGTCGAACACAGGAACTCCTAATGGTCCCATTGCTTTCACATATATTGCAGAGGATAATTTAGTTTCAAAATGTAATCGATCGATAACAGTACAGTTCATAACTCCATTACACCTGCTGAGGTTTTACTTAATAACTGCTAACAATACAGGACAGCAACATAGGCGATTAGCATGTCTTTAATGAATACTATTGCACTTGGTGATCGAGAGGCTGGCACATTCTTCAGCTTTTGTCTGAAATTTGTCATCCTTCTAAAGAAAAAAAATAATAATCAGATACATAATGTATATTAAAAAAAATTAATGACAATTTTAAATTTTACTTAAATATAATAAGTATAGTATCGACTTTAAACTGCTTTAGAAAGGGTGCAGCACCTGACAACCTTTTGTATTTCTTTTATGTACCTGGTGGCTCTTTTAAATCCTTCTGATGCACCTGGTGATCTTTTTTTAAATTTCATTTGCGCTCAGCGTCAATTGAATTGATCATGGAGAAATAATGCAAATTCTAGGATATTCTAAACAAACCAGTTCAAAATATTTTGGGTGAACAAGGTACAAGTGTACCCTTTTTACAGAATAGTGTCCCCTTTTTAGAAAATTCCCACCCGGCGGCCCTTTTTCTTGAGTTAACACTAAAGCATTAAAGAAAGAGGTATAAGATAGGTACATCATCAGCTGCAGTGATATAACTGAAAAAAGATACGTCCAAATATAATATAATTTGGATTGTCAAAAAATGTAAGTGTTTGAAAAATATAAACTGCTATATTATTCCAAAACTTAACCATGTCTAACAACATCCTGTGTCCAAAAGCATTGAGCTCTGATACTCTCACCGCAGATCATATTATATATAGTGTTAACTCTAAACCATTTTATCAGGGCGCAGTGCCTGGCGGTCCTTTTAATTTCTTTTATGGGTCCGGTGGCTCTTTTAAACATTTCCAATGTGCCCAATGACCCTTTTTAACATTTCCCGTGTGTCTTGTGGCAATTTAATTGATTCTGGGAAAATATCGCAAATTTTAGGGGACTCTAAACAAAGCAGTTCAAAATATTTTAGTGGAACAAAGCAGGGTTGGCATGATTTAAATCGACTGATTTAAATCAAGATTTAAATCTAGATTTAAATCAACTGATTTTTTTAAAAAAATCATTTGATTTAAATCAATTTTTTGCAATATCACATGAATGCACATATCAAAGGAAAATTTTGGGTAAAAAGTTAGAAAATGTTTTAGATAATGATAGATTTACAAAATTTAAAGCAAGATATGAATAAGCTATTAATGGCTGTCATTTTGCTGAAGTTTTATTAAGTCCCTCTGTTTTAAATCGAAATGAAATTTCACTGAGTGTCGGGGAAAATAATGAAGGTTTGGCATTCATTAAAGAAGATTGTTTAAATCTTCTCACCACTGTAGTATACATTTTCAAGCAAAAAATGGCCCATTCCAAAAATTACCATTGCTTGAGAAAAAAGTTTCTGATATTATGACAGATTATGATTGGTGGAAGTCCTTTTATGTAATGGGAGGTAAAGAGAGATTCAGCGAAATTGAAATTAAATTTATTTACCAAATAACAACAGCCGTGGCTTCATCTGCTGGAGTAGAAAGACAATTTTCTTCTTTGGACTAGTTCATTCAAGCCTTCATAATAAATTAGGAGTAGACAAAGCTTCTAAATTAGTGTTTTTGTTCAAACAATTAAATCCCTGATTTTTTCCTATTTGCTTAAAAAATATTGAATTGTGAATTTTATCCCTTAATAAATAGCTTGCATTAGATAAATATACTAGACTCCCTCAAATCCGCACAGCTTGGGACCAGAGGTTGTGCGGATTTCTGGTCATGGGTTTGTTTACATTATTTTAAACAGTAATTTGATTGTAATTAATAATGCAATTGAAATTATAATGAATGCTTATAATATAGTAAAACATTAAAACAATTATGTTAGGTAATAAACTAAAAAAATAATTTAGATAATTAAAAATAATTAAGATATTGAAAGCAACAAAGATGAAGTAAATAATCAATAATGTATAACTAAATATTTATTATAAAGATGAGATGCATTTTTTCCTAAATTATTCAATGAAATTTGCCCTTTAAAGGTGCACTACTAATTCACACCAAAATCATAAAATAAAGAAGTTTTATTTCAGATTTAAGCAAACTCAATAATAAAAAAAAGCTTGATGAATGTATAAATGCATTTTGCAAAAAGATTGTGATCATCACTGATATTGGCAATACCTTGAATTTTTTCAGAAATAAATTTATTCTTCCTTCATGAAAAAGCATGAATTTAGTAATATTAATGAAAGTTACAGATTAAAATATATATAGAATTGATATAAAAATAAAAAAGTCAAATTTTGTCCCTCTACCTAACCTGAAAGCTACATTGTTTACATCTGTAAAATATGCGCAGATTTTAGAGATTTGCAGATATTAGGGCTGCGGATTTAAGGGAGTCTACTGTATTTAATTTGTTTTTTAAATTTTACCATTTTCTATTCATTTACAGCATATTTAAATTTGTTTCTTATTTAGTATGCACAATTCAATTACAAAATAATAGAATGGCTTTAGATTAAAGCCTAGATGTTTAATTTTTAGTACCAATCAGTAACTAGAATATAATATTTTCTTAACTGTTTAATTATTATAATATTTTTCTAAATTATAAATAATATTTTTTTCTTTTTTAGTTATTCATTATAAAAAACTGCTCCATGTATTGTAAAAACATAAAAACAAAACACGGTAATTAAATATAGGATTCTAAAAAAATCAAATAAATCCGATTTAAATCAAAAAAATCTGATTTAAATCAAATAAATCCGATTTTTTTGATTTTTTAAAAAAAATCATGATTTTTTTCCAACCCTGGAACAAAGTACAAGTGTGCCCTTTTTTTTGAAGTATTCCCTGTTTGAAAATAAATGTAATGTACCCTTTGTATAGAATAGTGTTGCCTCTTTGAAAAATTCCTAGAATTGTTAAAGGAACATTATTTCTTGAATTGTATGCATTTCAATTTGTGTCCCTTAAAACCTGATGAATTATTTAAATGGGTATAACTCTGAGTTTTGCAGATATGAAGATACAATTTTTTGTGTATAATTCGGGACTGAATAAGGGAAGTTTCCCTAATTGGAATTTTTATCCTGGGAGGGGGGGGGGCTATTAAAATTTAATCTTCGTATTTTTTCAAACAGGCCTCCCCCCCCCATGGAATTACCACTTATCTTATCAAAATTTTCACATTATTTTGAATGAAATTTTGCAATTGGAAGTATTTTACTAAGCACAATATTTAAGAAGACAGCATATTGTTTCGATAATTATGGCTCACTTCGGTATATATTATAATGCAACATTCATTATTGCTCAAAAATAAGGAAAAGTAGTTAAGGAATAGACATAAATTAGTTTTCACCAATAAGCTTATTAATTATTATAAAGGTATTGGCCAAAAATAGAAATAAAAGTAGCAGAGATTTGCTTAACAACATAAGTATATACAGTTTAAATTTTGACAAAATCTGATATAATCTAAAAAATAACTTTAATAAAGGATTTAAAAATTTATTGTACATTAAAAAACTAAAAATATAACTATGCATACTCATGTTCAAAATTAAGGTCATAAACATAAAACTGCTGAATTACTGACACTGGGTTGCTACAAAATTTGGCACAGAAGTACATTACAAAGGAAGAAAGAATATAACATAATACTATGGAAAAAAAAATTGTAATTGTAAATCAACAAACAGGCTAATATAAAAAGTATTAAATAATGAATCAGAGATAAAGCATTTATCTCAGAACCTCACACAACATGCTCGCATACTGTTTATGAAGGTGTTAATTTATTGGTACTCTCATAAACAGTATGAAAGCTCATTGTGAGGCTAGTATAGCAGCACATTGTAGTCTCACATCACACTTCATATTGGACAGACTTTTCCTGAGATAGATACTTATTTGATTCTTGATTTAACACTTTTTGATATACCTTGCTCAGTTGTACAGTGAAAGCTAAAGGGGGAGGGGGGGGGGTAAGAACATCTCAGAGCTAAAACATATCCTCTTAAATGAATCACTAGTTAAGCCAATTAGCCTCTTTTACAAATCAAAATCAAAGTTAATATAAAATTTTTTTTGACTTACTTGGAATCTATGATTTTGTTGAATAAAATTCTGCTCAAGAAAGTGATTCAGTTAAAGGGCAAATATTGCATTTAAAATTGTGAGAGCATCTATTGTATGCATTAGTTAAATGAAAACTGGTCATTTGTTTTGAAAAAGGGCAGCAATTAGCTTCGAGACATCTTAGGCTAAAAGAGTGGTCATTTCATTGCAGCACAGATGGTTTAAGTTTATGGTTTTTTAATTGCATTTCTGCCTTTGTTCTAAACTCAAAACAATTATGAGACTTTAAATTTCACAGAAAAATATAAAATACACACATACAAAACGCTCTGTTTTGTATTCTTACTGTCAATTTAAGAGCATAAATCAATCTAAGATGACCAAGTTATGTGTGTTAAAATCTTTGAAAATATAATACTGTATATTCGGGTGTATAACCCGCACCCTTAAATTGACCAGTGAAGTAAAAAAAGTTCATGTATAACCCGCGGAGATGCATCGGTGTATAGACCGCGGGCTATACACCGTTTACAAACGTATATTTCGATCAGGGTTCTAAATTAGAAGCCATTAGTCTTAATTTTTAACACAAATTTACCAAACTTTTCATGATGCATAATACCTACAGTAATTCGTCTAAAAAATTAAGATTTTCAGTAATGTAATTTTCAGAAGAAATGTCGCAGCGTTTACGTGTTTTAAGATCAAATTTCAAGTGATGTGGCATTTACGCACATTTTTTTTTCTAAATTTCTGAAAATTAAAAAAAAAAAAAAAAAATCTGTGATAAATTTAAAATTTCAGACTCAAAATGTATATGTATCTTAGGTCATTGGTTAACAAAAGGATCGAATCCTCTGAATCGGTCCGAAATGCACCAACTCTGAAAAGGAACGATTCCTCGGACTCTTCTGAAATGAAACGACTCCGGAAATGTTCGATTCCTTGAACTTGTTCCGAAATTAAACGACTCATAAGCGACTCAAAATATACAAAATAAAAAATATAAACGACTCAAAATGTAAAGGAACGATTCCTTGGAACCGTTTCGGAAAAGATCGACAGCTCTGAATCATTCCGAAATGACATAAATCACGCACTTTCTTTTGTTCTTTGCAACAGGATAGGGTAGATTTTTTTTTTTTTTTAAGTAAACTAAATCTTAAATGATGTTAAATTCAGAATCGTCGAGGTTGGAAGGGTTCTGGTTTTTGGATTTTGTATTCTACAAACACAATGGGGTGCTGCAGCACCAATTCGCTAGCAAATTATTTTCTGATATTTTATTTATATTTTATTTTTTTTAGGTCTCGCACTTAAGTCGACCCCCCACTTTGATGTTCTTTTTTTGTCTAAAATTTCACGACCTATACGCTAGTATATATGGTAGCTATTATAGATCTATCAGTGCAATACTAGGCGATAGTTGCGACAGTTCTTCCAAACCCAGAAATAAGTATTTAAGCAGTAAAAAAAAGCCTTTACAAACATGGGAGAACTCTCTAAATTTCGCGGCATAGCGAAAAAAATCAAAAAATTTTGATATTTTTTTCAAATTTTTTGAGGTTTAAAAGTTGTAGAAAAAAAAATCACGATTTCCAATTTAAAAAAAAAAATCTTTGTATAACCCGCACCGTGTATAAGCCGCAGCGGCTTTTTGGAAGGTTTTTTTCTTGTATAAGCCGCGGACTATACACCTGAAAATACGGTAATTATAAAAGTACTATAAAGAAATTAACATACAAAAGCATTTTTTGATTATGATTGAATAGATTATTGCAATAAATGTTTATTTTGAACTGTTTTTTTCCGTAGTGGAGGTACATAAATATACAATCACATTTTATAAGTTGATAACATAGCTTGAAATTTTCCTCAAGAAATCTTACCATCAGGGAAATTACTGCCACTTGTTGCCCGTAAAAAAAAGTAATTGGAATTGCATAAACTTTTAAATACATGCCTATGAGCAAGATTTTTCATAACAGAGACAATAAATGTGCAGCATTTTCTTAGAATAAAATGCATCAACTAAAATTAATAAACAATAAATTAGCTATACCTTAATCGTAAATGATGCTATCAGTGTTTTTTTTCGCCTGTTTTTCTCTGGTCTGGAGTAGGCACCACAGATATCTACCATAGGTAACAGAATATCCTAAAATCATTTAAAAAAAAAAAAAATCAGAAAGAAAACATACATTTTTTCTTTATAAAAAAAAAAAATCTGACATATACAGGGTGTTTAAAAAAATGTATGACAATGCTTAAGAGTGACAGGAATTAGCAACAATTGTGTAGGAAACCAGGTTGAAAAACATTTATCCAGTGAAAAATGTAGGGTACTAAAAATTCAAAAGTCACTAATTAAGCCACAATTTAATTAAACTTTATTATTGCACTGCATTAGACAAAAATGAAAGTAAATTTAAAGAGAAAAACTAATTCTAAATAGGGATGCACCGAAAATTCAATATCTATTCGGTATTCGGACATGTTACCGAATATTCGGTTAGGCCAAATATGAAACTATTCAGTTAAGCCGAATATGAAATTATTCGGCCTGCCGATTATTCGGTTTGGCCAAATATAAAAGTATTCAGCCGAATCCAATACTTAATAAAACCTTTTAAAAACACATTTTTTAAAACTTTTCACATTTTCTAATTTTAACTGTCAATTTATAAATATTTAAATTAATTAGAAAGAAAATCATATTTAAATAAAATAGAATGTTTTTACATTATTTATTTGTTGTTTGTAAAGTATAACTTAATGGTATATTCGAAAAAATGATTTTCCACCTTCAACAGCTCAAAATTTTCCGATTCATTTTCAGGCTCATTTTTTAAAGTAGAAATATGAAACTTGCTGAGAGAATTTTTGGAGTGATGTACAAGGTGCCGTGTGATGTCATTTTGTGCTCCATTCATTAGAATTTGATTTATAAGCAATTATTTTCTCAGCATGACCCCTTTTTTTCATTCAAAAATCTCCCTCATCGGAAGATTTTTTCCAAAACGCTGTTCTTGACAACCTTCTTTTACAACGTTTTCTACATTTATCAAAAAATCAACAATCACGGCACCTTGTGTAGTTTCTAAATAAGAGATTTTGAAATCTTGGTGCATTTCAGAGTAAAAATGAATTTAAAAATAAATCTGATAATAGGCAGTTTTGATCAGAATACACCCTTAAGAAAATTAACCATGAGAAGGATTAAAATGGTAAATTTTATTTTGATTCTCCTTTGCTTTTCCCAAATAAAAATCCTTAAACAAGGAAGAAAAACTTTTGAAAATAGTAATAGCTATCAAGGCAATTTTTGTTCATGAAACCATAATCATAATTAATTTTTTTAAATGTGATTTTTGTGAAAGGATCGCCATATCAACCAGCATCGTGTGAAAGAGGACAGTCGCCCTGGGTGCAGAAATTTAGGGAAACCGATTTTCTACTAACAACATCATTTTAAGAAGTATCATTTAAATAAAGTATCATTTTTGACCGCAGTTTTCTCTTCACACGTCCCATCATATGAACCCAAATTCATCAAAATGCTGCTTAAAAAATGTGAAAATTTCATGAAAGAATCTCAAAATAAATGTGAATTTTATCAAAAGATCGAAAAAAAAAAAAAAACGCTAATTTCTTTAAAGGATTGCAGGAAAACGCAAAGGGTTCTTCAAGGGTGATTCTGAGTAAAAACTTTTTTGAAATTTACAGCAAATTTCTGAAAAGTTACAGCAGATTATTTGAAAGGGGAGGGGGGAGGGATTTACTTTTGACTTTGTGTTTTTTCTGCAGCCATTTGACGAAGTTTGCCCTTTATTTTTTTTTGCACATCTTTGATGAAATTTGTGTTTTTCTTTCAAAATTGTTTTATAAAATTCAGGGTTTTTTTTCCTGATCTTCAAACGAAATTTGAGTTTTTTCACAATTATCTAACGAAATTTGTGTTTTCCTTGCAAACTTCTTACAATATTTACGATTTTTTGTCAACGATTTGCGGAATTAATTTTTTCTGGGCAACGATTTGTTGAAATTCGTGATATGTTTTTGTCTATAACTTTCCGGATTGATGAGGATTCTTTTTTTTTTTTTCTTTCCGGAACCAAAAATCTATGATTTTCAGAAAATACAGAACAGAATTGCCTTTGGATAGCTTAATGAATGCAAAATTCGACAAAGGATCACTTAATAAATCCGAATTGTGCCAGAATCATGTTAAGTGTGCAAATTTCAACAATGCATCGCAGAAAAAAATGTAAATTTTGCCAATGGGTCATTAATAAACACTAATTTTGTAAAAAGGCTGCTAAAAAAATGCAAATTCTTTTGAAGAATCACAAAAAAGATGCGAATTTTGTCAGGGGGTTGCCGAATAAATGCGAATCTAGTCAAAAGTCTGCTAAAAAAATACAAATTTCATCACAGAATCACAAAAAAATGTCAATTTCGACAAAAAACGAAATTTGAAAAACAACACATACACAAACATATCTGTTTATTGTTATAGGTTTAATTTTTAATCAGAAATAATATATACTGAACTAACTTTTGAAAAATTAGATTAACCCGAACCCAACTTGCAGCAATCTACATTCAACATAAAATCAACCTGAACCAAAAGCAGAGTTTATCAGATCTGAAATAAAATTAATTTGCACAGGAAGGGAATTTATCCCTTTGAAAACTAAATAGACTATATAAAATCCCCCCCCCCTCATAGTATCGTTATCAATGTCAATTTTTTTTTTTACTTTTAAAATTTATTTATGGGATTTAGAGTGATATATAAAAGTAATTGCATTGCTTTTATTAATGTATTATTGATTCAAAATAAGGGAAGTTAATAAAATAGCACTTTATACATAAGATATGAATCACATTATATATGAAATATATATGAAGTAACACTTAAAACAAATACTATTTAAAGGAATCTTATAATTTGTAACTAATAGCTTTTTATAACATAATCTATTTAACAATAATAGTGTCTTCTTGCACAACTTACCACTCATGAATGGGGAGAGACGGAAGGGAGGTATACATAGAAATTTTTATCAATGAAACAAGCAAACAACATTCTTTCTCTTTTATTTATTAGTAAACACAAGTTTCATTTTAAATACACTTTGCATTGTCGAACAGCAATTATCAATGCATACACTTATAAAGAAAAATAGAAATGTAAAATGTTGAGGATTTCCATGTTTTAGAATTAATCAACTTTATAATAATTTCGTAATTTCAATCACGGTTTTGCATTGTCATAAAAATAGATTAAAAAAAAGGACATACTATTTTGAATCAAAGACTATGCCACGAGTAAAAAAGGAAAATTTTTGTTGGTTCAAAAATGATATCGATATCAATAGACAAAACCCACCCTCCCCTAGAGATATCATCTGCCAGTGCCAGAGAGACACCCCTCCCCGCCCCCCTAAAGTGATAATAGTTATATATGCACAGCTCCTTAAGGCCCTTGCCCTTGCTCGAGGAAATGCTCCCGAGCTAATGCTATTCCTATGGGGAAGCATTTTTCTAATAACTCTTTCGCATTTTGACATTTTTGGATAATTTTTTTTTTGCATTGGATAACTGAGGTGAATGCCGACAGTGCACCTTTTTTACTTTTTCGATTTTGGTTACAGATATTTTTTACAAAGTTAGTTTCACTTTCAAAACTGAAAGTGCCTTTTAAAAAATATATCTGCAACCAAAATCGAAAAAGTAAAAAAGGTGCGCTGTCGGCATGCACCTCAGCTATCCAATGCAAAAAAAATTATTCAAAAATGTCAAAATGCGAAAGAGTTATTAGAAAAATGCTTCCCCATAGGAATAGCATTAGCTCTCTAGCGTTTCCTCGAGCGAAGACAGGGGCCTTAATATGGATGATTCCAAATACTTCTAATAAAAAATGACAGCAAAAGAAAACATTAAAAAATTATTAATTATAAAATTAATATTTTACTTAATTATTTTAAGCATTCATTATATTTTTTAACATTTAAGTACATCCAAATTATATTTTAAAAAAAATGTAAACAAAACATTTACACAATGCACAACTACTGGTTTCAAGATGTAAGATTTGAGAGAGTTTACTGTATACTGTTACTAAGATTATAAAATCATTTGATTAATATAAAAACGGAAGATTACAGATTAACATACAATATAGATATACTTAATATGCAAATTAACTATGTTTTTTTTTACATCGAACGATGTTCAATAAACAATATGGATGCCATCTGAATATCAAATTTTAGTTTTCACTCAGATTTAAGGAATCTTAAAACAGTTAGTGTTCCTGATGAGACATATGAATACCTGCCTAAGGCACCTGCCTTTACTGGCAAATCTCGCATGTCACAATAAAATGGAGATGACGTGCCTATGTAAAAGAAATTAGGCTGAAAACTAATTAATTTGATTAACAAAAACAAAATGCAATAGAATACGTACCACAGAAAATTGTTGCAAATCTTCCGGTGTGTAATCTTCCGGTTATACTAATAAATATATAAAAAAAAAGTGCAGAAATGCCGGATCGAATGTAAGCGTCCATATGAAAACATAAACAAACAGCTTCCACTTCCCGCGCGACGCGATGATGTTGCCACACCAACTTGATAAAAACTTTCGACTACAGTACTTCGGAAAAAATTATCTGCTCGCCTTGTTAAATTGTTTGCGTCGAAAGCTTATTATTTGCAAGTGAGAAGTTTTATACTGTATTAATTGTTTAATTTAGAATGTACTGTGTCAAGATACCGACCGCATTTTAGATCAAATAAGAATTAGGTCAATACAGTAATGCAATTTAGATTCAATATTTTAAAATAATAATAATAATAATTATATAAGTACTGCGTTCATCATTAGTGACTGGGAAGAGGAGAAGGAGAGTTGCACCCATCACCTGCTCAAGGGGTGAGGTGGGGCCAGTGTTAAATTCAGACACTTTTCTCCAGGAGGGACTTCTAAGGCTCTGGTGGGGGAATGTCCCCCCCGGGCCACTTCCTGGATTCAACACTGGATGGGGCTGTACTTCTCCTCTCATTTGAAACAAAATGAAGAAGAAAATTCCGTATCCCCCCTCCCCTCTCTCACCCACACACACGAAAGAAACATTAAGGATTTTCTTTATTGCAAATTTTGTAAGGGAAAAAACAGCAAAGGGCTATCAATATTTATTCCATTTATAAGTATACTTGGGATCTAAAGTTAAAGGAACATTTGCATTTGAGGTGGGGCTCCGGTGGGGAATGCCCCCCCCCGGGCCACTTCCTGGATTCAACACTGGATGGGGCTATACTTCTCCTCTCATTTGGAACAAAATGAAGAAGAAAATTTCGCATCCCCCTCCCCTCTCTTACCCACACACGAAAGAAACTTTAATGATTATTTTTTTTATTGCAAAATATGTAAGGGAAAAAACAGCAAAGGGCTATCAATATTTATTCCATTTATAAGTATACTTGGGCTCTTAAGTTAAGGGAACATTTGCATTTGAGGGAAAGACACGTTTCATTGTAATAAAATGTTCCAACTAACTTGAAAACTCTCCTGATGTCAAGAGTCACACAGTTATATGCTCTGTGCCGAGAGCTTTAGCAAGATGGACATGTAGTCTAGAGGGGGGGGGGCGGAGCTCAAAATATGTAACTCTTATCTTTTCATCTCACTTTTATTTATTTTTTAATTATTCACTAAAAATATCCAAATCTGAAAGAGTTGGGGAGCAGTCCGTAGAAAATGGGAGGGGGGGAGGGTAGATGACAGTGTTGAATTTAGACACTTTTACCAAGAAGGATTTCTGTTGCTCGGGAAGGGGGGACATTGTAGAGTTACGGGGGTGGGCGTGCATTTTTTGCCATTCAAAACACAAAATCACAAATCTTCCGGGGAGACATCTCATTGCTCTGGAGGGGGGAGGATTCTCCCCCCTCGGACGTTTTCCTGAAATCAACTCTGACAAATGGTACAAATTACCTGCAGCGCCGGGGGGCGGTTGCCCCTGAATAGCGCCGGAAATATACGGGGCGCAACAATTTATGCTCACAACGTCATTTTTTGCCTGTTACAAGAAAAAGTTCCGGAGGGGGGCGCCAAATTCAGACTTTTCCCTGGGCGTAATTTCCTCTTCGCACGCCCCTGATCACCTGTTACCATCTCTACTAGAGCACCTGGCTTCGATCCTTGTTTAAAAATAAAGTAGCAAAGCAGTGTAATCGTACTTTTTTAAGTTAATTATTTTTTAATTTAAATATCTAACAGATAATAAAATTAAAAAGTCAGAAGTTACTGTTTTTTAAATTTACCTGTGTAAAACAGAATTCTTATTCATACGGAAAACCAAAAAGGATATTATGCATTTATACCTCCTAAGACGGAAAGAACCTGTCTAAGACGGTAATTTTACTTATTAAATTTAGACTTAGCAAATTTATGTTTATGATGTGAGAGAAAAGAGGGCTTGCATTTGGATTGTTACCAGGACACGTGGTCTCTCTGCACGGCCCTGTGAAAGGGGGAGGGGGGAATTACATGACAACCCTTTCCTCCTTAATTCACCAATTCCTGATAGCACTGTACGTCATTACGATCAGTATTTGAAAGTGGAATTGAATATGAAATTGAATTAATTAAGCACAAAATTCTTTTCCATGTTAATGTTACACCCCCTCCCCCCCCCCCCACGCACAATGCACCTATTATTCTTGTTCTCTAGGTTTTTATGAATTTATGAAAGCCTCAAAAAAAATAATCACTATATACATGCATGCAAAAAATAAGTAAGTAAATAAAAAAAATTAACTTACCAAATTGATTTTGAAATCCACATTGATTGCGATCAAGACTCCTTATGGTCGTCATCGTTGTAACAAAGAAAGCCATGATTTCACAAGTGTGCCCATATGTGTTCCCAATCTGCTCTTAAATGTGTTCCCAAGTTTAGATTTAACAAATATTCTGGGCAGATCACTTTCGGAACACTTTCAGGATACTGTCGGAACATTTTCTTTACAGTGGAACACATCCGGAACACATTTCAGTACACATTAAGGTAACTGGAACACTTTTTTTCAATCAAAGTGCTCCACATGTGTTCTCAATGTGTGCTGGGAATTTGCAGTGTATCTTCTTTTTTTCTAAGATGTTTGATTGCTTAACCCTTTATGCATAAAACCCAAAGCCTAAAAAAGACTCCACCTTAAGGGTCAATTTTACACCTGCTTGCTTGTGTTAACCCTCTGTAAAATTTTCTCATTTTTATTTCAATATTTTTCTTTTTTACTAGATAATTAATGGTTGATCTCTACAAAGCATACATTTTAAATTTTGTTCAATGCTTCTTCTGTGAAGATACAGTAGAACCCCGTAAATTCGGACCCCGTTAATCCGGATCTCCGGATAATCCGGATTGATTTGGTCATTTTTTTTTTCAAGTTTGAGAAGCGATTGGCTAATTTCCGTAACATTAATTTGTTTCATCATCATATTCTGAATTAAAAAAAAAACTTTTTCTGAAATCTTTTCTGAAGAATTAAGCAAAGTAAACATTTTTACTGTCTGTAATTATACAATAAGTTTAATATAAAGGTGATTTCTGTAAGTATGTTTTATTTTATTCCATTTTTTTTCTTATTCTCCAGATAATCCGGATTGGGTCTGGTCCCAGTTAATCCGAATTATCGGGGTTCTACTGTACTTTCATTTTTATAACCGGTTCAGAAAAAAATACTCTTATAAATACAACCTACAAACAGAATTGAAAATGTCAAAACCTTGTCGACCGTTGTATAGATAAATTTCAGCTACTGAGTGCATAAATAAACAAATATTAAAATGTAAATGACACACCTAAAAAAACTTTTCCCCATAGGATTTACCATGGGATAAATATTAGCGAGCGGATTTCTCCGCATACTTAAAGTATCCTCTTTCATCATAATTTTTCTTAATTTGTGAGGATATAGTTTAAGAAAATTTACATGATAATAATAATATGGAACTACAATAGAAATGTAAAATTTTTTATAAAAATACATTTTTTGCAAAAGTATTTGTATCGTTGTAGATCTTGATAATGTCTCCATCAGAGCATTGGATCAGATTGATCTGAATAAAAAAAGTTATCCCTTTGCCTTTTAAGACGCCACACTACTGACTGAAAAAGACCCGGATGATAGAGTAAAGTCTATAGGGACGTTCTTTTTAAATATCTCGTTCAAATTTTAAGATTTTGGCCCTTTTTATTGTGCATAGGATAGCTGAAGACGATCCACAATCGGGCTAGTTTTTACTTTTTCGATTTTGATTTCAGATTAAAAAAATAAAAAATACTTTAACTTTCAGAACTGGTTTGAACCGGTTATGAAACTGAAACTATTCTAATATAAAAAGATTATAATCAAAATCGAAAAAGTAAAAACTAACCCAATTGTGGATCGTCCTCAGCTATCCTATGCACAATAAAAAGAGTCAAAGTATAAAAATTTGAATGAGATATTTGAAAAGAACCCCCCCCCCTATAAACTTTACATTATCATCTGATTCTTTTTCAGTCAGTAATATGGGCTCTTAAATGAATTTTATCACTTTCAGCAAACATTAAGTTGAAATACATAAATTATTTTCTTTTCAAATGAGCGAAAAATCTCCAAGCTGTGTTTCGATCCCTTAACCTTTTGATCTAATTTTCCAATGCTACTTCTATTATTTCTAACTGGTTGAAAAGTGTTAGAAAAAAAATTAAAAACAGTGAAATAATTTTATTTTATTGCTGACATGTTTCAACTCTATCCGAAACATTTTCAAAACTAATAAATAGTGATATTCTGAAATTGCACGACATGTAATTGATACAGTAGATTCCTTCAAATTCGTATAGGTGGGACCAGATGCTGAGTGTATTTTAGAACTTTCTGGACTTTTAGTCAATGTTTTTACATTTTTTAAATGATAATTTGAATGTAATAATCCAATCAAAATTATAATGAATATTTTCAATAAATTAAAGTATGCAAAGTTATAAACTAAAATGATAAAAAGTAAGATAAGTTTAAGAATGACTAAATTATTAAAAGCACAGAGCTAGTAATTAAATGTACAGATAATAAAGATAAGATACATTTTCCACGAAATGAAGCTCATTTAAAGCAACTTTCGTCACGAAAATAGTGAAACCTCCAAATAAGAGACACCTATGGTACCGGCACTTTTGTTCCTTTTTGGAGTTTTTTATATTATTTTTAATTAATCGTTCAGAAGGATATAAAAATAACAAGGCATTAAAGATGAAATTTAAAGGCACCCGAAATGTATAAATTGCGTTAGTCACACAAAAATTAAAAAGAGAATTATTTAAATAAAATTTTCAATTAATTACTAAATCATTAAGTGATTTGTAGAATTATTAATTTGTATTTTTTATACAAACTGTGTACATGCAAAAAGTATAAAAACTTCTGACAGAATTTTACTTGAAATAATGAAGAGTGATTGTTTTGAAAATTTCAAGTTTTCACTACAATTCTTTCATGTGTTCATTTACCATTACTTATAATTTTTAGTTCTTTATTACCAACAGTATTTACAAAAAGAAAAAAAAAGTATTCAACTGCTTTGTGCATTTTAAGGCAACAAACAACTCTCTGCTCAGATTTCCACAATGCTCTGGCCAGGGCCATAGCTAAGGGGGCGCTATGGGCGGCCCACCCTTACCCCCCTCCCCCCCCGAAAAAAATGCCAAGGTCACTAAATGAATTTCTGTTTCGAAAATTCAAATGAAATTCTCTTCAAAAATCTAATTCAGTTTTGAGATCTCTTCACAGTTTTGCAGAATTATTAAATTGTATCGAAAATAAGTGTTTCAACACCCCCCATTTTATTTATACATATGAAGCTAACATGATGTTTCATTTTGCACCAGTTAGACACTCAAAATTTTCATCATTCTATTCTTTTCTTAGCATAAAATGAAATTATTACAGCAGTTTAATAAGAACCGTAATGCCTAGAATGTGAATATGCACTAATTTATCTTTCTGCATCAGAGAGAGAGAGAAAAAAAGACTATGAGCCCTCCCCCCTACATTCTCTTGATCCCCCTCCAATTGTTCACTTCTAACTACGGCCGTGGCTCTGCTTTGCAAGAGAAAAATATTTTGACACATTTAAAATTGGAACACTTGACTATGGAAGCTATTTGGAATTGAACTGTGTTTTTAATTTTTGGATAGATAAATTACTATTTGGGTTATAAACGATTTTGCTCACAGGAAAAATGACGTTTTTCACCCTTTCTTAAGTAATTATTCTTCTTTCGCGTTGAAATTCGGCTCAAAACACCCATTTTGACACTATTTTCTGAAAGATCTATTGCATTAAAAAAATGGTCGATTACATATTTTCTGAACAACAACGCTTCCTAGTTTCAGGCTTTTCCGAATAAAAATAAATTAAAATTTATTTTTTGAATGTTCCCTATTTTGGATTTGAAAACAGCCTAAAATCATCTGTAAAGTTCTTTATTTCATAATTTTCTTTTATTCTCCACTTTCAGAATGATCCTGACAATTTTCAATATTATTACTTACCCATCATACGTAGTATAGGGTAAGTCTTGCAATCGTTTTCAAAATCGAAAATTTTTTTTGACGGATTTACACGTTTTAGATAGTGGAGATTCCGAAAAACATATTTTTAGAAAAAAAAATTTGCCGTCCGTCTGTCTGTCTGTCTGTAAACGCTCTATCTCCCGAACAAATTGAGATAGAGACTTGAAATTTTGTATGTAGTTAGTATGTAAGAATGGGACGAACCCTATTTAATATCAGCAACCTCGATTATCCGGAACTATTTTTTTCGGACTCTCGAAAAATTCGTTCTGATGAAAGGTATATAAAAATTTTCGAATTTTTTTGTTCTAAGGAATGGACGTAAAAGGCAATAAAATGACACACATTTTGCATATAGAACGAAGTCGGTCGGATTATTAGTTGCCGAGATATTTGTAATCTTGTTTTGCACATTCTTCGATTTTTCATGACCCTGTATTTCATTCAAATTTCAATTCAGAAATATATTTTAATTGGAAATGAGACGCTTAATCCGACGCAGTTGATTGTTAGTTAATAGAATTATTATTTTTGGAGTTATAAGGATGTTTCTTTTACGCAGTTCGGTACTACTAGTTTGGCGTTTTATATAATTTGTCGAAATAGGTACATCAGCAGTTCTTCAATATAGCATTACTATGTATATTAACAATATTTAAATTTTGTTTATGAATTGCAATGCATTGTATAAATAGTTTTCACATGTTTTATTTTCATATACATATCCATGATGGGTAAGTATTACGGTGGCCCCCAACGACTTGTTTTCAATATAGATAAATGCACTGATATGGAATGAGAATTGTGGGTAAATAAATGGTTATTAATTGTGTTGTATGCCTGTGTATCGACATGATTGTCTATGATCTGTTTGATAAGTTCACAAACATTGGTATTTTAATTTTTATCACAGACTACTTCATTATCTTAAATGCAAAAACCAATCCCTTAATCTCATTTTCAAATATCTATTATTCCAGAGGTAAATACATTATACTTCCTATACCAAGGGACTGGCAACCGGAAGATTTATTTTTTAAATAGAGGTGTCCCTTATTTGGAGGTTTCACTGTAATTAAAAAAAGTTCATGGTTATGACAAAATGTATTCTCGACAACTATACCTCCTAAGCTGAGAACCTGTCTAAAATGGAAATTTCTTCCAGCGCCTTCTGATCTTGTCTAGGAATTTTTACAATGCTTTGTTTTTTACATGATAAAATTAAAAATTTCAAACTTCACAAATGATTCATAGTGAACAAAAGTTTGACTTTACCAACCCCTCCGCCCATACGGGGGTCCTTGGACCAGGTCTGGACACTACTTTTTCCTGAAGTCTCAGGCCAGGCCTAGTTATACTTTCTGGGTCGAGCCTTTTATTCTGAAGGACCGAACCGTGTCTAACTTATTTTTTCCGTATCGGTTCGAGACTGGACGGGATTTAAATAAGTCCCAGTTTTGATACTCCCCGTATGAAAATCATTCTGTTGGCCTGCCCTGGTTCAATCAAAGATCAGTAAATCTAGTCTTAGCAAAAAGTTTTTTACAAAAATTGCATACATCTTTAAATTATCATTATTTTAACTCTAATTATTAAATTTTATTTTTGATAAAGAACAGTACATGTTTGCGTTTGTTTAAATGTATCTGAATTCAAGTATAGTAAAACATGTGAAAAAGAACATGCCTGTAACAGAATCCTGTTTAAGGGGCTACTTCATTCAAATGAAAAGACCCATTCACCTGAGGAAGAAATTTATAAAGATATCTCGGTTACATTTTTATATTAATTTTTTTTTAGCTTTGAGCTGCTGAGACGATCTGTATGCAGTCCGTTTTATGATTTTGTTTACAGATATTTTTATGAGGACGCTTTCATTTTCAGAACTGGTTTGGTTCTGTACCAAAATCGAAAAAGTAAGAAACGGCCTGCATTTATATCAATCTCCGCTAACCAATTTAAAATAATAACTTAAAAACATTGTGGATATCGGGAAAATGCAGAATAAAAGAGCCACCTGCTGTGCGATTTACACTAAAATATAATGAGCAATAATACTGATAAACTTGAATCTAAAGTTTGATAAAAATTCAAGCCTCCGTTCTTGAGCTAGAGCTATTACGGAAATCGGGAAAAGGTGAGTATAACAGTGCCCCTATTTGGTTATTGATACCAAAATGTAAATAATTTTACTTTATATCCAGGATTAACGGAATCCGAAGTTCGATGATAATCCATGCATTAAATCTTGAGATAAGCTATTGCAGAAATCGTGAAAAATACAGCATAGCAACGCCACCTGCTGAGTGATTTACACCAAAATGCAAACGACATCCATTCGTGTCACAAAATAAAAGAATTTTAACTTGAGAGAAAATCCATGCAGTAGTTCTTGGGATAGAGCTGTTGTGGAAATTGTTAAAGCTAGCACAGCAACGTCACTTGTTGAACAATTTATACAAAAAAAAATAATCAGCATCAATTTATATTAGGAAGTACCTAAATATATTTTTTTTACTAAAATCGATGCATTTATTTTGGAGATAGAGCGCCTACAAAATTTGTGACATACAGACAGACTTTTTATAAAAGCATACTTTTTGGAATCTCTGACCCCTAAAATGTGTAAATCCGTTGAAAACCGGAAATTTTAACGAATCCAATGCTTTCTTCTTGCATAGATAAAAGAAAGTAAAAATGAAAATTAGATTAAAAAATTTAATTAACATTGTTCATTTGTGTAGAATCCCTTATCATTTAATTGTTTCTAGTAAGAACTGAAATTCAGCTCACTCATATCGCTGATATCTTTCTGGATTTTCATGAGACTTGATTGGATTTTTTTTTATGAGTTGCTGATTTTTAAATGAACTGCTTGACGATTCAAGTAATAAGTGAATTCATTTTGAAAAAAAAAATACGCCACATGAATAATTATTTGCATTAATGTCCGAGATATTCAGAACAACATGGATGACGATAAATTTAACTTATAAATCATTTTTTTTTTTAAATTAAAACTGATTTAATATCATATGAAAAACTGGTGGAACCAGAGAGGAAAGTAGAGTTCGATCTAAAAATATGTTACAGTAAAAATTTGGAAATATTTTCAATCTAAAAATGTGCGTAGAAAAGAAATGGAATCTGATGATGTGTAAAGCTCATGAAATAACCCAAATTTTTATTAACCGAAAAGGAAGACTCAGCTTTACTGGTGCCTTAAAATCAATCAATTAGAAAAATGCATTTTTAACTGGCTCCGTATTTTCATCATCCATAACCAATGTAGAAATTTGGGTTTATAACTATATGTTACAGGCTGATGTAATGAAGTATGAAAACAGTTCGTTCAGTACAAAGTGTGGACACAATTCCATTCCAGCGGTTTTGATAAGTGAGAGCTCAATGCTCCAAGTAAACTCAAAACCTTGAACAGATACACTTCAACCATACACTAAATATTTGTGTTCAGGCATATTTATCTACATTAATTCCTCAACAACCTGATTATATTAATGTTATATTTCAATTCTTTCTTCATGGTTTATATTCGTTTAGCGTTCTGGAACTTAAATGATATGAGACAACATAACATTACATTCTATTAACTACTTTTCTCAGTAATCATTTTGAGTAGATATTTTATAATTCTGAATATAAGGCACCAGTAAAGCTCAGTCCACATTTTCAGCTAGCAAAAATTTGGGTTATTTCACGAGCTTTACAGATCATCAGATTCCATTTCTTTTCTACGCACATTTTTAGATTGAAAATAGATTCCAATTTTTTCCAGAACATTTTTTTAAAATCGAGCTCTACTTTTCTCTCTGGTTCTACCAGTTTTTTATATGATTTCATAGTTTTTTCAGATCCTTTCAGGGACTTTATTAATCACCTTCAGCTAACAAATCTAAACTATTATTAGAATTAGTTTAAAGTTATTAGTAGGCATATTAGTTTGACGAAATATTGGAAATAACGCAAGTTCGCTTAAATTTGAAAAGTAATTGTGGGTGCCAGATTTGGCAATATATTGCCAGTTTGGCGAAAAACTTGGCGATAGATCCGCTCCTTCCCAGATGGTAGTCCCACGGCCGTTTCTCGGCATCTACGCAGATTTCTTATGACCATAAATGTCTACACAGATTTTCGTAGCTTCATTTTCAAAACGTTATTTTTATAAATATAGAAGAATTTTTTTTCTAAATAATCCCTTTTTAATTGAAATATCTGTATTGTAGTAACTGTTTTGACGTCGAAAACACTCAAATAAAGATGCGATGTTGTTTTAACTCGTATTTAGTTACAGTTTATATATATATTTATGAAAAATATGTATTTTCTGTTTCGAATGATGTCAACTTCAGAAATTTAAAAATCTATCACGAGGATCAGAATTTTTATTGATCAATAAAAAAAAAGAACACGCGTTATTATTTCTTTTTAAATTATTGAACTGTTTTTTAGTTGATGGCAACTCGAAACAAATAACTGAATTAGCAATTAAAAAGGAGAGATTACTATAATGTTAAATTATGGAAGGTATAGCGTTATATAATTTTTAAATGGGTGCTATTTCCTTAATATTGGAAATTTTTTGACAAGACTTTCGAAAGGCACATACCTAAATTAAAAGCTTTCGAACAAGCTATTACACGTTGGTGAATATTTCCTGGTTCGGGTTATAATTGAGTTGTTTGTCTTTTATTCTTGTTTCACGAGAAAAAAGTGACAAAATAGGGGTTCTGGATCTCCATAACTAATCGGTGGATCTGGATGATTTTTTATAAACCTTGAGGTCTAGAGTAGGACACTTCGCCTTTTGAATTTCATCGCGATCGGATGATTAGGTTCAAAGTTATTAAGAGGCAAACTTTGGACTTTAGAGATGCGGTTGAGCTCTACTATACAGCACTATCCGTAAGGCATGGTGACGTCACTGCAGCGTCCTTGTGAAGTCACATTGTGACTTTGTGACCATCGATCGTCGATGTGAAGTCAGTGACTAAAATACAAAGTCGTTATGGCCGTTTTAGAGCACGTTTGTGACGTCACATTGTGACCACTTTGTGAAAAATGCGTCATTTGTGACTACTTTGACATTAACATTGTGACGAAACTGTGACAAAAGCGACGATATTTAAATTGCCAGAAACATTTTTTTAAAGTAAATAACATGTTTTAAAGAAAATTTTGTAATTTTCCAATTATTTTTAAGAAAGTCACAATGTGACGTCACTGAATGGTGGCATTTTGGTTACAGATGTGATATTACCAAAGTGACTCACATTGACGTCACTGTGACCATGCATGCTATGCAGGTATCGTGCTGTATGATAAAAAATTACTCAGCTCATGATGGGTGCAACGAATACATGGCAATGAGATGCGCTTCATTTAAATCCTTGGATAATTTTTCAAGAAGAAAATTTAACAAATATTTTTTTTTCACAAAAAATATTTTTGGCACACTTCTCTCCTATTTTTAAAAGTGTTACTTCAACAAAGCCTTTGCTATATTGTAACATATTGAGGTTGGATTTATACTTTTCAGGTCAGACTAAGTTTTAATTTTAAGGGAGAGTTACTTTACAGTAAAATAACAACCCCACAAACACTCTAGTTAAGGCCTTAAGCTGGTTTCGTCACGGCCAAAAGGAGTTAAGGCCATTTGTACAAAAACAATGCTGTACCGCAAGTGAGCTGCCGCTAATTGCGGCAGTCATCGCCGAGCCGTTAAAGGCTCGGCGATGACAGAGCTGTTGCATTTACTTTGCCGGTAAACTCTTAATGGTCGGTTTCGGGCAAAAAAGTAATGGCCCTCCAACATCTAGAAAGCAGAGGGCTAATATAAACTGACCAGTATTTTTATTTTATGAGAGAAAATGTATATATTTTTGGTCTTTATTTCTTTCAAAAATTACTTTAAATCTGAGTTTTAATAAGGAGAGATTTATATACGAGATATAATTTACGAGATTTATATTTAAAACAATAAAATAAATGACATATTTTATTTAGTTTGAAAATATTTATATAAAAAATAAAAATTGTGCTCAAAATGTATGCAGAATTCCAAGTTTTTTCTTCACCGGCACACTGTTACATTCATTATTTATAAAAAAAAGTTGGAAAAAAATGAATAAATATTTAAAATATAGTAAAATAATTTAAAATAAATATTAAAACAGAAAAACGCTTTTAGATTGTCCCTAAAGCAGTCCATGTCCACCCCCCCCCTCCTCCCAATTACTCAGTCATGCAAAACTTTAGCATACATGCATAAAATAATTTTTAATCGTACATGCATAATATATTTCTAAAATTGTCGATTTCTGTATTTCTAAAGTTGGCTTAGAAATACAATTAGTTTCACATTTTTTTTTTCTAGGAAAGATCATTCTAAAATTTGAAAAATGGTGTTATTAGAAAAAAAAGAAAGAATGTATTTTGATTTATTTGCATCTGCAAGCGCGGATAGCTTTACATGGATATATTTCAGTGGTCATACTGGAAATAATGAATATATTATTCAATTTATATTGATTTTAATAGCCAAAATAAACAGAACACAAATTTTTAAGAAATTGGAACAATACAAAGATTTAAATTCAGTAAGATGCATTCATTGGAAATGCATATTATACAAAATATTTACAAGATATTTACTGATAAATGTGAATTTTTTTAGTATATATTTTTCAATTCTATAAAAAAGGTATTTGTTGCAAACAAAATGGATGAAATGGCATTCAAATTGTTTCAACAAGAATTTTTTGCTGAATGCGAGTCAGTAAAGAAAAAAGAAAAAAAAGGGGGGAGCATATAAACTGTTTCTAAAACGTAAATTTTTAATATGATTTCAAATATATATGCATTTTAAATAAAATTCCGGGGGGGGGGGGGTATTTAAAATCCTGATTCAAAGGAAGAAAGAAAATTCCCTTTATCTGTTAAATTCCTAACATTTATATGTATTTATTTGCTTTATTATATTTTTACTAATAAAAAATACAGATAAAGCCATCTATTGTTTTTCATATGTCGGATAACCGTCCCTTTCAAACAAAACTCATTAAAGATCAAAACACCATGTCGCCACAATAAACGACCCGACGAGTGGTGAGAAAAGTGGTCAGATCTGTTTGGGCCTTAGGAGAATACATGCTCTCCTTCAAGGTCAACAAGTACAGGGGGGAATTTTCCAAGAATTTTGGACGGTGTGCTGATAAGCAGATCATTTCAGTTAGACCGTCACATAAGGGAGAGAAAGCATGTTTAACGAATGCTACCTTCAGTTTGGATATTTTACCACAATATAGGTATGTTTTATTATGCTTATTCATTGAAGAATTATTAATTTATAATTCATTATAACCTCTTGAGTTTTTTTTGCATCGACCTTACGATTGTTTGATTTCGGAAACCTAATAGAAAGATAGGAAACATATTCATTTTTAAGACATACGTTTTTAAAAATGCAGTTGTATTTTAACAAATATAAAATAATATTTGCTTTATACTCCGCTATTCATCGCTTATTCGTTATTTTAAAGTTTTGTATAAATTAGGAAAAGCAGCTAATTTAAAATTATATACTTTTAAGAATTTTTTAAAAGTTTGAAAGTTAATCATATTTTCATATAACAATTGTTGTTTTCTACTGTGCATGTCATTAAAAATATTGCAAAAAATAAAATAGTTTAATTTAAATAAAGTTTACACTGATTCTTAAAGGTAAAATTTATTTTTCTTTTCATATATTAGAAGTGAGAAAGAGCGATTTCATGTGTCTTGTATAAAATTGTGCAAAATACCATTTAATAGATGTTTCTTTAACTTAAAAAAATTCTTTTTTGTAGAGGTTTGTTGAATTATTTTAGATAAAATAGCTATCGGTTTCATTTTAGATTCTTAAAATAGCTTCTTTAACGTTGTAAGTAACATGACTGTGAATGATGGTTTTTTCTTTTTTTTTATTTTGAGCGAAAAAAATTAACAATTTTTCATCGAAAATATTTCATTCATTAAACAATTAAATAAAATTGTCAGATCATTCAAAATTTTTATACATTTTCAATTACTGTAAATAATTCTCAGCTAATATGAAAAAATTAAAATAATATATTTTTTAAATAGCAAATATTATTGTTATGTATGTATATATATATATATATATATATTTGTAATGTTTGATTATTAAATTATTCGAATAAAATCTAAATGAAAATTCTTTTGTATATTAAAATGATGCAAAAAATATTCGACAGGTTTCATAATAATTCTTTAATGAATAAATATAATATATTGGTGACAGCCATTAACAGGCTACTTCAGTCAAGCAAAACGATTCGTTCGGTAATATTAATCCTATAGAAGAAATCAATAAAGATATCTCTGTTACATTTTAATATTTTGAAACGATATTTTTCCTATCAGATAGCTGAAATTAATCTGTACAAAGACCGTTTTTTACTTTTTCAATTTTGTTTGCAGATATTTTTAATGAGAATGTTTTTACTTTCGGAACCGGTTACGAAAGTGAAAGCATCCTCAGAAAAAATCTACAATAAAAATCGAAAAAATAAAAAAATTGTCTACGAATCGATCTCAGCAATCTAATGCAATAGATAATAAACAAAATAAAATAAAATAAATAAGTAATTTAAAAGTATTGGAATGCAACCGAGATATCTTTATAAATTCCTTCTGTAGGATCGGCATTATTTATTGGGTCTTTTCGCTTGGATGAAGTAGCCTCTTAAGTCTAAAAACCAATGAAAATAAAAGAAGAAAAACATAAAGCATTTAACTTAATACAAGCATCACTAGCATAAATTCAAAATTTGTTCCATAAAAAATGTTTGTTGTTGGAAAATTGTTTAAATTATAAAGTGTTTTTGCATAAAAAAACAATATATTATTAATCATTAGGTACACTTTTCAAAAAAGTTATAAATTTACTTATCTTCAGATTTTTCAAAAATTTCCAAAACTTATAAGTTGAAAATGAATTTATTTGTTTATTATTTAATTATATGCTTTAAAAATTATTTTTAATTGCATTACATGTAAATTTTTAAAGCATATAATTAAATAATAAACAAATAATTTCATTTTCAACTTATATGCTTTGGAAATTTTTTAAAATTTTGAAGATAAGTAAATTTATAACTTTTTTAAAAAGTGTACATAAAGATTATTAGTATATTTGTTTTACATGCAAAGACAGTTTATCATTTAAATAATCTTCCAGCAAATATTTTTTATAGAACAAATTTTGAATTCATGTTTAAATATTAATTCTTACAAACACAAATGTCTGGGTGAGGGGGATCTCCT
Source organism: Maratus speculifer (assembly GCA_964019185.1). Lineage (NCBI taxonomy): Eukaryota > Metazoa > Arthropoda > Arachnida > Araneae > Salticidae > Maratus > Maratus speculifer. The sequence goes on from CAXHSM010000921.1 coordinate 2,297,039, forward strand.
GGCCAGCCTTTATTTTTAATGGCCTTTAAAAGAATAATTGTGGCCAGTTTGTGGCTGTCTGATATTTTTAATAAAAACGTTAATGGCACATTTGTGGGCAATTTCTTGTATTCATGGCCATGATCTTGCGGCCGCGTTCTGGCCGGCGTGACAGTTTTTTGACGGAGCCGTTACGGCCAAAGATGGCGGGCCGTTATCAAACACTTTGGGCCACCGCTAACGATGCCTCTAGTGGCCCACCAGTTATGTGTTTGTTGGGAAGTTGGAAATTGCACGTAAAGCGTACCAAATGAGGTGCGTTCGTACGGTAACGAAGTTTTAAAAATATTTATTCTCATATATCAATCTCATAAAACTGTAAATAATTACAATTAAAATGCACACCAAACGATGTTCTCCCTATACCATTACGTAATGGAATACTTTTGTGTGGCCTTGTAAATCACTAACAAATGTTCTTTGCACCACAGATTGTGCGAAATGTATATATAATAAGTACTTTATTATATATACATTTCTATACATATGCATTTTATTATGTTCGAAAGAGTGTAACACCATTAAAATGCATTTGAAACATTTTCCCCCATTGACCGTAATGTAAGGGAATATTTTTGATTGCCCCTGTAACTGAACTATGCATCCGATTTTGATAAAATTTGAAGTAACTTGACAAAATTAGGTAATAATTATGTATTTTAAATTTGAAACGATTAGAATGCATTTGAAACTTTATTCCCATAACGGAATACTTTTGATTGTTCCTGTAATTGGTCTGCGCATCTCATTTATATAAAACTTGAAATGACTCGATAAAATTACCGTAATTTCTGGAAGAAACGCCGCAGCGGCGTAAACGCCGCATCGCGGAAAATCACTCAAAAAAATTTAGAAAATGGTCGTAAACGCCGCATCGTCGTAAACGCCGCAGGTGAAATTTCCGAGGTAAACATGTTAAACAGAAACACATTAATAAGCTGTATTAAGAAATCATAAAAATGAAATTATTAATCAGAAATTAATAAATAAATACAAAATTAATAATATTATTTAAATACCGTATTTTCGGGAATAAGCGCCGCGACGCATACGAGTTTAAAAGTAAAAATATGCTTAGTGCGGCGTAGCGGATACGGTGATTTTTTTTCTAACAGTACCGTAAAATACCGTTAATCCGCCCCCCCCCCAAACGTGACGAAAAATCATAAAATAATTAGAGAGGGGCGCTTACACGGGATTTTTCCACGATCGTTTCACAAAATTTTCAAGAATGAATCGTGAATCTTTGAATGAATCATGAATTTTGATAATTGAAGCAATACTTGGAGAAAAAAAATTGGTTTTAAAAAAACGTAAATTCTGTCGAAAAACGCAGAAAAAAGGAGAAATTTCTAAAAAAAAGCATGAAATCAATTAAAAAAATCTTTTAAAAAAAGCACATTTCATCAAAGATTCATGATTCATTCATTTCATCATGATTCATCACTGAATCTTTGGAACGGGGGGAAAAAATCGGATTCAGAACAAATTTTCTGAAAGTTATAAAAGAAGGAGAGGGGGAAATTCAGGAAATTCATTCGAAAATGCAATTTTCGTTTATTCGTAATCTAATGTGAAATTTGCGTAACTTTTTGCGGTCTTTTAATGAAAATTGACATTTTTCGCGATATTTTGACGAAATCAAAATTAATTTGTTTTTGCAACCGTTTGTCGGAATTCGCGATACATTTTATGTCCGAAATTTTGGAATTATGATCGATTTTTTTTTTAATTTTCGGAAAAATTCAGAAAAATATCACGCTTGTTTGAAAAGAAAATGCTCGTAAACGCCGCATCGGTAGAAACGCCGCATCGCTTGAAATTTAAGTTTAAAACACGTAAACGCCGCGGCGTTTCTTCCAGAAATTACGGTATGTACTTTAAGTTTCAAACGATTCGGTTGGGTAGTTTTTGCGTTGTTACATGCTGACAAACAGACAGGCGGACGAACTGAACGACAAAAATAAGTGCAACGTATTTGCACAATTACGAACGCACCTAAAAATTAAAACTATCAAAAAGCTTTACTGAAAATTAATGAACAAGTCTGTTGTTCTTTACTTTTTATCAAAACGACAACTAACACATTTATGAATTTTTTTTTAATTATTACTAAATGTTAAAAAAAATAGAAGTGATAACAGTAAATGCAACAAAACATGCAGGATTCAAACTCAATTCTAAAAAAAAGGTACAAGAGATTTTTAAGAGGTATCTCTTTAGTAGGAGACAAACTTTTTTTTTTAATAATGGTTATCATATAATTCTTTGGAAAATATATTGCACAAACAAAACTTTTCTTCTATATCAATCACAAGATGTCTTTCTAGTTCACAATGTCGAGAAAATGTTTTGAAACACATTTCAGAAACACAAGGATTTCATCTTGTATGCGACAAAAGATGTCTTCTTAGGTTACAATTCAGAGAAAATCCTTTCGAACATATTTCACAAACAAAAGGTTTTTCACCTGTATGAGTCAAGCGGTGCTTTCTTAGACTACTATTGTCAGAAAATCCCTTGGAACATAGTTCACAAGCAAAAGGTTTTCCACCTGTATGAATCAAGAGATGCCTTCTTAAATCATTATTCCGAGAAAATCCTTTCGAACATATTTCACAAACAAAAGGTTTTTCACCTTTATGAGTCAAGCGGTGCTTTCTTAGACTACTATTGTCCGAAAATCCCTTGGAACATACTTCACAAGCAAAAGGTTTTTCACCTGTATGTGTCAAGCGATGGGTTCTTAGAGAAACCTTCAGAGAAAATCCTATGGAACATATTTCACAAACAAAAGGTTTTTCTCCTGTATGTGTCAAGCGATGGGTTCTTAGATTACCATTCTCAGAAAATCCTTTCGAACATATTTCACAAACAAAAGGTTTTTCACCTTTATGAGTCAAGCGGTGCTTTCTTAGACTACTATTGTCAGAAAATCCCTTGGAACATACTTCACAAGCAAAAGGTTTTTCACCTGTATGTGTCAAGCTATGGATTCTTAGAGAAACCTTCAGAGAAAATCCTTTGGCACATATTTCACAAACAAAAGGTTTTTCACCTGCATGTGTCAAGAGATGGGTTCTTAGACTACCATTTTGAGAAAATCCTTTGGAACATATTTCACAAACAAAAGGTTTTTCACCTGTATGAGTCAAGAGATGTCTTTTTAGGTCAGATTTATTAGAAAAGGTTTTGGAACATATTTCACAAATAAAAACTTTTTTTCCTGTATCTGTGGAGGAATATCTTCCCTTATCCCCATTTCGAGGAACAAAGTGCTGTTGATTAGAGGAGGAATTTTCTCCTGTAATCGATGACATATTCTCAAATGAATTTAAGCTTGATTTCGGACGATAACAGTAACTTCATCAAGGCGTCTGCAAGAGGTTGGCGCCATTTTCATCCAAGCAAATGACTCGCTGATTTTCAGAAAAAACAGTTTTACCTACCACAGAGTCTGAAAACAGAAAGAAAAATAATAAACAAGACATTTTTAAATACCGTAAAATCCCGTTAATCCGCCCTTCCCGATCAAACGCCCCCTCCCCACTTTATAAAAGATTTGAAATTTTCAAAAAATTCTGAGAAAGCGCCCTCCCTCTCAAAAAAAAAAAAAAATCGCTCAAAATGGATCGCTTGAGGACGGAGGAATCATGATGAAATGAATTAATCATGAATCTTTGATGAAATGTGCGTTTTTTCGAGATTTTTTAATTGATTTCATGCTTTTTTGGCTTTTTTTTTTACAAGTTTCTCCTTTTTATTGCAAATTTACGTTTTTTTTTTTTTTTTTTTTTTTTTTTTTTAAACGCAAATTTTTTTCAAGTATTGCTTCAAGTATCAAAATTCATGATTCATTCAAAGATTTATGATTCATTCATTTTATCATGATTCGTCCCTGCAAATTTTGTTAAACGATCGCGGAAAAATCCCGCGTAAGCGCCCTCCTCTAATTATTTTACGATTTTTTGTCACGTTTGGAAGGGGGCGCATTAACGGTACTTTACGGTATACTTCTTATATTCATTCTTGTTGTCAAGCATTCAGATTATGCATTTTTTTCACAATTTTTTTAAAGTTCACTTTAAATTTTATACATCTTAAATTCCTTTTTACAAAAGTTGCCTTGCAAACCAATACAGTGAATCAATTCTCTCTAAAATAGAGTTCAGCCATTTATGGGGCAGGTAAATTTTTTAGCTAAAATGTTGAAAAAATTAATAGGAACAGAATCTATAATTTTTTAATAAAAACTAAGTGGTAAGTACAGTCAAATATCTATTATCCGCGCTCCCATAATTCGCAATTTTCTATAATCCGCGTTACTTTACGAATGTAAACAATGAAATAAACAGTTAAGAAAATTTACAAATTTGTGATCCAAAAGTGATTTTTAAAACAAATAATAAAAGAATTGAAAAACAAATCATAATAAAACATTTATTTTTGTTAAAACATTTAATTTAATTTTGTTTATTTTTGTTTGTCTCTTTTATTTTATTAACAGTAAAAAAATCTGATTATTGCATTACAAAACAAATATAGTAATTATTTTTATTTAAATGCACTTATCTATAAATTTTTTAATAAAATAACTTTAAAAAGATATTTTTTCAGATAGCATATTAAATGAATTGTTAGATTTCAAATTTATCTTTTCATATTGTACTGATTAAAGGATTAAAATGCTGTCTAGGAATAATAAAATGACGTATAATCCATAGTAGTCTATAATACTCTATAATACACAATATTCTATAATCCGCACAATCTTTGGCTACAGCGTGTGGGGATTATAGAACTTTGACTGTATATTACCATTGTCCGATAAGGGTTTAAACCATATCCAGGGGAAAACAGATTTTAAACTTCTTTACCTTCATGGGGAGCACTTTCTCAAATTTAGCTGAGACCCCTCATTTAACATATTTTTAGAAAGGCCTGTGACCACTGTCGCATGTTATGTAGCTCCCTCCCCATTCCTCCTTTGCGCCTAAGGGGAGGGCATTTTTGTAAATTTAGATTGATACCTTCTTAGGTGGCATATGATTAAAAAGGCCTGTGGTGCACTTATTGTGGCTATGCACCTTTGGCGAACCTTACTACACTTTCCCCTCTGCAGGGCACTTTTCTAAATTTTGCCATCACTCTCGTGTGATATATCATTGACAGCCCTGTACCGATTTTTTATGTTATAGAGTTCCTATGACCTTTTCCCTACCTTTACCCTCCCCCAAAAGATCCGACCAGAGGCTTGTTCGATTCGATATATTTTTTGTTTGTTTGTTTATAAGGTTTTGCTGTGAGCACACCGTGTTTGCTGTACAATTTGCTGTGCAAAGAGACTCTACTTTGAGATTTCATATTATAAGATTGTGTATAAATTAGGGATCCTGATTCAATGAGGGACTCATTAGGGAGATAATTTGCCCTGTCTTTATTAATGCTGACTCATTCCAATTCACCCACAAATGACACGTGATAAAATCGAATCGGGTATGCCATAAAAGCAATCGCAAACTGGAGTCATTAAGAAAAAATTTACGCAATCAAAAGTTATTGATGTGTCCATATAATCAAGAAAATAGATAAAAACATATCGTTATCTCCCATCACCACCTATTACTGTTGAATCTATTATGTGACAAAACGCAATAAATAAGTTTAAGTATCATAAAATCTCGATTGAAAGAGCCCTCTCCCCTTTTTTTAAAAAATGGTAGTTAAATTTGGAAGGTGGGAGAGTTTTTGAAAAAAAAATGGTACTACTAGGTTATCCCGTCGACCAAAAAATTATCGCCAAACTATAAGATTAAATGCCAATAATGGATGATCGTGAATGTCAATTAAATGCGATTCACGTGATTAAAATGTCATTAAATGATTTTTATTTTGACTTTTTATTAATATTTTTATTAAAATTCTACTAATTATTTATTTTTTAGTTATTTAAAATAAAAATTTTGTCAATATGTATAATTTGGCTATTAGTTTGGCGATTTGTATAATTTGGCGAAATTGGTCGACTGGATAACAGAGTAGTACCAAAAAATTAATACCAAATTCTATCTTTAATTTAAAAATAAATAGTGGAAATACAGGAGTGAGAATCATATATTTTTCAACAATTTTCTGTTTTGTTAGAAAAAATCTTAATGCCTGTCCCCCCCCCCCCTCCGAAAAAATTTTTAAGCAAAATTTCAAAATTTCAATTTTCTTTTCTAATGCATTTCTTCATTTGTTATTTTATTGCAACAATATTTAATCAATCATCTAACCCTTTCCCCTCCCATTCCCAAAAAATAATTGCTTTGCAATAAATAATCAACCAGCTAAATTATTCCCTCCTCTCAAAATCTCTGTTTCTTTCCCTGTATGTCTTGTCATCCATATCATGATCCTCCCCACTCTCCTCCCTTCATCTCATAAAGTTTAAATCTAATCTTTTTTTTTTTTTTTTAGAAATTTTCTATTTGATATGTGATTTTTTTTTGTGTAGAAATATGTAAATAACCACCTAAATTATTTCATACCCTCTCCCCATAAATATTTCCTTTTCTTTTTGTTGCCCCTTTCTTCCCCTAACACATGTAATATACTTTAAAAGAATTGCTTTTTTACTTTATTTTTGGCTCAATTTATTCATAAAAATATGCAAGTAATTCAGTAGTTAACCTTCCTATCCATAATTATAATTTGTTTTATACGATTCAAACCAGATCCTTTTTCATAAAGAAAGTTAAACAACAGATTAAAAGAAATAAGTCAATTAAATATATTAAAATGTTTTAAATGACAATTCTGGAGTGAAATCTTTTTATCAAAATTGAGTAAAATTTGAACAGGGTAGAAAGGTTAAAGCAACCAAATTTTAAAAACTTTATTTTCACATATTTACCGGTCACAAATATCTTATTTTGAAACTACCGTACATTACCTGGTTAGTATCAAATTTCTAGGTTAGCGTTAAGCTAATGACATTTCGAGAGATAATTTCTTTAACAAATAGCATACAGTCATTACCTATGCATATCAGGGTTGCCGGCTTTTAGCCGGGCTAATAAAAGCCACACGTCTTTTTTTTTGTTGTTGTTGTTTTTATCCACTTAAAAAAAGCCGGCTTTTATTTTTAAAGTGTTAATTTGTACCGAATCCATATTAAATTTGGATTGATTTTTTTTAATACATTTTTAATTATTTACTACTAAAAAATTATAAATTTCTATTTAATTTTCCAAATAAATAAGTCTTTATAACCGCTAGAAGTCAACTGTAAAGAGATTGTCTGAAAAAAATATATAAATCTTGGAAAGAAGAAAATATACTCAAAAAATGCGTTTTAAATTTCTATATTTCATAGTTCTACTTGTATTACACATTCTTAAGAATTATATTTAATTGAATTATGACAAAATGTAACACATCAAAGCATTCATGGAAACATTCTTACAGGTCAATATGTAAAGATTACGTCATAGAATGAACAATGTTGAAAGAGGAATTAGGCATGATTCAGTATTTGAGAAGAATTTAATATTTAATTATACAAAATTAAACAACAAAAAAATGTTCAATAAAAATATGTTGAATTAAAATTTTGAATAGCTCTTTCTTTAAAAGTGCATATATGCCTCTTGCATGAATATATTCATGCATATGCTGATTGAGAATACTGAAATAAATTGTGAAATATAATATATTATGAAATATGCATAGATGTCTGAGCTTAGCGAAGTCTTATACTCAGAGTACGTAACGATATTAAAAGTCAAAAAAAATTCTTTCGTCAAGCAAATCTCAAAAAGTACTTGTCGGATTTCGATTCTGTTTGTACCAGAAGGTACCTATGAAGGTAATTTGGTGAAAGCACCTACTTTTAAAAATTAATTACAAATAGTTCAAAAGTTATATTAAAAAAAAAACTGATAAAAAAGCACAATTCATTTGCATACGTCACAGAAATTTGGTGTGCGTGATTATCACCAGCTGGATATTTTCGTAGATAACCGAAACAGTACATGGAGTAAATAGTAATCATTTACGCACTCAGAAATATTGAATTCAATAAAACATTTTGAAATTTAATCATGCAGGAAAATAAAACTGTTATTTTTTTATAATAAAAAAATGTCATAAAAACTTTGATTTTGAGATTTTGTGATAATCTCTTAATAGCATTTTTTGATCGCTAAAAGAATGTTTTATATATTTCACGTTTGAAAATTAGAAAGAATTACGTTTTTAAATAAAAAAGTTTCTTTTATGACATCGTTTTTCCTTTTATATTTATTTTTATTCCATGTTTTCTTTTAACTTATATTTTGTTTGTGTGTGAAGTCAATTCTGGTCACTAATTTTTCGGCACGGATACCACAAGCGCATCAGATTTGGCGCATTTTTTTTTTTTTTTTCAAAGCCCATTTGGCGAAAACTCCGTTTTCAAATAATGCTTACATACACATTTTAAAATTATTTTGTATTTTCAAAAAGAACTTACAGTAATTAAAGTAATAATAACAATTAATAACTATAAAAAGAAATATTTTATATAATTAAAAAAAGAAAATGAAAGTAAATAAACATTTTATAAGTAAATAAACAAATAAATAAATAAAGCCGGGTTATCATCTCAGGTAAAATAATGCCATTTTGACGCCAGTTATGTACCCTGGTGCATATGTGACAACTTTTTCCTTTTTTCATCTATTTCCTGTTGGCATACAACTTTAAAATTTGGAATATGTATGCATACCTGGGAGCAATACTGGAATTAGACATCGATTTTCTTTTTTTTTAATTTGATCCAAAAAGGGGCAACGGGGCTATTTTTTAAAGATTTATACAATTATACTGCATAAAGGAGCCACTTACCTATTTTTATATACAAGAAGAAGTAAGTGGTATGTAAAAACAATTATAGTATACATAAATAAAATACTCGATATAATATACTAGAGATATAAGCAGCGGGTTTGGCGAGATTTTTTATGCCAATTACGCGAAAATATCATTTTGATTACCAGATACATATAGCATGCTATAATAACACGTTATTTATTTATTTAAAAATGAAACAAGTTGGAAATTGCACGTGAAGCGTAGCAAATGAGGTGCGTTCGTACGATAACGAAGTTTTAAAAATATTACTCTCGTATATCAATCTCATAAAATTGTAAATAGTGAATTAGAGTTAAAACGCTCATCAAACAATGTTCTCCCTGTACCATTATGTAATGGAATACTTTTGTGTGGCTTTGTAAATCAATAACAAATGTTCTTTGCACCCTAAATTATGTAAAATGTATATTATAATATGTACTTCATAGTTGCATATAAATTTTATTAAGTTCGAATGAGTGTAACACCATTAAAATGCATTTGAAACATTTCCCCCATTGACCGTAATGTAACGGATTACTATTGATTGTCCCTTTAATTGATCTATGCACCCGACGACTTTAATAAAATTTGAAAAAACGCGTCAAAATTATGTAATAATTATGTATTTTACATTTCAAACGATTAAAATGCATTTGAAACTTTTATCCCGTTGACAGTAATGTAACAGAATACTTTTGATTGCCCCTGTAATTGATCTATGCATCCGATTTTCATAAAATTTGAAATGACTCGACAAAATTATGTAATGATTACATTTTTTTAATTTCAAACGATTCGGTTGGGTAGTTTTTGCGTTGTTATATGCGGACGGACGGGCAGACGGACGGACTGAACGACCACTATAGGTGCTACCTATTTACATAATTACGAACGCACCTAAAAAAAGAAATAAACGAAACATTTTCTGCTATTAAAAAAAAAGAAATAACAATCAATAAATGATAATATTTTTAGAACAAACAATTTATTATAACATTTATATGATAACCAGCATGTTAGGCAACTGAACGCCATTTTGGCACCAATTAGGTACCTTGGTGTGTGTATAAGGCATAAATGTGCCATATTTATTTGTAAAACTGAGCATGAACGTTTACCAAGAATGTTTTCATAGTCGCTTATATCTTTTTGCAACATAGCACACCTTTCAAAGCCAAAACTGCGCAAAAGAAAAAAAAATCAATATTTGCAGAATTTATTTTTTTATGTAATGCACATTTTGTAATCAGTAGGCTCGATAATCAGACCTCGTTTTTTTGCTTTAAAAGATGATATTTCATACGACGTCTTTTTTGGATTCGTCGTTTTTCCATATTTGATAGTATATGTCTACTCGTTTTGTAACTTTTTTTTTGTAACTTTCTTCTTTATTAACAGCAACATTTAGATTTCCTATTTAAATAAAAATTCTTCTAAATACAAAGAATTTTGTTAAAAAAATAAATAAATGAAATGCGGATATCTATTGCTCAAAGCACAAAATTTTTCCTATTGAGTTAATAAAAATCAGTAAAAACATAATTCTTATGATAATAAAAAGGTGACTTATGTAATAACAGAGTCATATATTATGTACGTTATGGATTAAGTATGAATATTTCTCCACCATTTATAAATAATAATAATAATAAAATAAAATGCGGTCAGACCAAAGTCTATATTTGACTGAAAACAACAACAATTTTCTAAATGCTTTAAAAAATAGCCAATGAAAAGTGATATTTCAAAAGTATTATGAAATTAGTTAAAAACAATTTATTTTAAACTAAATGAATAAAAGATTTATATTTTTAATGAAATAAATGGGATTTGAAAAATTATTCGAAATTTATCACCATAGATGTATCAATATTACAATCAGTACCTTGTATGCAAAATGGAACAATTAGCAATACTTTTTGTACCCGAAAAATTGTCGTTGCTTTTTTTAAGGTTAAAAAGTAGATTACGAAATATTCCTATACAGAGATGCTAAGCCCCCGCTTATTGCATAGCAGAATTTTCTTATAGGAAAAGTTATTTTTTAAACCCGCAGAAGTTCCAATTTAATAAAACATTTTCTGTGTTAAAATACCGGTATCCAAAATGCCGGAGACTTGGCAGCTCTGCCTATAACATTTTAATTAATCACGGTACTTTTTTTAATCGAATTCAAATTTAGTGAAGACAACGTTTTTTTGGCTAAAAGCAGCTTTTTTCCACATGCGTAACTACGATACAATTCCTTGATGCTGAAATAAAATGTTTTGACTTACGCTATTATTGCTTCCTCTTATTTATTTATTTGAATTTTAAATAAAATTACTCTAAATCGTGTTTTTTAAATGTACGGAAAAAATGCATTTCGAGAGAGGGTGTAAAGAACAATATTTGGCGATTCATTACCTGCATTTGGCTAAGTACCTTACTACCTTGTATTTAATACTCTTCACAATACTTCGCTGTTATATGGACTTAGGCGCTTTTATAAAAAGTTTGACGTAATTCGGGCTTAAGAAAGTGAGTTTTTTACTGAATAATACAAATAAATGAAAAATGAATACTAAGAAATACTAATAAAAGAAAAATGAAGTATTATATTGATCTATGTATATTTAAAAATGCATCTGCTAGCACTAATTAGATAATTTATATGTATATAATAGGAGATAAATAGCTTTTGATTCTGTATTTCTATGCTATAAAGCATTTACGTTTGTGTGTTTTTCGTTATAATTGGGAGTACCTAGCCGATTTAAAAAATAATGTGGGCAAAAAATGTTGGTAACCATATTTGCTGCAAAATATACTATATTTTGCATAGGAACAATAATCACCATCTATGCACGAGCAAAAAAAGTTCTAAAATTGAGAATTCTTTGATGTTGATATGACTAAAAATTTAAAATCTTTTTTTTTTGGTGGCAACTTGTTATGAACGATTTCTAAAACATTTGACAATTTAATTTCACAAATTAAGCATTTTTTTTCTAGAAAAAGTTTTAAACCCAATTTATTGAGAGTATTGCAATTTCTAGGATACTGTTGGAGTCAGAAACTATAACTTTGGCATCACAGTAACTTATAAGATGTAAGTGCTTGTTTAGGACAAATTTTTAAAAAATGATTGCTTAACTCTTATCGACAACCTCATTGCATCCATGGCAAGCAGATATTCAACATTATAAACTATTCGGACAGATTTTACACCACATAAAATACACTCCATTCTCTTTAAATATAATAGTTTATGTTATTTATAGTTTCTGAAATCGGTGAGAAGCTACTGTTTATGCTCATGACATCATTTCAAAGAGTTATATTTCCAATATTGGAAAATTTGGTGTTTTATTTTCTGTATTACTTTTAACATTTTGCATATTTCCAATTTTATATCCATGCATGGTTTGCTTTTCTTTTATAAAAATAGTACATGCAACTTTATATATAAGATTTTGTAATTCTATGATTCAATATGATTATTTTCATCATATTTTATCACAATGAATGACCAATTAAAGGTAACATCTCATTTTCTTTACTTATTGCAAGTTATTAAATGTGTATTCTCAGCAATATCGCTCAGACTAATCCCTCTGAGGGAAGACCTAGTTCATAATACTATTTTCAATAATAAGAAATGATGCTTTTTTATATGTATGATTTTAAATGTTTATAGGGGATAAAACATAACATTTTAATAATTGTTAAAATTAGTTAAGTAATAAAACATGTAACTAAGTAACCATTGTCCTCTTTAATTTTATAAAGCCGTAAAAATAGAAAAACAAGGGTGGAATTAAAAATCAAAGTAAATCAGAAAAAACACTTGGTATGGCCATTTTATAATTTAGTTGACATATTATCAATTCTAACTATAAACCTCTAGCAACCCCATCAATGTGTTATTCTATTATTAATGTCTTCATTATTTAAAAATTGGGTTATAATCCCAATTTCTCATAATTAATATCCCAATTTTTCATTTTAATAAATAAATTTATTAAACTCAAAGTAAATTAAACATCATTAAAACTACTAAAGAAAAATAGTTTATAATTAAAATGCTTCACTGTATAAAAGCAATTATGGTCAAAAAAGGCCAATTTGGCCGAAAAAAAGCTACCGGCCTGGCTTTTTAAAATTTTAGCCGGCTTTTTTGCAACCCTGAATAAACTTTTGCTCAGTTTATAAAAGAAATAAAAAAAAGAAAAGAAAAAAAGCACCACAATTTCTTATGTAGTTAATCAAAAATAAACATGACTGCTTGTTAGATCTTTTTGTACAATGCAGGAATAGGGGAGAGTGTTTTACCTTGGGACGCCTATACTTCCGGACAATGACAATTTCTAAAAAATTGTTGGCAACAATGATCTTTTGTTTATGTCTAATAGTGATCCAGTGGCGTAGCAATTTAAAAATTATGGGGGGGGCTCAAATAATTTCTAACTCAATACGCACAAAATAACTACAAAACTGAGAAAATCTATAAAGGATAAAACGTCTCAATTAGTAATTATGTAGAATTATAAATATATTTATTCACAATTAAAAATATGTGTATGCACATTATTTAAAAGCAAACATTAAATAATAGGCTAAATTTCACAATTTTGTTAAATATGACACTACAATACGAAAGAAATTTTTCATAAATATAACCGAATTTTATAAAAGAAACACCGCGGCGTTTACTAGTTTTGAAAGTTTTTTTCCAAATGCGACGTTTACTTCTGCTTTTACTCGATCTTTTTACGAAATCGGTCGTTTTTTCTCGATCTTTTGACGAAATCGGTCAATTTTTCTCGATCTATTGACGAAATCGGTCGTTTTTTGCAATATTCGAAGAAATTAGTCGTTTTTTCTCGATCTTTTCGCGAAATTTGCCGTTTTTTCACGCTTTCTTGACAAAATTGATGTTTTTGACTCATTTTATTACACAAATTAGCCGTTTTCTCGGAATCTTCTAAAAAAAAATGGCTGTTTTTTCGCGCTTATAAGACGAAATTAGTCGCTTTTTCGTGATTTTTTGATGAAATTTATTGTTTTTTCACGATTTTTTGACGTTATAGATTGTTTTTTCACGATTTTTTTTTACAAAACTTGCGTTTTTACTACGCGATTCTTTAGAGAAATTTGTTTTTTCGTTAATTTTTGAGCAATTTACGTTTTTTAGCGCTTTTTTCGAAATTCGCGAACTTTTTATATATCTGAATTTTCCACTAAAAGTAACGATATTATAAACCTGGAAGATCGATCGAAAAACCCGAATCGAATTACATTAAAATATTTAAAATTTGATTTAAGGGGTCAGGTACCCTTTAAAATTTTTTTAAATCGATTTTTTAAAAAATAGCTTATAATTAAATTCGATTCTTTAGGAACATTTAGGAACAAACCACATTAAAAAAAATCCTCATTAGAAGAAGAGTTATGTCTAAAACACTTTGCGCTTTTCCTATACGACCAATGGGTAATTTAAACTTTAACGTCAATTTTTTCAAAACAGCGATTTTGATTATTGCGCGCACGATTTCTGAAAAATGGTTGCGTAGAATTCCACAAAATTTTCGATGAATGTATTAAAGGTATACAGGCACAAAATGACCTACTATTATGTTCCTCAAATTAGAAATTTAAATCCACGACTACTTTTGTGTAAAAAAAAATATCGATATTTCGAATTTCTTTAAAAAATAATTTTTTTCTCTGCATCTATAAGCTTTATTTTTTTCATCGTAGGTCATTTTGAAAACACATATCTCTACTCAGAAAAAAAATCTTGGTTTGTTTTAGCTATTCAAATTTGAAAAATCGTGTGCGCAAGGCATGCAAGATTTGTTCTTTCGCAAAAATTGTATTATCTTTAAAAATAATTAAAAAAACATTGCACATGTGTATACTTTTTTTAACAACTTTAACTAATAAAATAAATCCTTCTTAACATATGTTTTTAATTTTACAGTCAAAAGTCAATTAGATAAAGAGTGACTGAAATTGTTACAGAGGTCACTTTTTCCCGCATTTTGTTAGTTCAAAAGGTACCTGACCCCTTAAATATTTTAAATAAAGTTATAGATAACTCAAATTATAAGACATCTCTTACTTTACATTATTCAGAAAACGTTAATTGAAGTTAGATCAATGCAACGCTGTCTACAAAAGAAGCATTCATATGAGTTAAGCGATTACAATAGTTAAAGGTTATTGAGGGGGGGAGGGGGGTCAGTTTTGACGAATACAGTGATTATGACGAATGCGGCGTTTCTTCGATAAAATACAGTGCTTAGAAAAATAAATATATATATACTTACAAATTTTGTCGTCATAATACAAAGTAAGTGCGGTTCGAAGCCATTGTGTTCAAAATGGATTCAGCATTTAGTTTTATTTCTTGATGAATGTTCATCAGTGCAAGTCCAGAAAGCCGAGAATTTGACATACTGTTCCTAAGGTAAGTTTTTAACTGTCTCAATGTGGAAAATGTTCTTTCTGGAGTGGCTGTTGATACTGGAAGCGTTGATAATACTTTTAACAATTTTTTGATGTTGGGATAAACATTCGCATTACATTTTAATAACATTGACTCTATCGCAGTGCTTGGCCTTTCTTCTTTGTCTAACGACAACCACTTTTCGAGCCACATTTCAATTTCAGCTTGTAAAATATTCGGAAAACTTTTTATATCAGAAGAATAAAATTCAGCACATTGCATGATATTTTCTACTGAAGATTTTTCTATGTATTTTGGCAGTGTTGCGTATAAGCTAGTAACTATATTCTTATGATTTTCAAAACGGTCAATCATATTTTGAATAACAAAATCCATGAAAGGTATGAAAATTGTTTTTCTGTAATAGTCTTCTGCTGATTCACTAGGTGTATTATCCCTATGCATTTGCTTTTTTAGCAGTCTAGGTTTTTTAATTTCTAAATTTAAGTCCTTTGCGACTTCGGAAGCTCGTTCGAATATAGCTGAAAATTTGGATTTAGAATTTTCACGCATTTTTCTAAAAATCTGTCACATCACTTATGGCTTCATAAGATGATATTAAATCAATATCCGGTTTCTGTAGAGCTATTGATAAGTTGCGTGTGATTGAGAAACATTTTTCTGCCACAAAAATCGATACTAAAAAACTACTTTGGCATAAAGCATTGTAAAACAGCATAGCTTTCTTTGATGCCTCGGTTTTCTTTGATGCCTCGGAACACGAAAGACAAACGCAAAATCGAAATGATTTTGAAAACAATCTTTTCGGAAGGAATTCTGTTCTATTCACAAAATATCAGGGGAATGACGCAATCCACTGCTAGCAATAAGTTTTAATTCGACCAATGACGTGCCACTAAAATCTCCCCCTCTTGCTAGACACGTGCTATACCAGTCGGATCTGAGTTTGAAGCACTGCCGTTCCCAGAGGATTAAAAAAAAAGAAAAAAAAAGCTTTATCTATTTTTTTCCTATTACAAATGTTGCTTCTAACAGTTCTATTATTCTACTATAATATGCTTTTAGTTCCCCCCCCCCCCCTTTACTGAAATTGATCGCTATTAAATATTGCAGATTAACTTGTTCGAACTTCCTAGAATGTTTCAAATTTATTATTTTTGTGAATTTTAACAAATTAACAATACAAATTAAAACCTGTTAGAATTTTCAGATTATAGATGAGCTTAAGCATATTTATTATTTTACATAAGTTTAAGCAACAGAATTTCAAATATTTAAAATTTTCATTATCACGAAATAATTTGAATGCGTTTATTAAATGAAATTTTTTTGCCTAATTAAGCTTCTGATAAAATCCAATGGGGGGGGCTTGAGCCCCCTGAGCCCCCCCCTTTCCTACGCCCCTGTAGTGATCTATAACCAACTGGTACCATTATATTAACAGATAACATCAGAAGCATTAAATTAATAACTTGATGAGAAAAAGAAAATTTCACTAGTCCAAAGTAAATATTTTACAAGAAGTCAATTGCAATTATATATATATATATATATATATAAGAAAGGAAATTTAAATGTTTTGGCTGTGAGAAAATAATGATAGTGCTTCTAGATTAACAATCATTTTTATTTTACTTAATCTATGTTGTATTTTAGGATGTGTCCAATGGTACAACAAAATTTGTAATAGTTTTCATATAAAGAAGTATTTTTTCTACTTATTTTACAGAAAATTCCACAAAAATGTGAAATACAGTAAAGAAAATAATTCAACTTTATTTTGGATTTGGATACATTTCATAATGAATGAACTTTGCATATAATGATTCTGGTAACTCCCAATAAACATTTTTCTTTCCATATGATGCAATATTCTAAAGAGCACATGTTCTGATGCATTTATCTGGATTTTGAATCAATTTTAAAGGTATATTTATGTATTTTATGATGTTGTTAATCATGGATAACATAAAAGCCATATTTTGATTCTTACAATAGAAATTACAGGGAAGTTAAAATTATTTTGTTTACCTATCCTTTCCTTAAACTATAGTTAATTGACTGTACTGTCTTTGGGGCATAGAAAACATACTACAAGTCTTGTTCTAATGAATAGATGATATCACATCCTGGAAAGTACATCAATCACAATATATGCTGTAGTAGATGTTGTTGGAAATGCATTTTAAAAAATTTTCACACTATCGAATATCATTAAAAATTTTGAAGTAACAGGCTGTTATTCAATTAATGAAAACATATTATGCAAAGATGATTTTTTATTAATAATATGTAATTGATAGACTATTTCATTAAAATGAAATGTTGAAAGAAACAGCTGAATTTATAGCAGAAAATGTGTTATCAGATGTATGTGTAACAAGTTTATCTTCACATTCTCAAATGTCAGATCCCCAGTAATGATTGGGTCATTCTTTACATCTGCAGTTAGTAAAAGCAATATCTGTAGAAAAAAAAGGAAATCTCACGTTTTAAGAATTTCTTTAGTAAAAGTCGAAATTGAAATTGCTGTGCAGAAAACTGCTGTAGAAAGAAAACTTCCAGAACAAAATAGCAGTTTTGAATCTGTTAAAGATAAACTCCTTTTACCTAGTACTAAAGATGATGGCAATATTAATTTTGACCATACCCCAAATGTGTTAAAAGTAAGAAATCAAGAAAGTAGACTACCTTCTTACAAAAGAATCTGGGAAAAAAAAACTTCTTTTCCATGTATTTGAAGTTAGTTAATGCCTTGCCAATGATGGAAACATGAGTTCTATTCTCTATTTCTTTGGAAAATAGAAGTTTTGTTGACACAAAATTATTAGTCATTGTTGTTCTACAAAATATTGTATTATTTATCGTACAAAATTCTTAATTAGTTATATGTCTATTGCCTGAAATATGTAGTATGTCCCAAGGTACAACAGGATGTTGTATCTTGGGGCAGTTTGTTTCCCTTACTTCAAATGAGTGGCAATTTTTTATTTTCAAACTGCTGAATTTCTAAAAATATATTATAGAAATAGAGAAATATATAGGTGTATTGAAGTGCTGTCTTTAAATTTTAAATTGGATTATTATCTTTGAAGTAAAAAATTAGAATGTGAAAACTGTCCCAAGGTACAACACTTTCCCCTATACATTATATATATACACATATTTCTATACATATATATTACAGTCAAAGATCTATAATCCGCACAAGCTGGGGCCAAAGGTTGTGCAGATTATAGAGTATATAGGATTATGCGTCATTTTATTATTCTTAGACAGCATTTTAATTATATAATCAGTATAATATGGAAAGATAAATATGAAATCTAGTAATTAACTTAATAAGAAATCTCAAAAACGCATTTTAAAGTTATTTTATATTTATAAAATGATATATATGGGCATTTAAGTAAAAATAATTACATATGTTCCATAATACAGTTTGTCGTTACTGTTAATAAATATTAAAAAAGTAGATGAGCAATACGTGGGATCTTTAAGCTGCTAAAGAACATGAAGCATCATTAGTACGCTTTCCATTATTCGTTTTGCACCTTGCATATGCATTAGAGTAAAAAGTAAAACCAATACTAGACGACACGTGAGCCATAATTCATAAACATCAACTCATTAACTGTGCTTGTTGCCAAATTAAGAACGTAAATAGAATGAAAAAAAGAGCTCCCTGGCTAAAATTTAGTTTCCAGAAAGATCAAATCTTGAGAAATCAATCAGAGTTCGCCTGTAGTTGAAGGTATCCGTTTGCCTTTCGTGATGTTGGCGAAACCTCGGCAATCTATCACTATGATTGGTTACATTGATTCGACCTTACCAACCCATAATATTCAGTTCTCAGATGGTGCTGTGTTACTGCTAGGATGCGCGACGCACATGAAATAGAGCGTTTTCATTGGTTATTTACTCTTCTGAACTTACACAAACTGAAATAGCTACGAATGAAAAGTCGGCATTTCAAACGTTCAGTAAGCTTAGGTGCGTTCCATAATACCGTTTAGTTTTTTACTGTTAATAAAATAAAAGAGTAATTTTTTAAAAAATACATGTTTTATTAAGATTTTTATTAATTTTTTTATTATTTGTTTAAAAAAATCATTTTTGGATCACAGATTTGTAAATTTTCTTAACTGTTTATTTCATTGTTTACATTTGTAAAGTAACGCGGATTATGGAAAATTGCAGATTATGGGTCAGCGGATTATAGATCCTTGACTGTATATGGCCAAAGATGACTGGCCACTTGCGATTTTAGGAATTTTGTTAAATATCTAGAACGATACCTGAGGAATTATCTTGAAATTCCAGGTGTGTAAACAGAATAGAACAAGTCATATATTACTGTGAAGATTTTTTCCTAAAATCCCATAAGGGACCATCAACAAATTAAAAAATAATGAATATCTTTTCAATTATTTCTCCAATTAAACTTCAGAGCAAGAATTTTAATCCATTTGTACTATTTTGAGTCTTAGATATTGAAACACATCTTTTGGAGATCGATTTTGGAATTATATTTCTGTATTAATTATAAAACAGTACCGTAAAATACCGTTAATCCGCCCCCCCAAACGAAAAGAAAAATCGTACAATAGTTAGGGGAGGGCGCTTACACGGGATTTTTTCGCAATCGTTCAACAAAATTTAAAGGAATGAATCATCATAAAAAAATGAATCGTTGAATGAATCATGAATATTTATACTTGAAAAAATTTTGGTTTTTTTCTTTTTTAAACGTAAATTCTGTCGAAAAAACGCAGAAAAATGAAGAAATTAGTAAAAAAAGCCAAAACAAGCATGAAATCAATTAAAAAATCTTGAAAAAACGCGCATTTCATCAAAGATTCATGATTCGTTCATTTCAAAATGATTGATCTCGCTCTCAATCGCCTTTGAAAATCGGGAGGGAGGGCGCTTTCTCGGGATTTTTTGAAAATTTCAAATTCTTTATAAAGTGGGGAGGGGGCGTTTGATCGGGAAGGGCGGATTAACGGTATTTTACGGTAAAGAATGGAGGACCGCATATGTGAACTCATGTAGAGGAGAGGCAGGCTAGCGTGACAAAATACAACTTCTCAAATCCTTTCAAATAACTTTAGATGCAGTGTTATTGTTTTATATGGGTCATTCTCACATGTTATGTTATTGACTAAATAGAGTAAATAAAGCAAGAATAAAAAGGAACAAGAAATTCAGTCCATATCTATTAGTTCTTAAGCCAAAATCCCAATTTTTACAAAACATACAACATAAAATGGCATATCATGAGAGTTTTTTTGAACAGATTTTTGATAGAATTGTAAAAGTTTTCCTTACTATTACTTAAGTTAAAATTGCCCTTTTGTTATACAAAGTAATATAAGTTCTGAATTTTAATTAAATTGTTAGACATTTTAAACACTAAAATATCCATTATCTGAGAATAAACCTTAATTATTTTTAGGTTCTTTTTTTTTTTTTTTTTTTTTTTTTTGAGAAAATGTTGACTGCAATGGCTTAAAGATGCTGGTCACACAGCTTCTATTTTCTCCTCCGTTATGTTGAGTCTATGGATTCTTGATGCATTTTTACATTTAAAATTGTCTTTTTCAGGAAATTAATATTTTTCAAAGTTTCAGTTTCAGTTCAACTGCCTCGGTGAGTGGCCCATCTTCATTGGGGATGCCTACCTATGGCCTGGAAATGAAAACTCTTATTGCGCGACAGCACTGTTGCTAATAAGCGACCACGAATAACATCAAAATTCTTTACATACATCCCAAATGCTTTGGACTCAAAATAGAAAAGGAAAAAAAATGAGAGAAACTGAAACTAGACAAATTTAATCGAAAAATTAGACATATAAAGATACTGAAAGACAATTAGTGGCTGGGTAGGGCTCTGAAACTAGCAATTTCACCTGCCTACATAACAAACATATTTGTCTTCTAAAACTGAAACTTCTTTTTTTTGTATTCTCTTCTTAAAGGACATCACTTTTTCCTTAGTTCTCAAAATATTTCTAAAAGTATGCTTAATTTAATATTTTATGTTTCAAAAACTGACAAATTGACAGTGAAATTTTGACCCTTCATATAAAATTAAGTATTTACTTTAGAAAATTTTTGGAAACTAAGAAAAAAAATGACATCTTTCAAGAAGAGAACACTGAAAGAAGTTTAAAATATTAATTTCCCGACGAGGTATTTTAACTATAAGAACATATTTAACGCCAATAGACTTAACATTTCAGAAGGAATTCAAAAGCTGAGTGATTAGTACCTTCAATGGCTAGCTCATAAAGTAACAGATATTTGAACAAGAGAATAAAAGAACCTTTGAAAGGCAAGTAAAATATGTAAAAAAAAATATATATATATTATTACAAGATAAAAAGATTGATATTACAAACTTTACGATTGTTTACTGGAACTCTTTTATTTCGAAAAATAAAATTTCCGTACCAGTTTAAAGAATTTCATATCTGATAATAAATTAGAGAAAAATAATAACAGAGTAGTACCAATAGTAATCATTCAAAGTAACTGGGATATATTTTTTTAATGGTTACTTTTTAAATTCATTATTTTTAATAAATAACTTAAAGGTCACTTTAATAGGAAAACACAAAAATTGGTTAAAGAAAGCTTTCTAAGGTATAGTATATATGTATATGTATATATATATTTAAATTCATCTATCTCTCCCAACCTCCTTTTTTAAACGATAGCAAAAATTTAAATTCTTGAAAATACAAAATAAAGAACCTTTTTGGGAAAATAAATATGTTACATTTGAGTTTTTAACATGCTTTGAAATCTTAAAGAGATGTTTTATGTAACCAACTCAGCATGAAAAAATAATGATCCTAAAATGACACATTTATAAAGTACTAAATTTTTTTTAATTGAATGCAAATTGCTACCGGCCTGCCTAGCTTAAAGCTAGTTCTTGAAATCTAAATCATGAATGCATTCAATCTTATTGGGACAAAACGAAACTTCTAAATTTCTTCCATTCAAATAACTTTACCTGCATCAGAGAGTGTTAGTATTCTTCATGTGTAATTCTCAGATTTTATTTTAATTGCTAAAGAGCAATAAGGCAAGAAAAAATGAGCATGAAATTTAATTTATATCTGTTAGTTCTCATGCAAAAATCCTCATTTGCTGTATGCATATAAAACATACAGTGATAAATTGTGTATAATGAGAAAGTTTTTTAAACAGACTGACCGAAATGTAAAATTTTTCCTTAATATTCCTCCATTGGAATTGTCATTATTTTTTTTTATAATGTTTGTTACTATCATTTATAACATTGTGTTTTATCAATCGTTCTTCCCTTTCTAAATTAAATTTAGAAAAAAAATTGAAAAAAAAATTGTTTTTAAGTGTTAAAATTACACTATCAAAGGTTGCAATTATATATTTATATATATAGACATTTACAAAAGTTACTACAGAAATAGAAAATGTGCCTGTCATAAAACACTTAGCTAAACCTAATTATAACCCCAAATTACCCCAACTCAAAAAACAAACCATAATAAATAGAATTATACAAATTTATCTTTTCCTTTCGATAACGATATCTTCCTTAAATGTTCCTACACAAGTTTGCACTAATGTTAAGTTTTTACACTTAATAATCATTAACAGTTTAGGATATTTTTATTCCAAGTACAATTTATAGAATCTTTGATAGAAAAGTATGTAAAAGAAACATATCTTACCATTATCTCATTTAAGTAATGAGTTTAGGTCAATAAATTTTGAAAACGCCCTTTCATTATATCACTATAAGTCATTATATTTAAAAAATAAGCCAGCTATTAATTTTCATGTCGTCCATTTTCATAGAAGTAAAGAGACGTCAACGACATGGGTGATTCACGGTGGAAGAATTTGAATAAAGCATGAATCAAACTAATAAATTTGCTGCAACACAAAGTTCAACTACTGACAAATGTTAACATTTGTTTCAAGAATTAAGAAAAATATCAGCTTCAATTAAAACGAACAAAACATTTATTAAAGAAAAAAGATAGATTCATTACTCAAAATTGATGAATCCAGAAATTGTGCTGTGGAAAGGTGATCTTGAGCAGTTGAGTTAGAGACATGCCAGGGTGTTAAAGGGCTTAACAGAAGTATAATATATGCATTTTTTTCAATTTTATTTATTTTAAATCATAGTAGTGTGAATTTGTCAAATGAAATATTAAATTTCAAGCAGGACGAAACACAAAACGCCAATGCAAGAATGAATCGTAGATTTTTTTTTCATAATAACTCATTGAAAATGATTCATTCAATGCAATGAATAATATGGAGAATGGTGAGTTCCAATGTAGTTGACTAATTACTTATATTATTTATTAATAAAACTGTTGCAAAAGAAGTATGACTAGTACTTTTTTTAATATCTGATTTTAATATTGGCTGTCAGACAGCCGTTAATCGAAATATGCTATTCCAAAAAATCTAACCTTAACTTTTATGATTTAATCAAAATCTAATTGTGTCAAATTTGATATCGGAGAAAATATTAAAGCGTTATATTCGCGTTTAAGTAATGCTTTCCACTCCTTTTTCATAAATAAATGTTTTATTTTCTTAAATGAAATTATTTATGGATTGATTCTTTATTCATGAATGAATTTGTCCGTTGTGATTCATTCTTTGTTTGGCGTCTGTACTTTTTTAATGAGCGTACTCTGTCAAAATTGCTAATTTTTTAAATCACTTTACTGATCAATCGCCTTTACTTAAATAAATAATTGGTGAGAGATGTTTATTTAGTTTTTGTTCTACTGAAAATTTTACAAGTTTTGATTTGATCGTATGACGACACAATATTTTATGTGTCGCAACTTTCATTTTTGTTGGCATTTGTAATCGTTTAAAATATTCGCTCACGCAGATAAACTGAATGATTGGCATCAGGTAAGTAACTGACGTACACTATAAAAAGCTATGCTTTGAGTTATTACTTGAGAAAACTTTTCTAATTATTATTTTTTCTAATTTCATGCTTGTGAATATATTTTTTATATTCTAAAATAAATATTTTAAAATCAAAGAGAAATTCGGAAGAAAAATTTTACTGTCAACTAAGTTACAGTCAATTGTCAGAGAAATACTGTAGTAATAAATAAAATAATTAATTCAAATGATGGTAACTCTCCAAGTATAACAGAGTCCTTACTTATTGTCCACGCAAGATTAAGTAGAATTGTGCTAAGCGTGACCCTCAATTATATTACCTTCAATTTATGACAACTACAGGGGAGAGTGGGTACAGTGGACCACCCCTTATATTTTATTTATTTTTACATTTTTTAAACTTTTCTTTTAAGACTAATTAGACTGATTACTTGTAGCCTTCAAAACACATCATTAGTTCAGAAAGAACCATTTTAACCTGATTGGCTGTTTTGAGCTTCTAAATGTAAATTTTTTCATAATCATATTTTTCTTTCATCCCTGAATGCAAGCAAAAGGGCAAAAATGTAATGTTGTTTTCTCTTAAATTATAAAAAATGCCCCCAAAAAGTTTTAAGAGTATCAATCATAACAAAAATTTTAAAAGTTCAGTGTATTTGTACAATTATATAAGTTAAAAAATGCTTCTAATGCTATGAAACCTGCAGCATATTGAACGTATACATCAATTTGTGCAGCGTTTGAAATCCTTGGTGGTTTCCTGGTCCGAGACCACCAAAAATAAATGGGACAACTAATTTTAAAACCTTAGTGGTACGCTGGGCCAGTGGCTTTTTTTCTGACTGGTAAACATAAATTTTCCCTCCCTGTAAAAATCAAATCAAACCAAACACAAGCCAAGAAATTTTTATTTATTTGAAAAAAAAAAAAAAAATGTATTAATCCTTACAGTCAGTTGAAATAAATGATCAGAAATAAAATGAATAATTTTATAGCTTTTGTTTATCTGCGGTAAACTTTCTTTAAACAAATTATTATTTTACATTTTATTATGCCCAAAAATTTGGGTAACTGCAAAGGAAGTTTAGTTTATATTCTAGTAGGAGGGAGGGGGCTGTCACTCAGTGGGTTAAAGATACTTAACAGAATTTTATGTAGTGGGCCATTGATAATGACTGTGGACCAGTAAACTCTCATGCTTACTGGTCCTTGGAACCATTAATTTTTTTTAGCAATTCGACCGTTGGTTTGTCAGAGAGAATGTAGGTTATAGATAAATTTAAAAAAAAAATCGTAAAAGCAAAATACTTGTTTTTATTTAATATTCAGAGATTAATATGGTAAAAAGACAGCTTTAAAAAATAATTTTATGAGAATGTTTAGATTTTCAAAATGGGGCACAGTGGACCACCCACTGCTGGGGTACAATGGTCCACAGTCTACTCTGTTGCTGGAATGCAGAATTTTCAAAATTCTTAATAATGGATTATTTTCGGCAAAGAATTGCTGTTTTAATGTGTTATTTAACTGTAAAATAAAGTGAACAAAGGAAAATGTCTATGCATCATAGTAGGGTCATTCCATGTCAGATCACCCAGACCATGGCACCCACCATCACCAATTTTTATAAAATTCAGTGAATTTGTAGAGTTTAAAATGCTGATTCCAAAAATATCAATTATATTGAAATTGATCAAACGGTTGGTTCGTTATGAGCTGTTAAGTAACTACCAAGATGGCCAATTTGCCACTATTTTGAATAGCACATGTGACAACAAAAAAGTCCATAACTTCTTTCAGGTTTAAGCTAAAGCTTTCAAATTTTTTTTTGTTTTGTTCAGAATAAAATAAGCTTTCCTTTAAACAGATTTTTGTGAACCTCATTTTATAAAAACGCTGTCAGAAAATGACTTTTTGTCATTTTTTTAAGTAAAAAAAGGTGCAATTTCAATGGCTGATTTCCCCCAATGTACTCTCTTCAATTTTCACCTTATTGCATAAATAGGCAACTCAAAGTGTGTTTTGTTGACTGATAAAAAAATTTTAATGGGCGGTTCACAGGCTTTTATTTAAAAAAATAAATTCAATTTTACTGACTTTCCACAATAACAGAAAACACAAGATAATGTTGATATTTCTTTTATTACCAGAAATATCATACAGATTTACATCTAAAAGTTTGATAAGGTTTAATGTTACATAAATATATATATTTAATGTTTCTAAAAAAAGGGGGAATCCCAAGGGAATTAATAGGAATGCCAATAATGGATTCTTGCAAGAGTACTTTCCTGCAAATTGAAATCCAATGCAGAGTTTCAATAAATTATAAGTAAAAATTAAATGATAGAAAAAATTCTACAAATAGGTATATTATATAACAAAATCATACTTGTATATAACACAAAATGTGATAAAATTGCAACTCTTAAATAAAAATTATGGTACTTTAAAATACAAAATAGCATATCACATACAAAATAAACATGCTATTAAAAATATATCTACATCTATAATAATTTAAAGTAAAGATAATTAATAATAATAAAAAAAACCCTGCCAACAGGCCGATGTAAATTTTAAAGTTAAATACAGTAGACTCCCTCAAATCTGCACAGCTTGGAACCAGAAGTTATGCGGATTTTAGAATTTTGTCGATTTCTGGTCATTATTTTTTTTACATTTTTTTATACAGGAATTTGAATGCAATTAATAATGCAATCAAAACTAAAATGAATGCTTTACAATATAATAAAATATTAAAATAAGTAATAAAATAATAAAAATTTAGATAATTATTAAAGTGATTAAAATATTAAAAACAAAGGTCAAGTTAATAATCAATAATATTATTAAATATTCATTATAAACATGAAATATATTTTTCCTAAATTATTCAATGTAGCATCATCAATGTATCTTTGCATCATAAAGATACATTACTAATTCACAACAAAATAATAAAACAAGTTGGAAATTGCACGTGAACGTAGCAAATGAGGTGCGTTTGTATGATAAAGAAGTTTTAAAAATATTCAGATCTTGCTGATATAGTAGAGCGTACTTCGGATATAGTATAGTAGTCGAAATCTTTGTGTTTCTGTAAATATGCAGGAAATAATTTTTATTACACCTCAGCAACATATATCTTATTCATAAAATGTGAAATAGTTGAATATAATTAAAACACACCCCAAACAATGTTTCCCCGTATAGCATTATGTAGTGGGGGATACTTTTGTGTGGCCCTGTAATTTAATAATAAAAATTATTTGCATCACAGATTGTATGGAATGCATATTTTAGTATATATTTAATAGATTCATGCCAATTCTATTATGTTCGAATGAGTGTAACATCATTAAAATGCATTCGAAACTTTTTCCCCATTGACCGTAATATGGAATACTTTTGATTGTCCCTGTAAATGATCTATGCATCAGACTTTCATAACATTTGAAATGACTTGACAAAATTACATAATAATAATTATATGTTTTAAATTTCAAACGATTAAAATGCATTTGAAACTTTTTTCCCCACTGACCGTAATGTAACGGAATCCTTTTGATTGTCCCTGTAATTGATCTATGCATTCGATTTTCATAACATTTGAAATGACTCGACAAAATTATGCAATAATTATATGTTTTAAATTTCAAACAATTAAAATGCATTTTAAACTTTTTTCCCCATTGACCGTAATGTAACAGAATCCTTTTGATTGTCCCTGTAACTGATCTATCCATCCGATTTTCATAAAATTTGAAATGACCTGACAAAATTATGTTATAATTATGTATTTCAAATGATTCGGTTGGGTAGTTTTTGATTTGTTATATGCGGACAGACAGACGGATGGACTGAGTGACAACAATAGGTGCTACGTATTTACACAATTACGAATGCACCTAATAAGGAAGTTTCATTTCAGGGTTGGCCAGATCTAGATTTAATAACCAAAAAAGCTTGATTAATACATAAAAATATTTGATAAGAAGATTGTGATTACCAATATCAGAAAAATCTTGATTTTTTTTTTCAGAATGAATTTATTCTTCCTTCATGTAAAAAAAAAAATAATAAATAAATAAATAAAACATGAATTCAGTACTATTAACAAAAATTACAAATTAAAATAAAATAAAATAGAATTGATATGAAATTTAAAAGTCAAATTTTGTTCCTATATCTGAACTGAATTTTTTATTTACATCCATAATTTATGTGTGGATTTTTGAGAGTAGTGGATTTTAGGGTTTCAGATTTGAGGGAGTCTACTGTACTTGTTTCATTAACAAAAACTAAATCAAATTTAGATATAAACCTAGCTTAACAATTTTATCTGGCTGTTTTTAAAATTTAATTTTTCTCTAAGAACTGGTTTTATCAGAATGTTAAGGCAGTGTATACAAAAAATATTTTTGTACTCTCAACAACTCAAAATTTTCTGACACTTTTTTAAAAGTAAAAACATTATACTTGTTGATGTGACTTTTTGAAGAGATTTATAAGCGACCTCAGGGCTGCTACATGAAACAAGTTTTATATTCTTTGCACACCAGTATTTTTCTAAGTTTGAAGTATATTTTTCTTGCAAATGATATCAAAGCATCTATTAGGGATTTCAGTTTTAAGAAAGTGGTGCCAGTTAAAATGAAAAAATAGTCGCCTGTGGCAGCCTATGTTTTTATTTTTGGTTCAATGAATTAGATCTTGATTTACAAAAATTATTTTCTCAGTATGACCATTTTTTCTGTTTCCAATACTATCGCTTTGGAAAATTCAATTCAAAATGCCCACTTTGACAGCATTTTTTAAATATATTATGCATTATATATAAGAACCTGCCAATTGAATGCATTTGTGAGCAAAAGTGGATCTAAAAATGAATCAGAAAATCCAAAGATTTTGCTTTGCCGGACTGTCCTGTTCACATAGAAAGCAAGGCATTTTTGGGTACCCAGCTTTTTGTGCCAATAATATTAATATAAATTTGAAGTCACTGCAGATAAATCATTTGTATACCTCATGCTGAATACAATCAGATTGTATTCTAAAAGTCGTTAGATAAGTTCACAAGTATACATTTACATTATCTGTGACTATTACATGATGCTTGTTCTCGGCAATGAATCTTCGAAATCAACACTGGTTGATTGCAAACAAACTATATGTGATAGAAGAAAACTAAGAACAATTGTGTAATTTGCATAAAATAATGCATTAAGGGGTTGTATTGGTTCTTAATCATCTGATATCATGCAGACTGGTGTAACTTTTCCTTACTGTATTTTTTATTTAAGAGTTTTAATTTTATCACATTTTGTATCATATGCAATTATGATTTGTTATATAATGTACCTGTTTGTAGAATTTTTTCTATCATTTAATTTTTACTTATAATTTATTGAAAGTCTGCAATCAATTTCAGTTTGTCAGGAAAGTACATCTATGTCTTGCAAGAATCCATTATTGGCATTCCTATTAATTTCTTTGGGATTCTCCTTTTTTAGCCACATTAAATATATATATTTATCTAATATAAAATCTTATCAAACTTTTAGATGTAAATATGTATGATATTTCTGGTAATAAAAGAAATATCAACATTATATTGTGTTTTCTGTTATCGTGGAAAGTCAGTAAAATTGAATTTATTTTTTTAAATAAAAACCTGTGAACTGCCCATTAAAATTTTTTTATCAGTCATCAAAACACACTTTGAGTTGCCTATATATGCAATTAGGGGAAAATTGAAGGGGGGTACATTTGGGGGAAATCAGCCATTGAAGTTGCATTTTTTTTTACTTAAAAAAATGACAAAAAGTCATTTTCTGACAGCATTTTTATAAAATGAGGTTCACAAAAACCTGTTTAAATGAAAGCTTACTTTATTATGAACAAAAAAAAAAAAAAAAATTGAAAGCTTTAGTTTAAACCTGAAAGAAGTTATGAACTTTTTTGTTGTCACATGTGCTATTCAAAATGGCTGCAAATCGGCCATGTTGGGAGCTATTTAAAAGCTCATAAATCACAAACCATTTGATCAATTTCAATATAATTGACATTTTTGGAATCAGCATTAGAAATTCTACAAATCCACTGAATTTTATCAAAATTGGTGATGGTGGATGTCATTTTTAGAAAAATCTGGGTGATTTGACTTGGAATGACCCCTATATTAAATGCTGAACTCAACTATCTGTACTTGCGTATTAATGCTACTGTAACAGAAATTGTGTTAATGTACTAATAAAGAACAATCTTTTTGCTTATACATGCACAAAAAAATGGCGTCAAAAAAAGCACTAAAAACAGTAAAGCACTAAAAAAACATTAAAGATAAGCATCAAAACCTGCAAACAAGAAGGCAACAAGGATTACTCTTTATAGGCACATTACCACAACTTTTACTGCAATAGCGTTAATATGTAAGTACCCAATTATCTTATACAAAAAAAAAAAAAAAAAAAAAAAAAAAAAAAAAATTAAAAATATTAAAACATAAGCTTGAAATCTGTAAAGGTTCCTACCATAGGTTTAACAATAGTATTCTCGTCTGTTTGTTTGGTGTAGGCCTCTTAAAGAAAAATGAATGTAGTAGCTGACAAAAACATTGCTTGTTTTTCTGTGCAATTTATGTGTTTTGTTAGTACTTCTTTCCTAAATCTAAGCTTTCTGTAAAACATGTTTTTTCTGTTATCATGAGGTGAAAATTATTCCACAGAATTATAGTTTTGATGACCTAGATTCTTTTACTATGCAATAGTGATAAATAAAGCAAGAGATGAGGTTCTTGGTTTTTTAGAATTTTGTACTCTGATATTTGTTGATGACGGTTCTAAATTAAAAGTATTTTATGTATAATGATTTTAAAATGTATATATGAAAAAGACAAAT
The DNA here is from genome assembly GCA_964019185.1 of Maratus speculifer. Lineage (NCBI taxonomy): Eukaryota > Metazoa > Arthropoda > Arachnida > Araneae > Salticidae > Maratus > Maratus speculifer. The sequence continues at coordinate 2,328,257 of CAXHSM010000921.1, forward strand.
TTATTATTGTTTTTATTCAATTTATTTAGTTATAAATGTATAGTTGTCTTGTGTGAGAAAGGATGGGATTCTGTGAATTAAAATGAGTTGTGAAGCAGAATTGAAATAAATGATTCTATATCAAATATATGAAATCATAAAAAAAATTAAAATATTTATTTCAAGATATATATAAAAGTATAAAAAGTTGTAAACCTACTGCATTTTATCAAAAAATATTTAAAAAAAATTAAATAACAATTTTTTCAATAGTAGTGAAATAATTATATATCTATTTTGTCAGAATAAACGAAATACAGAATATGTTGTGAATTTTTCAGATTTTAAAACTAAATAACTATCCTCAAAATATAAAATATATTTTGGTGCCATAAAATATAAAAATATCAACTTATATATACAAATATATGTTAAGAAATAGAAAATCAGGGCCAGAAGTTTTGAGAAGCAAACAAATATTGACTACAAAGATAGGATATGTTTAAAAAAAACATTTAATTTTTTTAAAGCTACTTACATCAATCAAGTTTACTCTTTTGAGAAGCACAATAATATAATAAAAAATTGGCAGAAGAATCATTTTAAAATGTTGTTGCTGCAAGAAATAAAGGCAGCTTGAATGTTGGATTTAAATATGACATGTTTTTCAGATTTTGGAACTCTGTAACTAAAAGCGCATCTGACTTGCCTCAATTATATATATATATTTTTAAAATGCTAAAGTATAACTTTCAAATGCCATCCTTTTTTCCATGGCAACTAGTGGCATAGCTAAGGGGGGCATCAGCCCCGGACACCGAGGCCTAGGGGCGCCAAATTGAGAAAAGTTCAAACCAAAGTTATCTCACATATTTTGATAAAATATAAAATTGTGGAATGTTAAAAAACTTTGTTTTGTATATGAATGTTTTCTTTAATAATATATTTTGTTATATCCAAATAATGAAGAAAAGAAATGCTTCTGAAATTTTTCTAGATATGGTTCAACACATTTGTTACCTAAGATAACAATGTACTTTAATTGTAGCGCATTGTACTTTAATAGAGGACGCCAAACTAAAAAGGGCATTAAATCAAAATTATTTCACATACTTTGAAGATAAATAGGAATTATTGACTTTTCTTTTTGTATGTGTGTATGATTGTTTTGAAGAAATTCAATGGAGGTCGGGGGAAAGAAACGATCTATAATTGTCAATTGATCATGGAGAAGGTTTCTAACGGTCTAGCCTCCATTCAGTTTATAAATCTAAAGGCCGGTTGTCGACCTGGATTCACATTTCTGGTATAAAAAGAACATTGTTCATTCGTGCAGTATTTGATCCTCCCATATATTTTTTCCAGACAACCCGCGAATGATTAAAAACCTCTATTGTATTAAAATCTTAAATAAGAGTAACGAATTTTCCAATATATACCTCTGCGATGGGACGCATGCTTACGCACGCATCTCTAATCTCTAAAAACCTACATTCAAATTTATCTTTCTCAAAAGCAGGCATATCAAACCCATGGTCTACAGGCCACAACTGGCCTACCAGCAACTACTTAGTGGCCCTTGAAGCTTTTGATTTTTTACATTGTTTGATTCAGCTGTTCTAACGGAAAAGCACAATATATACTTTGAAGACCATGCTTGCATTAACATGATCATAGAGAAGTTTATTTTTATTGCACTCTTTTTCAAGCAAATCAGAATCATTTACAAAAAAGTAGAATTTGTTTATGAATATATTATTAAAACAGTAAAAATTATGTCTGGATCAGATTATTTAAAAAATCTATAAGTACTCCGGAATTTAAGGAATCATGTGAAATGTATAATTTCAGTATTTGATGTCTATTATGTGTTACTCATGAAAATATCTGTGTACTATTTATGAAGTTTACAGTTAAATTGATCACTTATTATTTTTTCGCTGATATGAAGCAAGTTTGATAATACAAAGTGCGTTTGTTCACAATGTTTCAAAACTGGTCTGGTAATTGATTCCGATTCCTTAATAATAAAATAAAAACAAATGGATGTGGTATAAAATTCATTAAGTTATTTTTCATTTCGAGCTATTTACCGAAGTATTATTTATAATTAGGTGCATTTTGCAGCGTCCAAGTATGGTACCTCTTTGTATGCATACAGTTGAACCTCGAAAATCCGGACCTCCAAATTCCGGAAATCTCTAAAATCCGGACATTTTTCCGATTTCAGTTTTATTAATTTTTAAAATAAGACATAGCTGTAATTTTCATCAACTGCAGTTAAATTCTGATAACTATACTAAAAAAATATATATAGATATATTCTGGTTAATATTGTAATGACTTGCCGTTAATTAAAGACTTTATTATTACAAAAATTCAAAAGTGAAAAAGCGTTCAACAAAATTTACAGTAATGAATCATGATGAAATGAATGAATTATTGAACTAATCATAAATTTTGATACTTGAAAAAATTTGGGAAAAAAACCGTAAATTCTGTCAAAAAAATGCAGAAAAACAGAGAAATTTGCAAAAAAAAGAAAGCCAAAACAAGCATGAAATCAATTAAAAATTCTTGAAAAAACGCACATTTCATCAAAGATTCATGATTCATTCATTTCATAATGATTCGTCTCACTCTCAATCGCCTTTGAGAATCGGGAGGGAGGGCGCTTTCTCGGAAATTTTTTGAAAATTTCAAATTCTTTATAAAGTGGGGATGTGGCGTTTGATCGCGAAGAGCGGATTAACGGGATTTTACGTTATTATATAGCCATAAAAAAGATTTTTAATAAACCTCCAAAATCAGGAAAATCGAAAATCCGGAATCGGATTTTCGAGGTTCAACTGTATTTCCTAATTCAAATTTACGAAATAATAAAATTTCAGAAATTTGCAAATTAAGAGATAAATACAATTGAACTATTTCTTCCAAAGTGTGTTGATTTAGTTATGGAAAACATCGCCAAGTGTTTGGTTTTGGAAAAAAAAAGAAAAATAATTTTTTTTTCAACTTTACATGAATTTAGATATAATTACACCTGATTGTATTTTTTATAATTTTGTAATAAAACATATATGCACACATTTATTCATTAATTTTTCATGTAGCAAGCGGACCTCAGATAGAAATGTTTCTCGGCTGTGGAAAGTAGAACTAAAAACTGTTAGAGAAATCGAAAACCAAGTTAAATGAGCAAAACCCAGTTGAAATTGGGCTCATAGAACCCGAGGTAAGAATGTGCACCCTGCACTAGAAGATGGAGTTTAAAACTACTAGAAAATCTTAAGCTAAATTGAAGGAATCACTCCATATTGAAATCAGTCCCACAGAATAAAAAAAAGGATATGCTGTTAATGTTCGATAATTGAGGCAAAAGAAGTCTATTTTTGGAAAACATACTTTTAAATGTAAATAAAGAAAAGAAACCATTGTATACGGACTTTTAACTCATATAACGGGATCTTTGCTTCAAAATATTAATAATCTTCAATTAAACATAAAATGCTTTTAAATTATATTTTTAGCATTCGGCAATACTTAATAATTAAGACAATTGTCTAAGTGTGATATAACCTCTCATTCCCCAATTTTCAGAAATTAAATGGAGCGGGCAATTGGTAAAAAGATCTATTTTTTTGTCTCTTTTTTAATGTAAGTTCTTCTCTGTTATTTTATTTCTCTTAACTTGTCTATTCTCACCTTAAATTTTTTGAAAAAATTAAGAAAAATTATTGATCTAAAAATTTTATACACGATTGTAAAACATATTTCTTCATGTGCATGTGCTCTGAAAATTTCAAACCCTTATCTTAATTAGTTTTCTTAACTTTCGTCGATTAATGAAAATTCTTAATTTCTTTAGTTTTGGCTGTGAAATTTGGTTCAGTTGTATACAAGATTTTGACATATTGTGAAAAAAGCCCATATTTGATTAATTTTGAATTATAATATTCTCGCCTAATTATCAAATAATTAGAAACTTAGTCTTAAGCTTCAAGCACATTTAGGATCTGCCTTGGACTATCCTCATCCAAATTTTCAGACTTGCACCAGCGTTAGATAGTTCTGGCTATCTTCGTCAAACGCATAGATTGGTTTTCACTCTGTTTTTTGTGGTCTTGATTTTCATATGATTATTTTCGTGTAATGGGAGTGTTTTGTGAAGTACTAATACAAAATGGATTTAGCTAAAAGAACAATAAATAAAGATATTATTTCTACTTGATTCGATATTCCATTTTTCCATTGAATTGGCATCGAGAAAAGCTAAATTATAAAATGTGACGATCTACCCTCAAATTTTCTCTTTTCAAATCATACAAAAGTCTTAAGTCTTAACAGTCCGACTTGTACAAATTGCAATTTTCATTATTTCCAAAATCAAATATATTTTATACATACTTATATTCAGTGTACATGCATTAGAGAAAGCTATATCTAAATCTGCCTGTACGAAATAACTTGGAGATAAATGTAAGAAAAGAATTTGACTCGGAAACCTCTTTGTAAACAGAACATGTTCATTTATTTCGTTTTTGCATCTTGCAATCATCTTCGCAAGTTCGATCGGATGTACCTCACTTTTTACTTCAATTTCAGAACCCACATGGTCGTAGCTTGTATAGGCACCTTGAATTGACAAAATCTAATCTTTTTCGTGCATATTTTTGTTAATATATTGGGGATTGTAATATTTTCCAGCAGAGTACGAAGGTAAAAATTTAGAGGAACATTTAGTTTAATTGGTTAATTCTTTATTATCCACCTGTCTCAAGAACCTCGCAATTTTCGAGATCTGTAATGTACAAAGCCGTAACCACAAATGAAGAAGAATCGTCCAAACGTCAAAATTTTCTACCATAAGTTATTTTTTGAGTTTAATGGTGAATGTACTAAATGTTAAGCTGGAAAGCAAAGTTACAAGGGTAAAACGGATTTTAGATTAGAAGATTTAAAGTAAATAAAAAAAAAATAAATAAATAAATAAAAAATAAGGACTTCAAACTTTTAAAACTTAATTTTAATTTTGGATTTTAAAAGTATTTTAATTCTTATCTTTTTATCTAAAGAAGTATGAAATATATGTCTCTCTCTACAGATATCTGATCATTTTCATGCGATCGCCCTAATTTATAAACCGAGTTGGATGTGATTGAGCATATATTATAGGTTTATTAAGATCTCGATCGAATTTTTTGAACATTTTGATCAGTCATCCTGTTTCAATATGTTGGCCTTTTAAAGATTTCAAAGAAAAATACATATATATATATATATGTATGCACATTTACTTCTTGTATAATCACTAGATCTTGATGGAAAGATTGAAAAACATTTTTTGTTTTCATCTTCATCCATCTTAAAAATAGGTGACTACAGTAATTCGAAATTCTAGAGCAGCTGCTGTTTTGAAGTAGACAACTTTTTTTCTATAGCTGGGCTTAATTTAGGAGTTTTAGCAAACACATGTGCGTGTCTGTGTGTTTTTTTAATTAATTTAGATTGTTACTACTCCTATATGTTTAAAACAACGGTCATATCTGCAATCGTTCCACTAAATTTTTTAAATTCCCATTCAAATTTAGTATTAAAGAAAACTTGAAATCTTCTGTAATCGAGTTCCACGCATTTTAATATAGTGTGTCTGAATAAAATTAGCTCAATTTAAAAAATAAAAGAAAGAGTGAAGTAGCCTTTTCCTCCTGGTGCAAACCAAAATGAAATTTTTTTCATCTTGAAGAAAAATAATGTGGTTATTTTTATTTATGTATTTATTTTGGGAGGGAGGGCAGAAAATTTCTTTCTGCCCCGGGTGCCAAAAAACGTAGCTACGCCACTGAAGGCAACTGTCACACACAAACAGGTATTGGGCCTTAAAAATGGCAAAAATGAATCTTTTTGTGACCTTAAAGGAAAAACTTGCCTCGGGTTTTCCATCTGTTACATAAACTTCAACCCTCTTACATTTCAGATTTTAAAAGAATTTGATGGCAAATATTGTGCACAAAGAACTGTGAGTAAAAGCAATTTCCATGTCTTAAACAAAATGCTCAATTTTTCTCACGACATGATGACTTTTGGGACTCAATAAAAAATAAACTCAACTTTGGAGCAAAAAATTTTGAATTTGGTCTTTTAACAAGATAAGTAACATTGGTAAATTTTTTGGAGAAAATCTGAGATGGCGTGAATCACCCCATAATGCTATGTGTGTCACTTTCTCAGATTCTTTCTTAATTATTGACATGACTGATATTTTTTAGATTTCAAAAAAAGACAATAAAAGAATTTCTTACAAAGTTGATGCCATTTGTATTTTAATTACTCTTACATATGTGATACAATATACAAATATTGTTCTGATATTTTTTTAATTTCTTGCAGTTGTATTCCATTTCCTTATGGCAGTCTAAGATGAAAACTTCATTGTTGATGGACACAGACAGACTAAGGTTCAAAATGGAAGAAAACTTTATCAGAGGCAAAATTAATCTAGTTGCTTTTCATCAAAACATGTGAAAATTATACATACATTTTTCTTCTCATCTCTTTATATATGTGTACTTCTAGTTTATGTATTTGTAAAATTTAATCAAGAAGGTATAGAAGTTATTTATAAAATAGAAAGTGTGTATATATAAAATCTCTAATTTGTAAAGATTTAATTAATAAAAATGCATCTTCGCTAATTGCAAAATTTCCAAGCACGCCTTAAGAAATATATATCTGTAAATTGTGTTTGTAATTTCAAAGGAAAATATTTTGCATGTATATGGTCAAACATTTTTTTCAGAAAAGAAGTTTAAAAAGAGATTTCCTGTTTCACCCAAGTAGCTTCTGATTCGTGAAAATTATAGTACAGTTTGTTGTTTTTAAACCTATGAATATATTTAAAAAAAATAAATATTAAAGAGTGATCTTTCTGCACCTACGGTATGTGTAAAATAATTTACAAAGTGCGTCTTCAATACAAACATTTCCATGGATAGCGACAAGAATTTTGTGTCCGAAAAGGGATTTCCTTCGAAGAGACAAAAGCTCAATCATCCTAGTCTTATGCAAGCAAAAGAAAAGAATTTTGTTTGTGAGATATGCAATAAAGGATTTTCTTTCAAGCATAGTTTAAAAACCCATTCGAGAACGCATACAAATGAGAAGCCTTTTGTATGTGACGTCTGTAACAAGGGATTTTCTTATCACTCCGGAATAAAATATCATTTGCGAACACATGCAAATGAGAGGCCTTTTGTTTGTGAGGTTTGCAATAAGAGCTTTTCTTTGAAGGACAATTTGAATTCTCATTTGGATACACATGCTAATAAGGAATCTCAACATTTTGTTTCCGAAGTGTGTAAAAAAGAATTTCCTTATAGGAGAAGTTTCAAAAATCACTTACTCTCTCATACAAGGTCTTTTGTTTGTACAGTTTGTAACAATCAATTTTCTGACAAGAAATATTTAAAGAAACACATGCTGTATCATACAAGGCCTTTTGTTTGTGAAGTTTGCAACAGACAATTTTCTCACGTGAATTATTTAAAGAATCATCTCTGTGTTCAGGCAAAAGATTAGTCTTGTTTAGAGTACAATAAAAGATTGTCACATCAGTTTATATCCTTATATTTTTCACTGTTAAAAAAAACTTAAATTTACAGATCTATTTTTCCAGAATTTCACCGAAAAAGTCCCTTTTAACTACAAAGGGCATTTTCTGTGAAAGTTGGGAATTTTCATCATATTTAATAAAATGGAAGAAAATAACGGAGATGCTCTGTTATCTATCGCAAATTTACTTTCAATAATAACAAAACTGACATGTTGTTGCACAGAAATGAAAAACTCAATGAAAGAATACTGGCCCTTTGGTAAGTTAGTGCTACTAAATTATAACAAATGACCACTGCACTGATACCAACAAAATTTGGGCAACAAATTAACTGGACCGTATTCTAATCCTTCACTAAGCAACAAAATTTTCTTTAATGAATTATTAAATCAAGCTTTATAACTAAAGGACATTTTCTGTGTAGTCTGACTTTTCAGTGAAAAGTCAGAAATTTTCATCATATTTACCGAAAATAACCAAACGGACGAATGTGGAAAGAAATAACTGAGATACTCTGTTATCTATCGCAAATTTATTTTCAATGCTTACAAAACTGACATGTTGTGTCACAGAAATGAAAAAATACTGGTTATTTTGTGAGATTTGTATTGTGCTTCTAAATTACAACTATTCTGATACTACCAATATTTTGAGCAACATATTAATTGGACCATATTCTAATCATTCATTGAACAAAGAAAATTTCTTTAATAAATTTTAAAATCATGTTATAACTATTCATTACCCATAAGAAAATCATATTAAATCTACCTTCTTAATTATGCTTGCAAAAATTATAACAAACAACATCAATAAAATTACAATCTACCTCATAAAATTATAAACACGCTGCAGAATCACTATATGATTTTATAATAATGTCCACTCAAAACCCATATGGCGTATTAGCTAGAGCAACAGACTTCCTCACCAACGGTTGTCAGTTCGAATCACACAGTCCTCTTTGTTTTATTCCTCACTGAATAAATATGGGTGCTTCTAATATTAGCATTCCAAGTATTGCTTATTTAGGATTAGTAAAATAAGATAACTACTCTGTTATCCCATCGACCGATTTTGCCAAATTATACTAATCTCCAAACTAATAGCCAAATTATACATATTGACATAATTTTTATATTAAATAACAAAAAATAAAAAAAATAATTAGTAGAATATTAATAAAAATACAAACAAAAAGTAGAAATAAAAATAACTTAATGACGTTTTAAACACGTATATCATACTTAATGTAATTTGAATTGACATTCACGATCATCCATTATTGGCTATTAATCTTATAATTTGGCAAAAATATTTTGGTCAACAGGATAACCTAGTAGTACCTAAAATAATTGACGATGAAAAATATATACAGTGGAACCTGCTTAAATGACCACCTTGATAAAGTGGCTACCTGGCTAAAGTGACCACTTTTGGAAAATTTTACTTGTGCTCATAACAAAAAGATATGAGAATTGTTCGGTAATGTGACCACCTGTGTAATGTGTAAAGTGACCAGTTAGCCAATCATTGTCAATGTTCATTGAGCCTGTTAAATGTGACCCCCCATATTTAGCCGAAAAATTTCAAATTAAAAGACTAATGTAGTCATTTTCTGAAATTTTATTGTAATACATTAAAAAAAATACAAGAATTTATTTCCTATAGTGACTGTTTTGCTTAATGCAATGTGACCACTTTGTCCTTTTTGTAATGATATTTGCACTTGACTAAAATGATTTTTACTGAATTGTTTATAACTGCCAGTCATAGAAACGTCAACATTATGCTATTACAATGAAAATAAAAGTGCATATGGGTGATTCTCAAAATAGGGGACAATTTATGTCTTTCGGCATACAAAAAAAATTGAGAGGTTTTCTGTCATGTTTTTATGTTTAGATATGTTTGTCTTAATATTATTCATTATTTGCACTCAAGAATTACTCACTTTTTAGTTAAAAACACCTTAAAATAACAGAATAAATGTTCAAAATGTCATTAGCATGGATGTCCACAGCAGCTGTGCCTTGTGTATACTAGCTTTTTCAAGAGTTAATATCATGTTTATAAAATAAAACAAATGTTATTCTTTCTTTAAATTAATCAAGGAGAGGATTTATCCAATAAATTTCTTTTTAAAAATAAAATTATAGTTAAGAAGAATTAAAGTTTGTCCTCCATATTCTATTTTCAAAACAAGGTCATACTGTAACAGCTGGTTATTAATCAAAATTTCATTTTTACATATGACAATAGTTTGAAAATATAAAGTTTCTCCATAGCAACAAGTAGCAATTTTATCCCAGCCTGAAAATAGAAGCATGTATTGTATTTTAAGATTAGAGTTGTAAAAAACCCACAGTTTTTGAGGGACGGGAATAAACCCGGGAATTTTGGGGAATAAACCCGGAATTTTGGGGAATATTGGAACTTTTGTAGAAGTTTTGAAAGTAAACAAAACCAGTCATTTTTCAACTTGAAATTTTCATTTTAAGTCATCATTGCTCATTATTCTGAGAAATTTAAATGGATTTTTTATTAATTAACAAGACTTATTATTTTAACACTTTGCAACTTTTTAAATTCCTAAAATTCATCAGCTTTGCAACAATGGTGATTTAATGAATGAAGATTTCAATTATTCTCTTAAAATTTTAAATTGTTTACTTTCTGTTACCTGGCATATCCAACATATATTCTTTATTTAATTTTTCTGTATATGTCGAATCTGAGAACAAGGGTGATGTTTACATTTATAAATAAATCTGTCATTTCCCTTTCTAACTTATTAATATTTTAATCTATTAATTAAAATCTACTGGTTTTGTTTACATTTCTTATTGTAAATATTTTCATGCACTCAATTGGTAAGTTTCATAATACACAAATATTTGTATAGACAGATTTACTATAGTTTTATACCCAGAACAACCTTGTGACGAAAGCATCAGAATCCTTTTCTACTTTAAAATTTTCAAAAACAAGGGCTTAAATATTAAATTTTGGGTTTAAATATTAAATTTTTTCGCTGTTTTTTTCACTTATTGCATTAATTGTATTGAAAGTATTAAAATGAATATCCATGGATGGATTTATATTTAAATACGAATATTTAGAATCTCGTTACATGTCAATAATTTTTCAGTGTAACAAATGCTATTTGGATTGTAAAAAAAAAAATCCTATTTCATCATAAAAAGATTCACTTTAAAAAATTTTTCTGTATTATGAATTTAATTAGTGCTTTCCAGAGACTCATTGTAATTAGATTTTATTGTATTTTGTTATTAAAGGCAGCTTTTAAAATCCCCTGCACAACAACACGAAATCCTGACATATTTTTAAACATAAATGCACATAATTGGCTGGCCTATTGAAGCGATTCCTAATGAAAATGATTTTTCAATTCTTTGTTAAATAACTTATCCAATTATAAGCAACTGTAGTCACATGACAACACGTTTTTTCCATTCCTGCATTGTCTTGTCTGGAATTTGGTTCAAAGTACTAATTTAGACAGTATTTTCTAAAAGATCACTTGCATTTATCAAAAAATGAAAATAGTCTTTCAATTACATAATTTATGAATTTCAACACCTGCTCATATCTACTTTTATATAATTTAAAAAGAGGCGGCTTTTGTGGAGCAATTAAAATTATTCAAAATAAATTCCAAAATTATACAATATAGAACTTTTATATCACATATCCTAATCATATACATTTTAAAATATAAAATTTTATTTTTTAGGAAGAAATTAAACACTTACCTGTTGAATATTTGAGAGTGAAAATCATGTTAGAAATATGTTTAAATATTCATACCAGCATTTCTCAAAAAGAAATAAATGACAAAATACTAGAAATTGTATTTATAATGTATTTTACAACTGAAATCATAATTTAAGTGTTACTATCATCTGAAATTTGAGAAATACTGGTCTTTTTTTCCTGTTACCTGCATACATAGTGACAGTCGCAGGGGAAAAAACGCGATAATTTTCATTTGATTGTAGAAAAAATACAAAATCCATTGATAGGTCGTGGAAAAAACCCTCATGATTTTTTCTAATAAGTCTAAAAAAGCAACGAATTTCACCAAACAGTAAAAAGAAAAGATTGTCAAACTTAATTCATCAGAAATCGCAAAAGTTTGTAAATCGATCGAGAGAAAAATCTTTGAAATGTTGTGAAATTATCTATGAGTCACGAAAAAATAACAAAATCTGTCAGTCAACAGTCGAGAAAAAAAAATGCTAATCTTTGATCTTGTTTGGATCCGATTCTTAATCATTCCACTAAACTTGTCAAATGGACGTTGGTTTAATACCTAACCAGTTATCCAGAATATATCCAACCTCAACCATTCTGGATAAATGATTCTGTATTGTACATACATTGAAGATGAGTTCACACTCTTTTTTTCAGAGCTTGAGCCTGATGATTTGAAATCAACGTTCATCCACACTTAAAAAGTTTGTGTCATTAAAGCTTGATTCCAAAAGATATGCTGCAAAAATCATTTATAACATCTTTAATTGATTAAGGATTAATTTCTCATTTGAAAATCTTTTCTTACATAGAAATAAAACATTAATCCAAAATACGCACTCATGATCTTAAAAATATCTTTAAAATAGCAAATTTGTAACTAATACGATATCAAACGACTAGCAGAGATCTGCAAAAAGTCACAATTATTATTCATTTAAAATATCACTGTACAATGATGGTAGAACAATAAAAGTTCTGTTTTCTTGCACTTGTGGAAAATAAAAAGAAAGCGGGGATAAACAAGGATTATCAATCCCACAGCTTTGGATTTAGAATATATCTCATCAATAAAGTGAAATTCCTCTTCAAATTGATTTTTAAAACATTCTAATACTTACAAGGCAAAGGCGATTGTGAATTCCTGAAAAAAAAAATGCCTGAAATTTTAGCAAAAAAGTTTTTTTTTTTTTTTTTTAATGGAGAGAGAACATAATTTATGAAACCGGAAGCCCAATCCTCCCATTATGATAAATATTAATTTTAATTATGTTTAACAATCATATATGAATATTTTATTAAAATATCAATAGAAATAAAGGATAATCTGTATAACTTTTTATCTTGACTTACAGAATATTAACTTGATATGTTCAATATAAAGTACAAATTTTTAATTTTCTATGCAGATATGTTTTCTAAAATAAAAAATAAACAATTTAAAAGTGCATTAAAGTGGTTGCTATATCAGCTAAAATATATACGAATTGTATTAACCAACAGAAAATTTCTGCTAATAGTAATTTAGATTCAGTAAGTCATTTTTTATTATTTATTAGAATCAGAATCTAGGAATCCGAAATTTTGCCAAAAATACATCAAACTATAAAATTTTTTTAACATACAAATAAAAATATCCATTTTAATTAATGTTTAATCTTATTTCCATTTAAAGTTTGAAAAAAGTAATTATAACAATAAAAGTACTTAAAAAAATCGGAATCCAAAGTTCGGCCGAATAACTTGTATTCAGCTAAATAACTTAGTTACATCCCTGGATTTTATATTTTCTAATAAAAATTGTTAATAACCAAGCTAAAACCTATTACATACTTTAATTTAAGGAATTTGTGTAGAATAAAAAAGGGAAATGATGTCTTGTCATTTCAATACAAAATTAGAAGGAATACGGAATCAGAGAAAAGTAAACATGTTCTGTCTCGCTCAGAAGAGTTGAGTTGTTCTTGCAATTACAGTTAAGAATAAAACAATTGAAATCATTACAAAAATATTAAATAATAAATTAAATATTTCAATGTTTAAAACGTTTTAAAAACTCCCGGGATTTTTCAAAATTTCCCTCCCAAAAAACCTGGTTTATTCCCGGGAATAAACCCGGTTTTTTCCAGCCTTTGCAACTCTATTTAAGATTAGAAGTTGAATATTAGGGGCATACATCAATTGTATGTCATTAGAATGGATAATAATTTTCATGTTTATTTTATAATTAAAATTTTTATTTTACTTATTTGCATAGGACTTTTGTGTTTTAAAAAGCCCCAGAAAGGACTATTGCATTGTGATTATATTGTGGCTCATAATCTTATTTAAATTAAAATTTGTTATTAGCATGGACAAATATCAGTGTCATTAGCATGGTTTTTCTGTCCATGCTAATGACTCCTATGTGCATAAATATAACCATTGCTTATATTGTATCTTTTATAAAGTTAAATTTTACATATAAATTTAGGTATTACATTTATTATCCCTAAAATATGCATTAAATCTGTCAGAAAATCACTAAGACAGCTTCTTACATTGTTAGTGTCAGAATGTTGCTCATGTAAACAAAGTTTGCTCTTTGGTAATGTTTTTATTCTCCTTATATGTATATATGTAAAAATGGAAATCATTTGCTGAAAAGGAAGGCTAATAAATATAGAAAAAAATATTTAAACAGAAAGAAAATAAAACTTTCTTAATATATTTATTCCATGCAATTTGTTTGGTCATTAGCATGGCTCAAAAAATACTAATTATTTTTTTAAGTTAATTTTTAAATATTTAGCTCTGCTGACTACATGTAAAGTATACCTAATACTATATTAACAACACCTATTTTTTTTTTCAGAAATTTTGCTAACAGTAATTTTTTTTAAGATTTCACTTTTGAAATTGTTCCCTGTTTTGAGAATCACCCATATAAGTTACATAGTACCTTGTAGTTATGTATTTTTAAATCAATCACTACAGAATTTCAACAGTTTTCAAAAGAGTTAGTACGAATTAAATAAATCATCTTCTATGTAGTATATTTTAGCTTAGTGTTTCAATAATATTTTTTGTTAACCAATCAGTTCATAACTTAATATAGAGCATTTTTGTTATTTATAGTTTATTTTTTGAGAACATAATGTTTTAATGTGCCATTTTGAAAGACACTTCATAAAGTGACCACCTCTATATAGTGACCATTTTGGCCTGTCCAAAAGGTAGTCACTTTAGACAGATTCCACTGTATTACTAAATTTATTTTATCTGTCTTATTTATAATGAAAAATTATAAATTTACAAATAGTTAAATAAAAAATTCACATAATCTTCTTCAATCAGGTTCACTGCCTGTAGATTTTTTTCACATATTAAAAAACATCCAGGTGTACTGTAAGCATGCTAATTAAGGGGTAACCTAATTACAGAAAATTAATCCAATATCTTTCAAAAAATGGAAAAAGAAAAGAGAAACCGAAAAAAGCTGAAATACGAATGAGGAATGAAAATGTTATCAAAAATTTTCTACAGTAAGCAATTTTTATTGTAAAATGTTTCCTTTGTGGTATTAATAATGCGTAGTTGCATAAAACTTCTTAAGAATAATCTTTAATACTTATCATTTTAGTGTTTTTCCAAGACATTTTTTGGAGGGCGAAGTGCCCTGTCCATTTTTTAGAGCGGTAAATGTGCACTGTCTGTTTTTATATAGCTGTAAATCTGCCCAGTCCATTTTGGATTCGCAAAATTTTGCCGTCGGCATGTTTGAAATAGATTGCAATTCGGAAACTTGTGTTTGATAGCAGGAAATAAATTCTAGAATCGGGAAAATATTACTAAATTCTTTTGTCAATCGCAGGAAAATATTGTGAAATTCGTCAGTCATAGGCTAGAGAAAAATCATGAATTTCGTCAATCTACCCCAGGAAAAACAGTGATTTGAAGGCGAAAAGAAAATTTCGAAATATGATAATCGATCATGAAAAAAAATCTCTATATTCATTTATGTTAATGTGAAAAAGCTTTTCAAGTTTCGCTAGTAAGCCCCTGAGATTTGTTGATCGGTCTAAAAAACAAAAATTCCTTTTATGTTGCAGGAAAATATCACGAATTATGTTAATCTGTCGCATGAAACAATTCTATCGGTCGCGGGGAAGACCCCGCAAAATTCCCCAATAAATTCATAGAAAATATGAAAATAGTCAGTAGCAAGGAAAAAAAATCACGGAGAAAAAAACGCAAAATGTCAAAGATTGCATGAAAAATATTACGAACTTCGTGAAATTGAGCAAAATTCATTAATTTTGTCTATTAGTGCGGAAAATATATCGCTAGTTTGTTAATCGGTAACGAAAACCTACAATGTCTATCAATGGAAGAGAAAAATCTCTACTTTTGTCATGCAGTGTGCAGAAAAAATGCGAATTACATTAATGATCATGAAAATGAAATAGTGAATGAACCAACTCAATAGAAAAAAATACGAGTATTTCGCAAAATGATCGTGTAAGAAAAAATCAGAAATTTCGCAAAATGATCGTGTAAGAAAAAATCAGAAATTTCGCAAAATGATCATGGAAAAATATTTTATGGAAATTCGTCCATTAATTCATGAAATAAAGCTATTGCGGAGATCATAAAAAAGGCAGCATAGCCCTACCTGTTAAGTAATTAACACCAAAAAGTAATCAGCTCCATTTTATATCATGGACTAACTGAATCTAAAGTTTTATTAAATTCCGTTCTTTAGTTCTTGAGATAGAGCGTCCACAAAATTTGTATCACAGACAGACATTTTGTAAAAACATTATTTTTTCTGATCATTGATCCCTAAATAATGTAAAACTGTCGAAAACTGGAATTCGAAAATTTTCATGATCTTAATAGTCAAAGTAACCATGAAATCTTTAAAACTTTCTTTCTTTCTTTTTTTTTTTTTTTTTTTTTTTTTTTTTTTTTTTTTTTTTTTTTGTAATTTAATGACAATATTGTAAGAAATAAAATTAAAACTGATTTTTTAGTCTCTTGATTTATTTAAATTTAGTAAACACTGGGTAACACTGAAATATTTTTTAATTATTAATTGTGTATATTAGTTTTTTACAATAATTTATTGACACATGATGTGTTTTTCTGAAAAACTGTAATTTATTGAAGGAAAAATTAAATTTTTTAGTAACAGTTGACAAATTTAAGTTGAAAAAATAAGATAAATTTAAAACCATGCTTATCTTGTAATTGTGAGAATTTTGAAATAGTGTACTGTAAATTTTGTACTTATCTTACTGAGAAATTCTCCACCAATTTTCAATTTGTGGTTCAATTAACAGTTGAGAAACCATAGGTTAGTAAATCTAACCGCCAGTAAATATTTGAAACTCATCATTAACTTCAGAGCTGAGATCAGTCAACCTTGGCTTAGGGAACATTATGTTGAAATGTGTATACCACATTGGCCAAAGGAATTACATGATGTATTAATCATGTTGATAAGTTTTGGCTTTATGTAACACCAGCTTTCATTACCAAAGCAAAAAAGACCATTTGAAATGCATACTTGTGTTTAACTTTTGGCAAATAAATTTCGAATTACCATTAAGATTTCATAGTTTTATTCATTTACAAAATTAGACTGAAAGATTAGACTGATTTACAAAGATTACACTGATACAGTTATAATATATATATATATATAATTTTTTTTTTTTTTTTAACAAAATTTTGTGTTACAATAACATTTTTTCAATAAAGTTACTTGATTTAAAAAATAAGTATTTTTTTCTGTAATCAATTCACTTTCTTTAATCCATTTAATAAACAATTTTCTGATCCAGTTAACAGTAGTAATTAGAATAAAAGAAAAAAATGAGCTAGTTTTATTTATTTTTCAATGAATATTAAAAAATTAATATTATTTATTTTCATGCAGCTTTTCTAAAGATTTTCTAACATTAAGCTAATTTTGTTTTTGTTTTTTTATTTAATTAAAGTAATTGATGCACAAATTTTTAAATGCAACAATTTTAAAGAAATCCTCTGAAAAATGTTTCTTCGAATTAAGAAAAATATTTAAAAATCGAATTAATTAATGTAATATATTGTAGTTTGACAGCTCATTATTTTTTGTCATAAAATTCCTGCTCCTATGATTGCATGATTTAAACTAATATAAAAAGTATGAAACTGAAATGTAAGGAAAAAGCTACTTTTCTTTTTAATTATTAATATAATTTTCTAGTATTTTATTCTGTACTAAAGTCTATAAATCTCTTTAATTACTAATAAAAAAATCTAAATTATATAACTAATTTTTTTTATAACCGTAGTCTTTCTATTCATATTCTATAGATGGCGGTACCTAATTCCAAAATTTCTAATAACTGAAGCTTTGATTTGAAATACAAAAGCTTCATCACAAATTTATATAATTTTCGTTTTTATAGGCAAAATGTTTAAAAACAACTAAAACAACACATTCTTTCATAAGAAATTTTTTTATAATTAACATTTCATTTACTTAATGAATTATAAACAGCTCTGTTTGAAAAAAAACATCAATTTTCAATTCAAAGTTGCCACCGTCTTTACTTCAACTGACCATGTGAGATCGAACACCCTCTGTCCTGTAAGTAGGTTTGGTAACTGTATTTTAGTTTCGATTTTTTCTCTTATTTTAGCAGATTGAGTTAATGGTGAATTGGGTTTAGATTTAACAGAAAGTTAAATGCTTAACTTGTGCTTCAGGTTGACAGAGTTACTGGGTTAAAAGTATCCCCTATAACTAAAAGGATGAGACTTCCAAAAAAAAAAAAAAACTTTTTGAAAAATAATCGATATTATTTTGTATATTTTATATTATATTAAATATTGTATTACCTATAATCTATTACAGTAGGCTTCCTCAAATCTGCCCAGCTTGGGACAGAGGTTATACAGATTTTAGATGTTTGTTGATTTCAATCATTGCTTTGTTTACATTTTTAAAATATAATCTGAATGCAATCAAAATTAAAATGACTGACTATAATTTAGTAAAATATTAAAATACAGTATAACTTCTTTAATCCGGAATCGTCGCGATTACAGCAAGTCCGGATTATAGAAAATTCCGGATTGCATATGTTTTGTAACTAAAATGCATATAGATTAATGATAATACTAATATCTCTTATTACTATGGCAATACAAAAAAATAAGGAACTGTACAACTAAAAACATTGAAAAAAATCAATTCAAAATGCTCAAAAACGAATGTTTAAAAAAAAAAATTATGTAAAAATTGTATTTCATCTTCCTGCTTCTGGAAATCCATATAAATTTCCTGTCACAAGTAATATATTCCCTCCTTTAATTTGTAGACCATCAAGTGAATTCATATAAACAGCAGTTTCTACATCAGCACTCAGATAAGTTGTTTCTACTTGCAAAAATTTAGTTTTGAAGCTTTTCATTGCTGTGACTGCCTATAAAGTTCTAAATGACTCAGTTTTCATTACTGGACTGTAATAAATTTACTACAGTTTACTACAGTATAACTTCTCTAATCCGGAATCGTCGCTATTACAGTGAGTCCGGATTACAGAAAATTCCAGATTGCAGATGTTTTGTAACTAAAATGCATATAGATTAATAATAATATTGATATCTCTTATTACTGGCAATACAAAGCTAGTCGTTGGGGGCCACCGTAATACTTACCAATCATGGATATGTATATGAAAATAAAACATGTGAAAACTATTTATACAATGCATTGCAATTCATATACAAAATTTATTTTTAATATCCATAGTAATGCTCTATTAAAGAACTGCTGATTACCGATTTCGACAAATTATATAAAACGCCTAACTACTCAAGTAGTACCGAACTGCGTAAAAGAAACATCCTTATAACTCTAAAAATAATAACTCTATTAACTAACAATTAACTGCGTCAGATTAAGAGTCTCATTTCCAATTAAAATGTACCTCTGAATTGAAATTTGAATAAAATACAGGGTCATGAAAAATCGAAGAATGTGGAAAACAGGATTACAAATATCTCGGCAACTAATAATCCGATCGACTTCGTTCTATATGCAAAATATGTGTTAATTTTATTGCCTTTTACGTCCATTCCTTAGAAAAAAAAATTCAAAAATTTTTATATACCTTTCATCAGAACAAAATTTTTGAGAGTCCGAAAAAAATAGTTCCGGATAATCGAGGTTGCTGATATTAAGTAGCTTTCGTCCCATTCTTACATACTAACTTTCAAAACTACAAACTTAACATACAAAATTTCAAGTCTCTATCGCAATTCGTTCGGGAGATAGAGCGTTTACAGACAGACAGACAGACGGCAAAATTTTTTTTCTAAAAATATGTTTTTTGGAATCTCCACTATCTAAAACGTGTCAATCCGTCAAAAAAAAAAAAATTTCGATTTTCAAAACGATTGCAAGACTTACCCTATACTACGTATGATGGGTAAGTAAAATAATTAGAAAATTTTTTTATTCTTCCCCCTTTTGCTGTCTCCTGCCCCTATTACATTTTGAGATCCATTTTTTTTGGGAGGGGGACAGGGTAAAAGGTTATTTGTTGTTACAAAAGATCAAAATGACAATTCTAGCACAAAATATAAAAAATTAAAGTTTGTGTCCTGGAAATTAAAAGAGCAAAGCAATTTTTTTTTTTTTTTTTTTTTTTTTTAATCCTTAGGGAAAAGGGAACCTGTTTTTCATTGGTTGAAAATGGTCGAAATGTGAAAATCATCATTGAAAGTCACAAAAATTGGTATTAATAACTCTTTTTTAAAATTTGACTGTCCAAAAATAGTTCTTGTGGGTCAAAAATTGCTTAACTAAAATTTTCATACATTTATTACAAAAACTTGATAGTTAATGGAAGAGAAGTAATCTTAAAAGTTAGTAGAAAAAACTTTTTTTTGAAATTCGGAATTTAAAAAAAATAATCTTCTTTTTTGAGTATTTAAAAAAATTAATATTTTATATTTTGCATAATAAAACTATAAATTTGACAAAAATTTCTACGAGAGTCTTTATTGAAAGCTAAATCTGTTTTTATAGTTCATAATCACATGTAGAATTGCTTTCTAAAAAACATCAGTTTGCAATTACCCTTTTAATTAATTTAGTAATTAAAGTTACATAATTAAAGATTGATTAGTGTTAAGTGATTAACACTTTTTTATTCTGAAACATTTCTGTAAAATATTTTTCCTGATTTTTGTTTAAAAAGATCATATTCATCCGTTTGGTACTACTTGGTTATCCCATCGACCAATTTTGCTAAATTACAGAAATCGACAAATTATTAGTCAAGTTACACAAATTGGCAAAATTTTTATTTTAAATAATGAAATAAAAAATCAATTAGTAAAACATTATTAAAAATACAAATAAAAGGTCGGATTTAAAATCACTTGATGACATAACATACACATGTTTTGTGTTTAATATCAAGTGAATGTGACATGTATACAGTAACCCATTATTGGCATTTAATCTTAGAGTTTGGTGATAGTTTTTTGGTTGATGGGATAATTAAGTAGCACCATCTATTTTTATTTTTATTTTTCCCTTTACTTTCATGCTTGTCTATCTTTAAAATGCCTAGAAAATATAGCTAGAATTCCCTTTTTTTTTCTTCCAATGTTGGCAGATATACCCTTTTTTAGTTTTAAACATCTACAGTTGTTTCTTTATTGAATAAATACATAGAATACAGTCAAAGTTCTATAATCCGCACATCCATAATCCACATTACTGAATGTAAACAATGAAATAAACAGTTAAAAAATATACAAATTAGTGATCCAAAAAAGATTTCTTTAAACAAATAATAATAAAAAAATCATAATCAAACATTTCTTTTTTTTTAAATATACCTTTTTTTTATTTTATTAACAGTAAAAAAGAAACTGTATTGCAAAACCTATATAATTATTTTTATTTAAATGCATGTAATTTTTTTAATAAAATTCAGTAGACTCCCTCAAATCCACAAACCTAAAATCCGCAAATTCCTAAAATCTGCACATAATTTACGGATGTAAACAATGAAGCATTCAGTTCAGATATAAGGACAAAATTGACTTTTTTAGTTTTATATCAACTCCAAACGTATTTTAATTTGTAATATTTGTTACTATTACTGACTTAACGTATTTTCTTGAAGGAAGAATAAATTTATTTCTCAAAAAATTCAAGATATTAGTGATATCAATGATAATCATAATCTTACTAAATATATATATGCATTAATCAAGCTTTTTTTAGTTATTTAGGCTGAAATAAAAACTTCCTTTTTTATGAATTTGATGTGAATTAGTATTTTACATTATTTATGAGGCAAGATTCATTGAATAATTTAGTTAATCTTTATAATGAACACCTAATCAAATGTTATTAATTAGACTTTTGTTTTTAGTACTTTAATCATTTAATAAATTATCTAAATTTTTATTATTTTAGTTTATTATTTATTTTAATGTTTTATTATATTGTAAACATTCATTTATAGTTTCGATTGCATTATTAATTCCATTCAAATTACTGTTTAGAAAATGTAAACAAAGCAATGACTAGAAATTCGCAACATTCTAAAATCTGCATAACCTCTGGTCCTAAGCTGTGCGGATTTGAGAGAGTCTACTGTTACTTTAAAAAGGGATTTTTTGAAATAGCATATTAAATTAATTTTTATATTTCATATTTATTTTTTCATATTATACTAATTATAAAATTAAAACACCATCTAGGAATAATAAAATGACACATAATCCATAATGCTCTATAATCTGCAATGTTCCATAATCCACACAACCTTTGGCCCAAACTTGTGCAGATTATAGAACTTTGACTGTATAAGTTTAAAATTTGAATGATGTCTGTAACTATAACTATTTCCTTGTAAGTTTTCTAAAAATTTCCACAGAATTATATGCAATGTCACAGACAAAATTCATGCATAAGTTGCTCATTACAAATCTTCTAAAAATTTTTATTTATTTACAATCTTATTGAATTTTTCACAATAACCAAAAAGCATTAAAGCAAGTGCCTCAATTACAGTGTTTTTCCTTTTGCTTACCAAAAATGATGTTATAATTATATCAATCTTTATTGGGGAAAATTTTAACATTTGTGCACAAAACAGCACAATTGGACAACATCAATTTCATTTACTTAATATTAAATAAAAACTTTTTAAAAATTGTCAAAAGTTTTTTTTTTTTTTTGCTCTATTAACTATTAGAATACAGTAGACCCCCTCAAATCCGCACATATTTTATGAATGTAAACAATAAAACTTTCAGTTTGAATATTTGGACAAAATTTGATTTTTTTAGTTCAATTCCATATATATTTTTTAATTTCTAATTTTCTTAATAATACTCTATGTTTTTTCATGAAGGAAGAATATATATATATACATATATATGTATTTTTTTTTTGGAAACAATCCAAGATATTGCTGATATCACTGGTAATCACAATCTTCTTACCAAATATAATCATTAATCAAGATTTTTTGGTTATTGTGCCTGGCTAAACTTGAAAAGAAAAAATCCTTATTTTATGATTTTTATTTGAATTAGTAATGTACTTTTATGAGGCAAGTTTTGTTGAATAATTTTGGAAAAATACATTTAATCTTTATAAGGAATATTTAATCATATACTATTGATTATTAACTTGACCTTTGCTATTAGAACTTTAATCATTTAAAAAATTATCTAAATTTTTATTATTTTAGTTTATTATTTATTTTAATATTTTATTATACTGTAAGCATTCATTATAGTTCTGATTGCACTATTAATTGTTCACAATTTGCTGTTTAAAAAAATGTAAACAAAGCAATGACCAGAAATCCGCAAAATTCTAAAATCCACACAACCTCTGGTCCCAAGCTGTGCGGAT
This sequence comes from Maratus speculifer, assembly GCA_964019185.1. Taxonomy (NCBI): domain Eukaryota; kingdom Metazoa; phylum Arthropoda; class Arachnida; order Araneae; family Salticidae; genus Maratus; species Maratus speculifer. The sequence continues at coordinate 2,351,551 of CAXHSM010000921.1, forward strand.
ATGAGGGAGTCTACTGTATTTAGTGTTTGCTGTTTTGATTAAGTTGAAAGTTTTTTGTTTTTGTATTATGGTAAACTTTGAAAGGAATCTTGCTTTAAATGATTTATTATTTTTCAGTTATTATCCACTTTAATATTGTTACATTTAGAAACTTTAAATTACTTGATTTGTTTTACCTAAAATTTATTTAGTTGACAGTTTGAAAAAGATTTTACATTTTTATTTTTGAACAATAACATTGCTAAAACAAACAATTAGTTTAAATCATTAATGACCATATAAATGCATTTTAAACCTAAAGTTCATTTCTTTGCAAAGAATTTCTGGTACTAATTTTGGTTATCCCAACGTAAAAAAAATTATCGCCAAGCTGAAAGATTAAATGCCAAAGGTGGCCATCAAAAATATCACATTCATGTAACATTAAACTCTTGTCACATGTTTGTTATGCCATCAAGTTATTTTTTATATGAAGTTTTATTTGTATTTTTATTCATGTTTCATTAATATAAGTGTTCAATCGTTATTTAAAATAAAAACTGCATCAGTTTGTTTTATTTGGTGAATAGTTTGGTGATTTGTGTGATTTGGCGAAATTGGTCGACAGGATAACCAAGTTGTACCGAATTTCTTTTGATTGTTTATAATGGCAATGATATAAAGTACAAAAAAAATGTCCTGTTTATAACGATTATTATAATCTATTTCTTGTTTAAAAAGGTTATTTTAATTTATTTCTTGTTTATTAGGAGATATCAAAACTTCACATAAAAGGAACAATCTATATCGATTATAAATTGAAACTGTAAGTGTGTAGAATTTGAAATTTAAAAAAATAACGATTATAGTTTAAAGGGTTCTTTAGTATTCCATATTAAAACTTCAAGAAAAGGTTTAATCTTATTAGGTTTATCATAAATCTCTTATTCACTACAAAAGGTTTCAATTTTACACAAATCCAAAATATTATTCATTTTCAAGACACTTGATCACTTTGAAACTTTCAAGAATCATTCTACCTGATGATTTAAATGAAAATATATCTTTATCATTTTTTGTCACATTAAAATTTCATAAAATGAATTATTTAAATTTGGAAAAATCATCATTTTTTAGCTTGCTTACATGTTTTCAATTTTGAATTTCTCACGTTTTATCAAACATAGAAAATTTTATGACCATTCATTTTAAAGAGGGGTAAATAAGGCTTAATTTGATATGACAATTGACAATGCATAATAAACATAATTAAAATAATTTTTTTATTTAAATTTTTTTAAATAGTTTTTTTTTTCATTTTGAAAAAAATATATAAAATGTATTTATAAGCTTAAAATTTTAAAATTTTTATAATGGTAGAAATAAAAGCTAAAAATAACAATTTAATTCTACCTGTTTTGTTATTCATTTATAATTTGTATGGTAATTTTCAATTTTTATTTCATAATTCTTCATCCCATTGGGATCGCACCCAATTCTAAAAACTTCAGAATTTTAAGCTTATAACATTACAACAAAAATGCTATTTTTTCAAAATTTTAAAAAACACTATCTAAAATATTTTTCCATTTTAAATTTAAGAAAAATTGTACTTTATTTTTTTAGCTATACATAGTCAACTTGCATATCAAATTAAACCTTATAAATTCCTCCTTGAAATCAGTGGTCATAAAGTTTTCTATGTTTAATAGAACTTGATAAATTTAAAATTGAATATATTTATGCAAGTCACAAGAAATGGCAATTTTTTAAAATTTAAATAATTAATTATATGAAAATTTAATGCAATAAATAAAAAAAATGCTCAAAATTATATTATTATGGAGAATGATTCGATTTCATTAAATTCTGAATTGGTCAGGCTGAATATTGAATTTTTTTGGTTGGTTTGATGAAATGACCACATTAACCATATTAGAAGTCATTTTGCTTTTCAAACAAACTTTAAATGATTTCGATAATATATTTAAAATGAGTTAATTATCTACCATTTATTAAATCTATAAAACCATTTAATATAGGAGCAGCTTTATGTCACATTTCATAGTGTATGAATTAGTCTGAATCTCTAACTCTCTCAGCTAATGCTAATTGTCACCAATCATTATATAAAGATGCAACTGGCATCAATTATTAAAAAATTGCCTGCTACTTAATGCAGAATTTACATTTAGCTCAGGCCACTGCATAATTTGCATGGGAATTCAACTCTGATACCTCTTCATTTTCAGAGACTACACTCAATTTCCTCTAATTGACAATTCTATAACCCCCACTATACTTAAGATGTAAACAAACGGTTGAAATCTTTATTTAAGCAAGATTTTTTGCACTTTAACTGTAAAGAAAAAAAAATGACTGATCTGATGAATTTATTAAGAAATTTTCAATGGGAATTTGCATTCACTGGAAGGAAATGTTTTATTGTAAAAATCTATTAGACTGCTATTGTTATATTTGTAAATAACTATTGGACTGCTATTCTAATATTTGTAAATAACTATTAGACTGCTATGTTCTGAATGGAATTGTTGGCTATATTAAAGATAAAATTGCTTTTGAAAAGGCTTTAACTCTGAGGATAAATATCTTAATTATAAGAAAAAGAAATTTTTTGTTACTAATCAAAATATTCTGATTCTTGAAAGGCTTCAAGATTAAACTGTTGAGCATAAACTAAATGATATAAAGCAAAACACCATAGTTGCAATTTTTAATAGATTTAAAAAATAAATAGAAATGTTTTCTCTTATTTTTGTATTATATCATTTAAATGTATTTCTACGACTAATATAGTTTTTTTTAATTAAGAAAAAAGCATTTTCTTTCATTTCTGTTTTATTTATTTACTGTATGATAACTATATTTGTTGATACATCACAAATAGTAGATTGTAAACAAAAAAATGAGCCATAATCCACTGCAATTCCCTTGCTCACAACGTGTCTGGATTCGAGGGAATATACTGTACTTAAATATCAGCTGGAGTATGTCAACACTTATAAATACTGTGCACCAGAATTTAACATAATGTTATTCTATGTTGCACCTATATTGAAACACATTTGATAGTTATATTGATGTATTTAAAAATAACCTATTTTTACAAATAAATTTTTGAAATGTAACCTTTGAAAACTTTAAGAGAAATAGATTCTTATTAGCTTTCTATAAGTGATCTCAAAAGTACAAATAAACCTACAAAATAGTTTTTGAATTATATTTAAACAACTAAACACATTGCAATCTATTATGTAGGATTTAACATTAGAATTTCAGAGTTTTAAATCTCCTTAATTCCTAAACTGCTTGACCGAATAATTTACCTTTGTTAGCTAAAGGTAAAATTTATCAAAAGATCTAAATATGAATTGAACTTCAGGTGGCAGTATGGAAAAATTTAATTTTTTAAAAATAATTTCTATATTCAGATGACTCTATAACAAAAATTTAAAAATATAATAAATTATCTGGTGTTATTACAAACAAATGGCTCTAGTCACATGATGATTTGTGGCACAGTTAGCAGCATATGGCCTAATGGCACAATGTGGACAATGCAGTTGTCGCCATATGTTGGAAACTCCCTTGAAATTACTGTAGTTTCTCCAAAATCCACACTTCTAAAATCTACAATCCTCCTAAATCTGCATACATTCCAAAATGTAAACAATGAAATCTGCAATTAAGAAGTATTCCACATAATCTTTTTATTAAAAATAACAGTGAGCAAAAATAAAATAATTTTCAACATAAATTTATGGGTTCATAAGATATTGCACAAGTAAAATGTTTTTATTCAACAGAAAATTACATACAAGAAAATGTAAAACAATAGAAATCGACGAGAAATGTAAACTAATGCATAAATGTTTTAATAGTGGCACCATCTATTGGATGCTTAAAAAAGCAGCAAATTTATCTGATATACATTTCATGCAAGGCTTTAATTAATGCATGACATAAAATATAGCCTGGGTGTTCATTTATCTAAAATGAGGATAAATATTATTCATTTAACCTTACCACAAGCTAAAGCATTGGTACTCTTTTGAATTATGCAAAAAATTTTAACTTAGGTTCACAAAATTTTTAAAGAAGAAATTGTTGAATAAATGAATAATAAAAATTAGGTCTTAAAATCATGTTGCAGATGAAGAAATTATTTTTGTCAATGATAAACTGAGAGTGAATGTCTGAAAAAAAAATCATGAAGGTTTAGTTTTAGGTGAAAATGTTGAAGTTCTTGGAACAGCAGAGTTGTAGTATAGACAGACCAACAGAAAATTCAAAAGAAATTTCAACACGAGAAAATGTAAGTTCTCGACCAAAGGACTGTATAATAAGTGTTTAGAAATTTTAGCAAAACACAATTTTGGATATTAAAATAATGATATACAGATTAAAGTTTTGATTTGCTTAAATAGAATTATTACATCTCTTTTTGGAAATAAAAAAAGGTAACTTGAAAAAAAAATTATTCAATCCAGAATCTGCAATTTATATCGTTTCTATAAAAATTAATAGATTAGATCTATTAGGATTTTAATTTCATAAGCGGAAATAAATAACGAATGTTGTTAAAAGAAAATTAATATAACATAAAATAAATTTTGGCCTTTTTTTTTTTTTTTTTTTTTTTTTTTTTTGTAAAATGTATTTTTTAGAAGAATGCTTCAAAATTTCCATTTTTGATTTAATGAATCTGTGCTTTCATTATTACTTAGCAATTTCTTTGTTTTTAATAATTTCTAAGTTTCAAAAAGAAAATTGCAATCCTATGTACAGTTATGTTTTATTTTACTGTATGAATAACTATTAAAATGTATCTAAATTCTAAGATTTGTGCTCTGTTGTGTATATGGGAAAAAAAAAACTTCATCGTTTTTCTTGTTTTCCACTTTTATGCTTGCTGTAGTGGGAGGGATAGATACAATATAAAATGCCAGACCCCCCACCCCTCCCTAAAGTTGATAACGTAGTTTGTGTACAGCCCATATTCAATACACTCAAGAGAAAGATATATGTAGATTAAACTTTACCTATTTTTCTACTTACAACACCTTTACTGTTACAACATATGTATGTATTTGTATCTATACTCGAGTTAAGGAGGCTGGTCACTCAGTTTCCGAATTTCCTGCAATAATGCAAAGTCTGTGTGCATTTGGTACATTCGTATATTTAAAATATTTCTTCAGAAAATTGATATTTTTTACCTCTATTTTTTGTAGAAACTTCTTAAAAATGCCTCTGTTTTTCTTAGTTCTCAAAAGGTTTCTGAAACATGTGCTTAATTTTATAGGAAGTGTTAAAAATTTTGCTCATAGTTTATCAGTTTTTTACACATAAAATATTGAATGAAGCATAAATTTTAAATGTAGTTTGAGAGCTAAGAAAATAAGAGACATCTTTTAAGAAGACTAAAAAAAAAAAAGAAGTTAAAGATATTAATCTTCTGATGAGATATTTTAAGTGTGAAGACCTCAAAAACAAAATAAATAGTATAAGTGACAAACAATCGATTTGGAATAAATTGAGTTCAAAGATAATTAATGTTAAAGTTGAACATCAATAATAACTGACTGAATCGAATTAGAAAACTGTCATTTGTTTTATTGTGAGTTTTGAACTCTTATTTCAATGACTGTAAAAAAGGTAAAGTGATTTTTCTTTTAATTTATAATTAACCAATATTGATAGTTATTTGGAAAAAGAAGCTGATCTCTATAACACAGCACATAATTAGAAAACAAGTCATATTTCATTACCTAACAAGAAAAAAAAGCATATTTCCAGGTTGACTCTGCCTTTAGTTTCATTTTTTTTTTAAATTTTGTCAGTTAGATCCCTTGGGTCCTCATGTATAATTGCATCAAACATCCATAATTATGTTGGACAATTCCAAAGATGTGTGACCAGCTTCCAAAGAAATTATAATTGTCAAATTGCCCACTTAATTGACAGTTAAATTTTACTGCAGCTTATTATAAAATGTCTTGTTTATTATTTTTCTTTCTGTTTTTTAGATTCATTGGTATATAAAACTTTTTTTGCTAAAGTTCAGTAAGTCATTTATTTGGTTGAAAATGGCAATAATTTCTTCATAGTGAAATTTTAAAGAAGTTTCTATTGTTGTCTAAAACAAAATTTTTTAACTCAAGAAAATGTCATCGATTGCAGAAGAAAAGGCTTCCTCAAGTCAACAGCACTCTGTTCCTCGAAACGGGGATAAGGAAAAACATTCCTCTATTGATAAAGTAGAAAAACTCTTTGTTTGTGAAATATGTTCCAAAAGATTTTCTCAGAGTAGTAATCTAAAAAACCATCTCTTGACTCATACAGGAGAGAAACCCTATGTTTGTGAAATATGCTCCAAGGGATTTTCCCTAAATTGTAATCTAATGAGCCATCTCAGGATTCATACAGGAGAGAAACCCTATGTTTGTGAAATATGTTTCAAAGGATTTACTCTGAATCATAGTCTAAGAAGACATCTCTTGACGCATACAGGAGAAATACCTTTTATTTGTGAAATATGTTCCAAAGAATTTTCTCTGAATAGTGATCTAAGAATGCATCTCTTGACGCATGCAGGAGAAAAACCTTTTATTTGTGAAATATGTTCCAAAGGCTTTTTTAAGAGTAGTAATTTAAGAAATCATCGCTTGACGCATACAGTAGAAAAACCTTTTGTTTGTGAAATATGTTCCAAAGAATTTAATCAAAGAACCCATCTCTTGATGCATACAGGAGAAAAACCTTTTATTTGTGAAATATGTTCCAAAGGATTTTCCCACAATGGTGAACTAAGAACCCATCTCTTGATTCATACGGGTGAAAAACCTTTTATTTGTAAAATTTGTTCCAAAGCATTTTCTGATAATTGTAATCTAAGACAACATCGTTTCTCTCATATGAAGTAGACTCTTCCTGAAAATCTCTTCTCTTTTTACTGTCAAAATTAAGTAAGAGCCGTGCATATGTCGTTGTTTTTACTATTATAACATCTCTTGTGTTGTAGCATGTAGTAATAAAATATAAATGTACACTTTTTTTCTGCATTTCTCATAACTAACATATGTTACTTTGTGATTTTAATGATAAGCAAATAACTCCTCACTTATTCATCATGTTACAATAAACTTTTATTGTAAAGATTTACTATAGTTACTTTTGATTTTTTTAAGGCAGAATTTTGAAATCTATTTCCATCTGTAGGCCGAGCCAGAAGGGATTCTTTCTTTTAATTTCACTTTTACCCTTTAATAACTGGTAAGTTTGGGTAAAAATCAAAATTTCTGGTGGTGAACTTTAATTAGCTTAAGTGTGTTTCAGTCGTAATTAAATTTTAGTTAAATAAGGACTTGTACATGGAGATAGTAAATAAAATACAGGGCTGTACAAAAGTATTCAACTATGCTTCCATCTACTGGTATAAATTCTCTAAAGTCAGTTCAATCAGTTATGCATTTTTGGATATACTGTACCATCTTTGGTATTAAAAATAAAGTATGTTGTTCATAGTGCATTTACAGAGACACTCAAAAACTGTTCCATTTTATTATGATCTATGAGGAAATTTTGTTATTGTATAATTGCATAGCACTTGCAGTCATCGTCTGGTCTCCCCATCTGTCCCACATATAACAGGCCAAGAATTATCCAGTCGAATGGTTTGAAACTTATAATATGTATAATTGGAGCAAAATTTTTTTCATTTCAAATTTCATGAAAATCGCGTCAAAACTTAAAAAGGTATTAAATAAAAGTTTTCGTCATTCTTTTTCATCCTATCCTATTCATTAATTCAATGTTATTCAATGATGGGACATGATTCCAAGTTGCTATGGTGATCTCATCGCATTTAGGATGGAATCATATTATTTCTGTATTAAAGAATTTAACATATCTAATAATAATAATAAATTTTGTATTCATGTATTTTTTGCATGAGAGTGCAACAGCTGTTTCACCAACTTCTGAATATTTCTTAAACTAGTTATAATACAGTAGACGTCCTCTCATACGCAAAACTTTATTCCAAAGGTTGTACATATGGGAGACTTTTTTGCAGATTACAGGTCATGTCTACTTAATTTTTGTTTACATTAAAAAAAATTCATCTATCGAACAAAATTAGATTGTTAATTCTTTCAAATAAATAATTTCAATGTGTAAATAAAATAAAACTATTTTTAAAATAATCAAAATGTATTTCAACATGCCAACAATGGTTAGTCGTTTTAAGACTATTGCTTATATTGTTGAATTTTATCAACTATTTTATAAAGTAAACTTATTTTATAAAATAAAATTTTTCATAATTGTATTTTTTCAAAAACAAGATCAGAAAAAATAATTTTTAATTAATATTTTGTTCTCTGCCCCCTCCTTTTCAAAGTTTGAGATTAGAGGTAGGGGAGAAAATCCTGAAATCTACGCGCTATAAAATTAAGTTATGAGAGTTGAAAATTTCTGAGCATTGATTGACACAGATAAAGTGATTTTTAATGAAAATTTTTAATCCTGTCGCTCCCCAGGGCAGAGGCAAAAAACGTATACAGTAGACTCCCTCAAATATGCACAGCTTAGGACCAGAGGTTGTTCGGATTTCTGGTCAATGCCTTGTTTACATTATTTAAACAGTAATTTTAATGTAATAATGGAACTGAAATTATAATGTATGCTTACAATATGGTGAAATATTAAAAAAATTTAGTAATAAATTAAAATATTAAAAGCAAAGGTCAAGTAAATAATCAATAATGCATATTTAAATATTGATTATAAACTGAGATGCTATTTTCCTAAATAATTCAGCCCCAACAGTGCTCGAGATGTTCTGTCCTCATAACTGGTAGATGGCAGGTGCCGGGTTCAAACCCATTCGTTCAAAGTTTTCTGTGGTTTCTTTCGAACCTTGGATTTCCTTACTTAAATACGGAGTATGTTCCCTTAGAAAGACCCCAACTGAGGGCAACCCAACCCCATCGGGCCTATATCCCACATGTTGATAATCAGCCGTCAGAAAATAAACCAAACCATTCTTAAATTATTCAATGACACTATCCTTAAGGGTGTATAACTAATTGATGTCAAAACCATAAATAAAGAAAGTGTTATTTCAGGTTTATCCAAATTTAATAATCGAAAAAGCTTGATTAATGCACAAATACATTTGGCAAAAAAAGGTGATTACTAGTGGCATAAGCAAAATATTAAATTTTTTCAGAAATAAATTTATTTTTCCTTCATTAAAAAATATGAATTCAGAAATATTAACTAAAATTACAGATAAATATGCGTGTAGAACTGATACAAAAATAAAAATGACAAATTTTATCTCTATAGCTAAATTGAAATTTTCGTTGTTTACATCTTTAGACTATATGTGGATTTCAAGGAGTCGACTGTATTGTGCTCTATCAAACACTTTGAAATTAAATTTTGTGTTATGGTAAATTAATAACTATAGAAGCATATAAAGTTTACTTAGTAATTGAAATTTAATCAATATGTCCCCCCCCCCTTTAAAGTTAAGGGTGGCAGTAAAAAATGTATTTTGGGTATTTTTAGAAGCTCTAAAGTATTGTAGCTCGATGTAACTAATTTTATCTGGTCGTAGAAGACTGGAATTTTTACGGTTTTATTTGTTATAATAGGAAGAAAGTTAAAAAATGAATTTATAAAACCTTGTGATCTAGAATTTTTAATTTTGTAATGCTTGAAATAATTACTTTGAGCAAGTGGATTTTCATGTGATGGGGAACATTTGTAATTGAATTTTCTAATAATAATGGTTTCAAAATTAGCATTGCTAAAAAAGTATCACTATCTGCACAAATATATGCGTATTATATATGAGGAGCCCAGAAGCCAAGGGGTATAAGTGACAAAATTGAAAAAATGAGTTAAGTGCACAGGCTATCTGGAAATACATCTATTTATTTGTAGGTAACAAGTTAAGAGTGATTTTTTCATTAAGTACTCAGTTATAGGGGTTAGTCACTTAACCTCTTTCCCAACCTGTGAAACGTGTGGAGGCCAAAGGGTATAAGTACAGCTGTGTCCGTTAACGTCTATATAGCAGAGGCACGATCAACGACATACATACAAAGCCTTTGCTTTTTTATGCATTAAATATACGCATTTTAACTGTTATCAAGTAAGAAAAATCATGCGTTAAGCATGGATTATGAAATACTTTCCAACACTCCCTGAAGTCTTTAAAAATTTTTGCTATTGAGGGTAATAAAGTGTTGCTGTTCATTGCCAAATATGTATTCTGATACTTTTGAACAATCCTATGTTTTATTTGTCGGTTGATATATACTGTATAATGGGGAAAATTAGTTTAGCAAGAAAACGCATAACAGTTTGAAATTTCTCTTTCACAGTTTATAATAATAGATGGAAGCATACTTGTATACTTTTGTTCATCTTGTAGTTTATCTTGAACCTTTATTATACGCCAGTATTTAGCTGAAATTTACTTCAAATTAAACACACTTAAGACTACTGAAATCACATTTTCAGAAATTATCATTCATCGATGACCATGTATAAAAATTTGTGTGTGATCCTGTATATCATTTTATCTATATTTTACAAGCATTTTTTAGTAAACTGAATGCAGTTCAGCATAGAAATACAAGACTTATTTAAAAGCAATCTTTAAGTAAAATACGCTCATATTCTGTAACATTTACGAGTATTTTTGTGTAGCCCTGTATATGAACTATAGCATTTATACATATCATATAACGTGTATAAATTTAGTGAAACTTAAAAGCGCAAATCATAATTAAAATAGCATTTTGTTCATCCATCAATCATCATCGATAAATCTTTGGATATGTACTTCTTGGTGATTCTTAAATTCACTTCTCAACAACACAAAAGTTTGACACATTTTCTGACTATTTTTTAACTGCAAAAGTATAAAACTGTCAAGCCTGACTAATAAAAGGATTTGGAATCGAATAGTGTTTTATTTTAGTAAATAAAATACTTGTATAACCTTCTTGAGATATAAGATATTCTTGTCAAATGGTTGCAGATTTTTCTCCCATCCCATGCTGTCGCTTCCAGAAATTCTATTCAAAACACTAACTTTGACAGTATTTTCTTAAATTGCTTGTATAAAAAAAAATTTCAGCGGAACCTCCTTATAACGTCCGTAAAAAATAATTTCGTTTATTTGGCGATTTATCTCCGGTTGGCGAAAAAACGAAATTTTGAAAAATACGCTTTTATGCTTCGAATACTTTTTAAAGATAAAACTTTCTATGTTCAATTTATTTAAATAAGTTTAAGTAATTTTAGTTTTGCATTTTTATTTTACTTTAAGTGTAATTTTGTCATATACGTTTATATGTACTTATAACAAAATGAAATTAATATATTTTATCATTTAAAACACAATTTAAATTGATTAAATTGTTCCAAATTGAAAAATGCACTGTTAAAAATCTGCTGCATTTTGTTGCAACGCACTCCCTTGCTTGTATAGAAAACGGTTACTTGGCCGTGAAATGGAGCATTTTCATTGGTCAGAAGAGAGATATTCTATAAAAGTAGTGGAGTGACGTTGCAGTAAATGCTGCAGATTTTTAACAGTGAAGTCGATTAAAATCAATTTTCAGAGTCATTAAAATCGCTGGGTTTGCTTGTTCTGCTTTTGGCGACGAAATGCACTGCTCGCCAAATTCCGCGTCGCTTTCAGCTTTTCACGCCAATTATTCCAAACTGTTTTATTTTTTTACATATCTAATAATGTAATTCCGCCGCTAATTTTCCCTGATCCTTTATTACCTACATGAGTAGTTTAATTCGTGTTTTTTTCAAAAAATTCTGAGTATGCCCCCAATGGAGACCTTCCTTGTAAGTAATCATTAATGTTGCTAATGTATATTTCCTGTAAAATATACTGCAAAATCATCCCATAGACATGTATGCAGTATTTTTTTTAAAAATCTTAATTATATGATAAAAATCTGAATTTTTTAGAAATAGCAGATATTGTGATGGGCCGGGCCTGAAAATTCCGACCCGTGCAAACCTGTAGGATGAAGTCCAAAAATTTATAAAGGTGTATCACTTGATCTGAACAGTGTTTTCATTTGGAAATATACAGTGGCTTAAACTCTACTTTCATTTTCATATTTAGTAGCTCAATTTTCAATATAAGAAGTAAATCAAAATTCCAAATCAATTTAATTTAATTAAAATGTGAAGTAAAAACTTTGGATATATTGATTCATAATAAACAAAAGAGAGAGTTAATCACAATTGTTTATTATTGTTGTTTTTCAATTATAAAGAGTTATTAGTCTCAAAATAAGATAGTAGCTTACAGTAGTAGCTCAGTCCCCCCCCCTTTCCTGGAAAAGATTCCAAGATCACAAAATGTATTTATGTTCCAAAAACTCAAATGAAATTCTGTTTGAAAATCTAATTTAGTTTTGAAGGCCTTTCACAGTTTTTCAAAAATACTAAATTGTAACTACAATAAGTGTTTCAACGCTCACTCATCCTATTTGCACAAATGAAGCTAACATATGTCTAATATTGCACTAGTAACATGTTTGAATTTTTCATCACTCTTTTTCTAGCATAAAATGAAGTTATTATAGCAGTTTAATGAGAAACATAGTAACTACAGTGTGAATATGCACTAATTTATCTTTCTACGTCACACAGGGAAAGAAAATATGAGCCCCCCCCCCCATCCTATTCAAATCGAGCTATGGCCCTGCATGAGATTATCGCCAACAGTTACGGACTTATGCTTCACTCATCATATGCAGTGCTGTAAAATCAAAATTATTTTTTAGGATATCCCCTGTGTATGTACTGTAAATGCTATACATATTTATAGTAACCATCTTCTAGCATACCTCAATATTGTATATAAATTTCATTATGTTAAGAATATTGCAATACAATTAAAACACATTGCAAATTTCCCTCCCATAAACTATATTGCAATGGAGTAGCCCTATAAATAAATTGTTAATTCTACACACTTCAATTTAGATACCACTAAAAGTGCTAGAAAATTTCAATATTGCATGTCAATTGCATGACAGTCTGAGTATATTTACATGGATTAGAGCATGGGCAGACAAATGCAATTCATAAATACTTTTCAATATGTTTGAAAAAGTTAAAAAACAAAATTTGTTTATTTATATGCAAAACTATAACTGTATTAAGAATGAAAGAATCCTTTGAATCCTGATAAGAAAAGTTAAATAAATTGGAAAGCATTAGGAATAATTACCTAAGTAGATATTTTGTTATTTTTACGTCTAATATACTGTGACAGACTAATATACTAGGACAGACTTTATTATTTTATTGTTGACTGTTAATTTTGAAGGGAAGCTAATAAAGTTCAAGTTAATTGATAATAGAATATGAGAAAGACAAAAACTGAACTTTTAGCAATGTTGCTCTCTTCTAAGGAACAACAACAAAATTGAATTACATTAAACTATAGTTGAAAATAATTAAAATAAAGTTGACAATTAGTAAAAGTAAAAGTTATAAAAGTTGAATTAAGGCAGGAATAAAAATAAAGAATATGGCTTCTTCTTCAAAAGAAAGTTTTAGTATAGAAAAACTAAACTCAAATAACTATGCAATATGGAGTTCTAAACTCCAAATGCTTCTTATGAAGGAAGATTTATTTAGTCATATAACTGACGATCCACCAACTCCATTAAATAATGAGTGGACTAGGAAAGATAATAAAGCTAGAGCTACGATTAATTTAACATTAGAAGACTCGCAATTGATTTACGTAAAAAATGAAACAACAGCTAAAGCTACTTGGCTAGTTTTAAAAGGAATACATGAACGCACTAACTTATCAAGTAAATTATATTTATTGCGTAAATTATACAGCATAAAACTTGCCGAAAACGGCAACATGAATGATCATATTGTAAAGATCTTAGAAACCGCTGATAAATTGAAGGCAATAGGTGAAAAGATAAAAGATTCTCATCTATCAGCACTCATGTTATGCTCTCTCCCACCGAGTTACGACACTCTTATTACTGCATTAGAATCTAAATCTGAGGAGGAATTAAATTCTAATTTTATTAAAGGGAAATTAACAGACGAATTGCAAAGGAGACAAGATAGCTCCAATTCGTCGAACGAAAATGCATACAAAGCTATAAAATTTAATCAAAAACCATTTCCAAAGCGCGAACAAAATCTTTTTTTGTACGTACTGTAAACGAAAAAACCATGTGAAACAAAATTGTTGGTTTCTTAAGAATAAAAATTCTAAAAACCAAACAAATGATAAAAATAAACAAAATTCGTCGTTATGTTTTGAAGTAAATAAAGTTACTCCGGAAACAAAAATAGAAAGAAATACACAGACTCTGAAAAATAATAGCGAAGAAAAAGAAATATCTTTTCTCGCACAAAATGATTATAAATCTACCTGGATTATTGACTCAGGTAGCAGCTGACACTTGTGTAATGATATAAATTTATTCGTTGACATTAACACAAATAATAAAAATACTGTCACGATAGCGAACGGGAAAACTCTCGAGTCTCAAGGTACAGGGACTATAAAATTACAAACAAAAAATAACGACATAACTTTGAAGGATGTTTTGTATGTGCCAGACTTACAATCAAATCTAATGTCCGTTAGCAAAGCTGTTAAACATGGTTGTAAGCTCACATTTGAAAACAAAACATGTAAATTAACCCAAAATGGGAAAACATTCTTAGAAGGAAAAATTGAAAATAATTTGCATGAAATAGATCTGTATAAACCTAAACAAGATAACTATGCAAATCTAGCTCATCAATACAAGAATAAAAACTGCATTGAACTTTGGCATAAAAGACTTGGACACAGGAACATAAATTCCATTAAGCAACTAACATCTAAAAATTTAGCAACAGGAATAGAAATAAAAGAGTGTAAACACGATATAATTTGCGAAAGTTGCATAAAATGTAAATTAACAGATGCACCGTATCCAAAACAAGCAACAAACAGAGCTCAGAAGGTCCTAGACCTGGTACATTCAGACATCTGTGGGCCGATGCCAACAGAAAGCATAGGAAGAAAGAAATTTTTTCTCACATTTACCGATGACTTCAGTAGATTTACGATGATATATCTTTTATCAAAGAAAAGTAATTGAGAAATTAAAGGAATATGTAGCCTTTACTAAAAACAAATTCGGGTACACGATCAAAGAATTCTGCACAGGTAACGGTGGAGAATACATTAGCGATGAAGTAGAAAATTTTCTATCCGAAACAGGTATTCATCACCAATTAACAGTACCATATTCTCCATCTCAAAACGGTGTTTCTGAGAGGAAGAACAGGACATTAGTTGAAATGACACGTTGCCTATTATCGGAAGCTAATCTACCTCAGAAATTTTGGGGCGAAGCTTTAAATACAGCGGTGTATTTGCTAAATAGACTACCAACAAAATCACACAACTTAACACCATACCAGTTGTGGACAAATAAAATCCCGGATTTGAGAAATATAAAAACATTTGGCTGCAAAGCTTACGCTTACCTTGATAAATCCCAAAGAAATAAGCTCGATAACAAAGCAATTGAAGGAACCTTTGTCGGTTACGACAATAGATCAAAAGGTTATAGAATTTATATTGGAAATAATAAAGTAATACGCGCACGAACAGTAAAATTTATTGAAAACTCTAATTCAAACCAAAGGGTAGAAAGCTTTGAGATAACAAGCGACATCAACGTTCAAAAACAACCCGAAATAGCAGGGGGAAATCTTCTGAAATTGTTATAAATATGCAGGAAAACAATGAAACAAGTAATGAAGATATTGAAATAAATCAACCTAGAAGATCACAAAGATCAAACAGGGGTGTTCCACCTGATCGATTTGCATATTTTTCAACAGAAAATAAAATATTAGAACCATCAGAATGGAAGGATATTGAATTAATTGATAATCCCTATGATAAAAACAATTGGTATGAAACAACTAAGGAAGAAATTGCTTCTTTAAGAAAAAACAAAACATGGGATTTAGTTAATCCTCCACCTGGCGTAAAAGTGATAAATTGCAAATGGGTATTTTCATTAAAATATAATTCAAATGGTGAAATTGATAAATACAAAGCACGTTTAGTCGCTAAGGGCTTTTCTCAAAAATTTGGAACCGATTACTACGAAACTTTTGCACCAGTAGTATCATATACAACATTGAGGGCATTTTTAGCCTGTGCGGCATACAAAAATTTAGTTGTAAACCATCTTGATATAAAAACAGCATTTCTTCACGGAAATTTAGAAGAAGACGTCTACATGTCTCAGCCAGAAGGGTACGTTGTACCAGGACAAGAAAAAAAAGTTTGTAAACTAAGAAAAGCAATTTATGGCTTAAAACAAGCCGAAAGGGCATGGAATATTAAAATAAGTGAAAGTTTGGAAAAAATAGGTTTTGTGCAAAGCACTGCCGATCCATGTCTTTTCATGCGAAAAACACAAAACGGTACTACTTATATCATCATTTATGTGGATGACATGTTAATTTCAGGGGATACTAAAGAAATAGACGAGACCATAACTCAACTTAGAAAAGAATTTGAAGTAAAGAATTTAGGAACTGTAAATTATTATTTGGGCATAAATATAAGCAGAAATAAAGAAGGAAACTTTTTTCTCGATCAAAGAAACAAAATCAAAGAACTAGTTGAAAAATTCGATCTAAGTGAGGCAAAACCTGTGATACTCTGATGGAACCAGGTTATTTAAACACAATTGATGAAGAAAAATTACTTCCAAACAACAGCAAATATAAGCAGGCAATTGGGGCATTGTTATATATAGCTACTATCAGTAGGCCAGATATTTCAGCGGCCGTTAGTATTCTTAGTCGAAGAAATGAAAAACCGAGAGAAAAAGATTGGAATGCAGTAAAAAAGGTTATAAAATATTTAAAATCTACAAAAGACATAAAATTAATTATTTGCAATAAAAATAAACCAATCCTAACAACATATGCGGATTCAGACTGGGCAGGAGATAAATATGATAGAAAATCAACTAGCGGAAATTTATGTAAGCTAGGAAATACAGCTATTTCTTGGAAAACAAAGAAACAAAATTCAGTTGCTCTATCCTCAGCCGAAGCTGAGTATGTATCAGTTGCCAGTGCTGCCCAAGAAACAACGTGGATAATTAATCTTTTAAAGGATCTAGAGTTAAATCAAACTTTGCCAATAACGATTTTCGAAGACAATCAATCCTGCATTAAGATGACACAAAATGAAAGATATCATTCGAAAACTAAACACGTGGATATAAAATTTCACAGTATAAGGGATCTTCGAAATAAAGGAATTATAGACGTGGAATATTGCCCAAGCAAGGACATGACTGCTGACATCTTTACTAAGCACTTACCTAAGGCTGATTTCCTTAAACATCGAAGCCAATTAAACTTAATGACTATATTAGCTTCAGCAATCAAGCAGGGGTGATAGATTTATGATGATTTTCTGAAACTACAAACATTTATCTTATTTCATTTAATCAAATACTTTCATTTTCAATTTGTAATCGAGATATTTCGCAATAATAATGACTGTTTTTCCTATAATTATGTATTTCAAGGTTGTGATGCAATCGATGTGTCGTCAGTTCAAAAGTTCAATTCTTTGTCAGTCTTCTATTTTATTTGTAAATGTAAACACGTAAAAAATTGTTCTCTGTAAAATTTAACTGTATTTTTCTAACTTTTGTTTAATATCCTTTTAATGTAGAGTGAAAAGAAAAATTATAGTTTTTCAAAAGGACTGTGCTCAGCTTCAGTGGATTTTATTATTTCTGCCTGGTATTTATTATATTGGATAAATCACGCCGTTCGGTTATGAATCAATCAAGGTAGGACAGACTTTATTATTTTATTGTTGACTGTTAATTTTGAAGGGAAGCTAATAAAGTTCAAGTTAATTGATAATATTGCCTTGTTCCCACAAACAAACAGAAGATCTCAAAATACAGCAGAGACAGAGAATCAGAATAAATCTACTCTTTTTTCATCTTTTTTAGACTAGTATTGATGAGAGAGTGAGAAATTGTATTGTATGAATACAATAAGAACCCATACATCAATATTTAACAAATATTAAAATTGATTGAAGCAATATGTTATAAAAATTGATATTTGAGATATCATCCTGACTTAGATGTGAAACGTAAATTGCAACCATTTATACTTAAACAATATTGAGCTAGACCGTTCTTCATTCTGAATGGGGCTGACAGCACTTATGATGTGACACCAGCAAGAACTGAGTTAGTCATAGAAATGGGAAATATAGTTATTTTAACTAACAAACTTCATTATTTCAATCTTTCACAGGTAACAAGTTCCAACAATCTGTTATTTTTGTAACATATTGTTGGAACTGTGTAATCACTGTGTATGATATCAACAGATGTTTTAATTAGAATGCATTTATTCAAAATGTTTGAAATACTACTTTTTGGATGTAAGTATGGATGCTGTGTTTTAGCAAAGTGATTTCACACAATTAAATTAGTTTGTGGTTAAAAACTTAAATTCTACAGGACAAAAAATTGCCTATTTATGACAGTATAAATTAAGTGCATTTTCAACAGTTTTTTTTTTTTTTTTTTTTTTTTTTTTGAGAAGGAGAGGAAACTAAGAACACATTCCAATTACTGTGACTAAAACATTAAAATTGATAAACTTGAAATTATAACTCAGTAAGATTTGGTCATATAAAAATAAATTTTTATTGTTTTACTTGTTTGAACATGGACGAACATTTTCTAAATGAAAGTTATGATAGAACCTAGACATTGTATAAAATTTGGAATTTTCTAATCATTTAAAAATTAATTATTTTAATATAAATAGTTTTGGTACTACTTGGTTGTCAACCAAAAAACTATTGCCAAACTATAAGATTAAATGCCAATAATGGATGATCACGAAAGTCACATTCAATGACATTAAATACGATATATGTGTCTAAAACATGATTAAGTGATTTTTATTTTTACTTTTTATTTGTATTTTTATAAATATTCTACTAATTATTTGTTTTATAGTTATTTAAACTGAAAATTATGTCGATATGCATATTTTTGCTATTAGTTTGGCGATTTGTATAATGTGGTGAAATCAGTTGATGGGTAACAAAGTACCATCGTTTTTTATATAATGCAAAACAAAATGCAAAAATTTTTGTAATTGGAACTACACCTCTAAATTTAATGGCATTTAGCTATGGGTAAGCAATAATAAGAGATACCTTGTATAACAATGGACACAATTTTAAAAACCCAATTGTTAAAAAAAAAAAAAAAAAAACGAAATTTGACAAAGTCCTCATTGCAGCAGTCTTCATCAAAGCATATTTAAAATGAGTCCCATAAGAATACGAAAATATTATTTATACACTTTTAATCACATTCAGTTCATCAAAACAAATTTCTTACGTACAAATATGTTTTCAAATTAATTACAATGGTATTAAAACTAATAGATTGGGAGGTAGCAGCATAGACAATCACTTAACTGAGTTCAGGGATGAAATTCTACAGTTAATTAAATCTTGATTCCCATATTAAGACGCAATCTATCTGCCAAGTCATATTCTGAAAACCGATTTTAAAAGTTGACTTGTAGAGTTTAACTCTGTGTTTTCCTGCTCCCAGTCCGCCATGTTTTTGTACTTGTAAGTGAACAAAAAAAATTGTAAATTTATGAGTCAATCGCTAAAATTAGGTTTTCAGGTGTTTTCCACCAAGACATGACTTTTCAGATTGATTACATTTTAATATGCGAATTGAGGTTAAACTAATCCAAGAACTTTATCCATGAGCATGATGAGGTGACTGTCTGTGCAGCCCTTTCAGGTCTATAAGTATCTTTACAAATTTTACGATGCTATAGGGCAGTTGCAATTGACATCACGCTGGAGGTAAAAGACTAAAATACGCAGCCTTGATTGGTTGAACTACCCTTACCTCCACTTGAATACAATGATTTATCAGCTGATTGCAACTCCCCTATTATTCCCCCCACCACAGTAAAGTTTTCGCGTTACTTTATGAATGCAAACAATGAAATAAACAGTTAAAAAAATTCATAAATTTGTGATCCAAAAATGATTTTTAAAACAAATAATAAAAAAATTGAAATAAATCATTATGAAACATTTATTTTTTGTTAATATAATTCTTTTATTTTATTAATAGTAAAAAACAGATAACAGCATTACGAAACATACGTAATTACGTTTATTTAAATGCACTTATATAATTTTTTTTAATAAAATAACTTTAAAAAGAAATTTTTTCAGATAGTATATTAAATTAACTACCGTAAAATACCGTTGATCCGCCCCCCCCCAAACTAAAAGAAAAATCGTACAATAGTTAGGGGAGGGCGCTTACACGGGATTTTTTCGCGATCGTTCAACAAAATTTACAGGAATGAATCTTCATGAAATGAATGAATCGTTGAATGAATCATAAATTTCTATACTTGAAAAATTTTGGGTTTTTTTCTTTTAAACGTAAATTCTGTCGAAAAAACGCAGAAAAAAGGAGAAATTAGTAAAAAAAAAAAGCCAAAACAAGCATGAAATCAATTAAAAAATCTTGAAAAAACGCGCATTTCATCAAAGATTCATGATTCGTTCATTTTAAAATGATTGATCTCGCTCTCAATCGCCTTTGAGAATCGGGAGGGAGGGCGCTTTCTCGGGATTTTTTGAAAATTTCAAATTCTTTATAAAGTGGTCAGGGGGCGTTTGATCGGGAAGGGCGGATTAACGGTATTTTACGGTATTAGATTTCATATTTATCTTTTCATAATGTACTGATTAAAGGATTAAAAAGCTGTCTAGGAATAATAAAATGACATATAATCCATAATACTCTATAATCCGCACAACCTTTGGCCGCAGGTGTGCAGATTATAGGACTTTGACTGTATTATTTTTACAATATCAAGCTAAACATAACATGAGAAAAATTCACAAACAAAACTTTCATTTGGTACCTTGCCTGTGTCACATGCCCATTCATCTCCTCTTTTCTCTAGTTTCGGCCCTGGCTAAGTGAATGCTGTCCAAAGAATCGAAATTAAAACACTTATTTTACTTATTACAATATAAAGGAAATTTTTTTAATTGAAATTTATGATAGAACCCATACACTGAATAAAATTTGGAATTTTCTAACCATTTAAAAATTAATTATTTTATATAAATTGATTTTTATATGGTGCAGACAAAATGTAAAAGATTTTTGTAATTAGAACTACATTTTAAAAACTAATGGTTATTGGCTTTGGGTAAACAATAATGCCCCTGTACACTACAGAAACCATTCCTCTATTCATATTCATTGCTTGATCGAGTCATTCTCATCTTCCTTTCTATTACAAAAAACACAACGGCCCTTTTTCCCATTTCATTGCAAAATATTCTATTCACTTAAATCATACCATAATACTGTATTTATCTACACGATAAATTGTAGTTATTTTTAGTTTTATCTGCAATCTGTGATTTTATTACTCTGAAGAGAGAGATGATCTTTTGTTTTATACTGATTACTTGGAATAATTTAACTGTCAAATAATAAATGAGAACAGAAACTTTAACAAACGGCCAAAAATGAAAAATAAAATATGTTTCTTCCAGCCACTGAATGGCCAATCTTTTCTATGGAATCGAAGTGTGATTAGTTTATTTAGAAATTACTTTCCCAGCTATTAAACTTTGTTTTTCTTTCAGCTGCCTATTCTTTGTGTAGTC
The DNA here is from genome assembly GCA_964019185.1 of Maratus speculifer. Classification (NCBI taxonomy): domain Eukaryota; kingdom Metazoa; phylum Arthropoda; class Arachnida; order Araneae; family Salticidae; genus Maratus; species Maratus speculifer. The sequence continues at coordinate 2,373,395 of CAXHSM010000921.1, forward strand.
ATTGGAGTCTTGCAAAGATATGAAAAGCAGATTTTAATTTCTTCTTCCTTTGGCCATCAACTTTGGCTCATTGTAACAAGAGTGTTTAAAATATGATTTTTTTAAGTTCTTTTATTAATACAGAAAACCAATTTTAGAAAATTTTATTTTTATCATGATTTTAATGCATAATTCTAAAACACAATTGCTTCAAATCTTTTTTTTAATACTTTGCTGGGATTGCGTACTAAATATAACAGGGACTTTTTGATAATTTGTTATTAAATAATGAACGATACAACAATAACATTTTTATTTATCCTAATGCATTAAATAGTGCCCATTTCATGTTAGTTGAAATATTATTATTCATTATAGTTAAAGTAAAATTCAGAGTGATGCAAATCTTAATAAAATACTTTCATCATTGGTAAGATTGTGAATGAATATCCAGTTTTACATTGCAGCAAAAACCCTGATTTCTGATAAATAAATGAAATCAGATATTGTTTCTTGTTCAAAAATTGTTTTGTGTGAACCACTTTATCAATTTATTTGAAATTTTCAGAAGCAACCTGTATAATTATAACCTCAGAAAACGATTACCCTTTCCAGATACTATACATTATTTGTGCATTTAAAAACTTCCTAGCAAAACTAAAAGGAACATTATTCTTCCTGAAATGCCACCATTTAAAAAAAAAAAAAATGCATTATATTTTTATTTTAATCCCTACATGACAAATAAGCAGTACATGGTTATCATTTTTCTTCCCAATTTATTAAAAATTTACCTTTTATTTAAAAATATTTCCTTTTCTGTATAACTAAACTTTATTAAGTTGTTTTAACCCACAGAAGAAAACACAAAATTTTATATTTAACAAAGCAAAAAAAAAAAAAAAAAAAAAAAAAAAAAAAAAAAAGTTTTAAACAAACTTTCTTCCTGCAATAACTCAAAGCAATTTTTTGTGTACAATTTCTTTAAAAATGTCTCATTTATCAAAAGGAAAAAAAGCGTTAATCAACACTTATGTATTACCTGGGTCAGGAGATAGTTTGCCAAAAATTTATTGCCAATCACATTCCAAACAGTAATTTAACATTATTAAATATACATAAAATCATTAAACACAGTAAATAATAAAAAATGGCACTACAGTATGGGATCTGTTATCCAGAATGCTTGGGACCTCAGATATTCTGGATAAGGGGTTTTTCCGTAATTCGGAACACTTTACTATAAGTTTAAGAATAGTATAAAATACAGTATGAAATGTATAAAATATGAATAAAGTATGTAAATATATAATTACAAATTTGTTAATAACTTATTCTTACAGTAATAATAATAATTAAATAAATATACTTTAACACATAAGACTTGAGAACAGAATATTTTGATTTGGGTTTTTAGAAATTTTTTATTAAGATTGGTGTCTTATAGTGTGTCACTTAATGTGTGTGATTGCTCCTGTATCCTGCATTATGACATGATTTGCTGTTAATGGAAGTAACTTCTTTGTTGCATTCCACAAATCGGTTGTTCAGTTGAAAAATATCAGTAGCTCATTTGAAATTTTGTTACTTACCCTATTCTACTGATCATCATTACTTTCATTAGACATATCATGTTTCCTGTCACACATTTCACTTCCAATCATCAGATGACTTACAAAAGTATCATCATCAGCTATGGTAAAGTTCCTCTGATTATTGTTCTAACAATTGAGAATCTGAGCATGAATGTCCATTAGTTTAGTCCAGCAGATCTGTAATATTTCCTTCTTAGAAATTTTTAAGTTTTCCACTTCATGTTCATTCATACCATCAAAAAATGTCACAGATAACCACAAATTGTATCATATTTGGATATGTGTACATCTGTCAGCTATATCCTATGCTTGGTGTAAAATATATCTTTAATTTTTAGATTTTTCAAATGAAGTAAAATATTTTTCGGTTTTCATTTTGCATTCTGGTTTTCGGAACTTTCTGGATGTATGGGGTTTCTAGATAACGGGTCCAGTACAGTATTTGATTATCCCATTGACCAATTTTGCCAAATTTTACAGATTAATGTAATTTTATTTTAAATAATGAAAGAACAAATAAATTCTGCATTAATGAAAATATGAAATGTTAAATCAAAAACCACTCGATGACGTTACATACACATGTAATGTCAAATATATATGACATTTAAGATCATCTATCATTGGCATTTAATCTTATAGTTTGGCAATAGTTTTTAGGTCGATGGATTAATCCAGTAATATCTAAACATTAAATAAATAAAATACTATAAATAAACATAATAAATTAAAAAAAATACAGAAAAAGAATTATGAACTTTCCTCCCATAAACTATGACAAATAAATAGACTATATTACATATTATTATCATTGTGTTGCAACTCTTATTAGCTATGCAACATTATAAAACAGAAAAAATTAAGGATTATTTTATGCAGTACATTTGATGTCATGCTTGGTACAATTGCATTTCACTTGAGTCTGATAATACGCAGTTAATATGAGTTACTGTCATTTGAATAAACTGTATTATTTAAAGATTTTTTTTACATTAGCTCTTTCCTGATGAATTAATATTTATGATGGTAAAATATATTTCCACATCCTTCACAAATTTTCTTTGATTTTAAAATTTCTTTTAGAATACCAAAAAAAAAAAAAAAGTTCACAATCATAAAATTTAAATTTTATCATCTAAAAAAGTTTTCTTACATTTAAAAGCCAGAACATAATTTTTATAGAATAGAATTAAAACAAAAACTTGTTTATCAAAAGGAAAGTATCTGTTTTAAATAATATGTAAAATTAAACATATAGATTAAAAAATATTAAAGTATTCGGCATAATAGTTACTGTTTGTGTTATTGGGTGCAGAATATCTTAAATGACATCACAAATGAAAGTTCCGACACATAAAATTTTGTGTCATCATAGTATAAAATGGCTAGTTGTAGAAATTTCAGTAGAAGAATTAAAAAATATATATAAAATAAAAGTTACCATTAATTTATTTTAGTAAAATGGGTGGGTCAGAAAACAATTCAAAAATTAGCTGTTGTTACAATCACAGTACACTAATTTCATTTATGTTATAAGCAAAGTAAAGCAACACCTGCAGACCTCATCTCTTATCTTCTGAGTGTGGCGCTAACATAAAGAATGAATCCCAATATAAGAATTCTTTCATGAATAATGAATCAATCAATAGATCTAAACTTACAAAACATTTACTTATAAAACTTTTTGAATAACTCACGAAAATTTAGCCCATTTTAAAATGAATAAATCCTATTCAATGATTCGTGATGTATATAACTATGAATCATTCTTAAATTAGTTCCCAAGAATTATTTAAAATCAGATTTATGGAAAGATTCATTATTAATGTATGAATTCGTCCGTCATTGGCGTCTGAAATTTTGTAATGAGTATATACTTTGTAACGCCCACGTAGGTATTCCAATACCAATCGCCTTTGAGCCTTTGAATCGCTAAGTATATAAAATCAGTTTACTGATCCATCTTCTTTACTAAAATAAATAAATGATCAAATATTTTTTAATTATTCTTGTATTAAAAATTTTACAACCTGTGATTAATTCGTATGTCAATACAAGTCGTGCAGTGTCGCAACTTTAATTTTTGCTGACATTTATAGTCATTTAAAATATTCGTCGACTAGGTAAATCGAATGTTTGGTTAATCGAATGTCAACTACCAGGTAAGTAATTAACATACCTACTCTAGAAGTATATTAAAAAAAAAAAAAAAAAAAAAAACTATATCCCACTTTAGCCAACGAAAGCTTCCAGCTGCCTTTTTCAAGTAACTTTATCTATACATTCTCATTGTCTACAACTTTTGTAACCTTTTTATATTTTATTTTAACGATTTATTTTTCATTAGTTTATCTTTAATAAATATAATCATTTATTGTTATTACATATACAGTTTATTTTCTTACTGCGAAATAAAGATAAAATAGTTGTTTATCATTTTAACTTTTCTTTTATTTAAAGTTGAGTATTGCCATAAAAATACATATGATTTTATATCATTGCATAGTTACAAATGTGTAGAATACAATTTAATTTATTATCATTTACAGTATATAGTGATGGTGATCTCCATTGATCATGCTAAACTACAGAATTTAGAAATAGCTTGAAAGATTGTTTTAATATGAAACCGATAACATAATCAGTGTTGATTTCAAGCAAAATACATATTTAATGTGTTTTTGATAAACATTAAAAAATATTATTTAATTAGGATGTTGTGTAGGAAAGGTTTTAGTTGAAGTACTTTAAAAATTTCTCCAGGGATTGTTTTCATTAGTAATAATAATATATATATATTTATATTATATATGTGTACATTCATTAATAATGTCTAAAATAAATTTAAACACATGTAAGCAGTATCTGTATTGCATCTGGAGCTTTATTAATTTAAAAAAAAAATCCATAAATTCTATGAAATATCATTAATCAGGAAATAACCTGGCAAAGTGAGGTATAAATCGATATAGCTGTATAACTGATATACAAAATTATAGAAGTATATGATTAATATAATTTAAAAACTTGTACTATATATTTGTAAAATAACATAAACAAAAAATAAATATAGTAATCAGTATAGGAAACCTGCTAATTCAGACCCCGTTAATCTGGATGTATTTGGTAAATTTTTTCTTTGCAAGTTTCAGAAACAAATGGCTAATTTCCATAACATTAACTTGTTTCATCATCATATTTTGAATTAAAAAAGTTTTTACTGAAATCTTTTCAGAAGAATACCTATAATACCTAATAAAATTATTATAATTAAAAATATTATAATTAAAATACCTAATGCGGAAGAATCCCAATTTTCTATTAAACCATTTAGAAATGTCATAAGAAATCACTAGTTCTTTTATACTGGGCAGTTTGGGAAAATTACGTCTGACACCAAATTGCCTAAAAGTTTATATTGCACAAAATTGGTTGGAGTATTTTAGAAACTAATTTCCCTGTAAATAATGATTTCATTTACTATTAAAAATATGCAATCAAATTAAATTCCAAAAAATTATTTTTATTTCAAATGAACAGTGTCAGATGTAAAAAATATTTTATGTCTGACACCAAGATTTCTAAAGATAAGTAGGTTTTGGTGCATCACATATTTAAAAATAAAGCAAAACTAAAATAATTTGTTATTTACATGGTTCTTAGTTGTTAAAAATATGTAAAACTACATACAGTGAAACTTGTTTAAGATACGAATCAAGGGACTGACAACATTACAGAATAAACCATTCAGCTGAATATTAGATTTTAGTCTGATGTCTCTCATTCTTATGTCCTTTTCTCTTACGTGTGACACTATGAGATTTTATTTAATTATTTTATAAGTTTAATTTTTGCTAGAAGTTATTTTTATGTTTTATGATTATATATGTACAGATAAGTATTAAAAAAAAGATTTGGATCAGTATGATTATTTTATCTCTAAGAATTTTAAGTTTTTATGAGTAAATTTTGTGCAAATTTTATGTCCGACACCATGGAATTGCCAATGTGCAATTTTCAGAAACAATATTTTTCAAGATGCCTTTGTAGCAGTTTACAATAAATTATTTTTTTAATACTTTCCAGCAAGGATGGATCCTTTTTTAAATTTTTTATATTAAATTAAAAAATTCATGGATTGTTAATTTTTTAAAGCATATTATTATGATATAAGGTGGGTGACCATTAATCACCCAGGAAACATGTTGATTGTTAATTTTCTCAGTCCACCCTACATACATTTTTAATTTGTCTGTAAAAATTAGCAACCTTATTGCAATTTAAATTTAGTAAACTAACAGTTTCCAAAAAATATAAAAAAAAGTAAGCATTTCAAAAAAGAAAATAATACATGCAATGTACACAAATTTATTAAAACTTCCCACCTATTGAAAGATAAAAAATAATTATGGTAATTCAAAATTAAATGATTTGTTTTTGATAAAACAATAACTGATAATAAAAACATGTGCATGCAACGTAACTATACATAATTTATACTTACTTGTATTTAGTGAATAAATTCGATATTTTTTTCTGAATTTCTTCACTAATTCGCTGGAACCCGTATTCGTGCAGGTTTGCGGATATTAAGTCATAGACCATCCTATTTCTTTTCTGGCGTGTTAAATCTTCGTAATTTTCTCGCCAGAAGTAAATTAAGGATTGTATCTCGTCTTCCGACCAGTTTAATTTTCTAATACCTTTTTTTTATGGTAAAAACCGAACTCGAACAATTTTCTTTTTGCATTTTTTAAAGTTTGGACAACGTGCACTAAACAAAAATAAACAATGCCGGAATGGCGTTCAAAATCTGAGAAATGGTAAATAAAATACTAATCTCTCTCATCAGCCAATCAGGATAAATGGCAGTTGGCTACACCTAACAGTGGAATGTTCAAACTCTCTGAGAGAGTTCTACAAAATCTTTGAGAGAGTTCCAGGCCTTGAGATATCTTAACTTTCCATAGTGTGAACGGGGTATAAAAGTCACATTCACTTGACATTAACTACCATACAAGTGCTTTTTATGTCATCAAATATTTTTTATTTAAACTTTTTATTTCTATTTTTGATTATGTTTTACTAATTAATATGATCTTCTGATATTTAAAATAAAAATTACTTAATTTGGTGAACAGTTTAGAAATTTGTGTAATATGGCGAAATTGGTTGACAGGGTAACCAAGGACTACAAAAAAATCTAAACACCTATGTTAATGTGGCATCAGGGTTGGCAAGGTTTTGGACACAATGATTTAAACCATGGTAAAATCCATGGTTTAAACCGTACTGTCCAAAACCCTGCTGTCCAAAACTGTCCAAAACTATATTTTATAGTAAAATTGTATTTTTTAGAACAATACTTTGAACAATACTTTAGAACAATATACCTCACTTTGCTTAAAGTTTGTGCAATTGGCAAAATGATTACAATACAAAAATATTAACAACATAATTACCCAATATAACAATGTACCGTATTTTCCGGAAATAACGCCGCACCGAGTATAACGCCGCACTTGGTTAAAAATATAAAAAAACTAGTTTAACGCCGCACCGGGTGTAACGCCTCACCGGGTATAAGGCCGCATATGGTATAACGCCGCTCCGGCTATATTCCCACATTCATTATTAGAGCAATGAAATAAAACTGATATAAAGTAAAACATTTTGATCTTAAGTAAATAACTTATCTTTTTTTGTAGTACAGTTATTTCAATGAAACCAGAACCTCATCCATTCGCTGCGCCACGATTCCCGTTAACTTTCGATAAATTGATAACATTCAGCTTAAATTTTGCAGGATAACTGCGGCACTTGCAACTCACATCTGAAGACATATTTAAGATAAAACTTACCGCAAAATACCGTTAATCCTTCCCCCAAACGTGACGAAAAATCATAAAATAATTAGAGGGCGTTTACACGGGATTTTTCCGCGATCGTTTCACAAAATTTGCAGGGATGAATAATGAGAAATTGAATGAATCGTGAATCTTTGGATGAATCATGAATTTTGATACTTGAAGCAATACTTGAAAAAAATTGCGTTTTTTTAAACGTAAAGTCTGTCGAAAAAACGCAGAAAAAAGAAGAAATTTGTAAAAAAAAAACCCAAAAAAACATGAAATTAATTAAAAAATCTTGAAAAAACGCACATTTCTAAAGATTCAGGATTTATTCATTTCATCATAATTCATTCCTTTCTTAACCGTTCTTTTGACATAATTTGTACTTTTTTTAGAGATTTTTTGACGTAATTCGCGTTTTTATTGCAATCTTTCGTCGAAATGTGGGTTTTTTGGCGATACTTCGGCGAAATTCATGATTTTTTTCGCGATCCTTTAAAGAAATTTGCGGTTATTTTTCACGATTGTTTGGCGAAATTGGCGTCTTTTCAGCGATTGTTTTGGAAGGGAGGACGCTTTCTCGGGATTTTTTGAAAATTTCAAATTTTTTATAAAGTGGGGAGGGGCGGATTAACGGAATTTTACGGTATATCAGTAAATTAAAATCAGTTTTAAGCATTAGATTCTTTAACCTTAAAAATATAATTCCACGTGCATGTGTATAATTACAGCGAAAGCAACGAAAGTTTAGATTTGCCGATCTGTTTTCAAAAATTTTAAATTAATTAGTCCTATTTACAAGCCACACCTAGTTATTGGCCGCACTTTTGTTTAAAAAACAAAAAAATCTAGTTTAACGCCGCGGCGTTATTCCCGGAAATTACGGTAATTGCATAAAAACGATACTAAATTTAATTATATGTAATAATTTTAATGTTATTCACTTAAATAATAGTAGTTAATTGAAGTACTAATAGTTTTATGAAGAATGCATTCTGATTCTGTTATTGAAATTCCCAAGAGTTATTAAAGAAAATAACTGTTAAATAAAAAGTCACGTTCAACATACTGATTAAATCAGCTCACCGCTGACAATATGTGCATGCTAAGAAATAAATAGTATAAATAAAAATAATTGATTTAGTTTGATTATGAGATATTTAGATATTGACTATTATTATGACATGATTATTATGAAAAAATGGTGGTACTTTTTAACACATTACAGTGAATTATTTTGTTTAGTGCTTTTGTATTTGCACATTCATAATAACAATACATATTTAAAAAAATAACTTCTAGATTTTAAATTAAATATTTGTTTTCTTTTATTACCCAATAATCTAGAAAAGATAATTTACAATGAAACATTATTTAAAAGAAATTTCTTTGTAGCCTTTTGTTTTACAAAAATGGAAATAAAAGCATCCCCTCTCAACTACATATATGTAGTATTATAAAGAATTGCTTATTATTATTGCACAAATTTAACAGTAACAGAACTTTTTATGCTGCAGAGATATTAGAAAAGTTTGAACTTTTTTTCATTTACCAAAGAATTAAATAGAATGTTAGTAAAATATATTGTGAGATATTTATTCATATGTTTAAAAAGTATGCAGCGGTGAAATGTGGATTTTTTTAAAGGTTTTGGACACTTTAGTACAGTTTTGTACACTTTAGTACAGTTTTGGACAATAAAACCCACGTGCCCTGTCCAAAACCCCAACCCTGTGTGGCATGGATCTTAATAAAAAGTGTAAATTTCTTATAATAATCTTAATGTGGATCTTAATAAAAAGTGTTTGAATGATGATTTTGTATCATGATACAAACGCATCTCAACTTAATACATTATACAACAAAATTAAAATGAAACTTTTTTATGCATCATAAAATTATCCATAAAAACTAATTTTAAAGGCTATCTATAATTCTAGAATTTATCTTAATAGATTCCATAGTGATAAAATCTAGACCTTACCTTAGCTAATCATAATTACCTTAGACAGGGTTCTTGCTGGCTTTTGAGCAACCTTACCGATTTGGAAAATAAGAAATAAAAAAACAGTTGCCAAATGAAAAGCAAAATAGATTTGATGCGAAATACTGAAAAATGTATCTTTAACCCCTTATTGTATTCCTGTTTTCCAAATGTTTTAAAATAAAACATTCTAAATGTCTCCTAGTTCTAAATGTATAAATGTTTCAGACATTCTTTTAGCAGTCTAAATAAAAATTAAAAACAACTATCATTCATTTACCAATTGTAAAAATATATGCTAAAAATTGAAAAGATATTTCGACTCAATAGAAAAAATTTGATCAACCAATGATTACTTACATACAACTAATAAATAATATGGTAACTGACTAATTTCAGCAATGCATTACAAAAACATTTCTCTGTTTGGCACTTGATGGGAGTAATTTTGTTTGTTTTTAAGAGTACAACCCTATTGCACAGATAGTGATTAACTGACTATAGATAAATATATATTGCATAGCCATTTCAATTCAATCATCATATTTCATTAGCTGTTGCTAAACAGAATTGGTGTTGTGTCACTATCTCTATAAAAGACCAATGTAAAGCAACATTTAGTTGTTCAGCAATGCGGATAAGAATCTCCACTCTATAGGCACAAATACACACACAAGAAAAGAACAGAAATTGAGCTCTCGCAGTTTCGTGAATCTACTTGTTTTTTAACTCACCAAATAGATTGTTGCAATTTGGTGCAATGGCGAGAACCCTGCCCTAGATGTCATAAATTAAGGGTTAATGTAATTAGTACAATTGGAGTCATGCTGTGCACAGTTCTACTTGACATGGACTAGATAATACGTAAGGAATCTATTATACTTGGTGAGCTACCATCATTTCAATTAATTGCATTATTTATTGCTTTAATGATTCTCTGACAAATACGCAGTGTATGACAGAAAATTTTATTTTTCAAATCCAGTTCCACAAAATTTCTCTTTGATTTTAAAATACTTATTTTAGAATATAAGAAAATATGTTCACAAACATGAAATAAAACTAATATATTAATTAAAAAGATTTTCTTAAGTAATAACTAAATGTGTATAGTTGAAAACATAAGAACAAAATATATTTTTAATGGTCCTGCCAAACTACAAGGTTAAAATCATTTTGTTGTGGACAGTAGTAATGTTACATATTGTGCTGTTATATGTTTTAAAATGTTCTGCCAATAAATTTTGATGCAATATCAAAACCAATAAAAATTATAAATTAACTATGCTAATTTAATTTCGATAACATATAATTAAATCAGGTTTATAATAAAATTGATAATTTATAGTCTAAATTAATTAATGTAGCTATCAACTGTGGCAAAAATGTTCTGATTGGTGACTGCCCGAGTGTTATGAATAATTTCTGTGGCTTAGATGCAGTATATTCCCATGAGTTGGCATCTTGTTTCTCTATTATTTCTCACAAATTATTATCATTATTATTTATTTTGCATTTATTTTTGAAGAAACACAAAATAAATATTATTAAGGCTTATGCACACTAAAAAAATTGTTTTCATTTTACTTGAATATTTTACAAAAAGAAATAAGTATATCAAATGATTTTTACTATTAAAAATTTGATCTTTCAATTTTTGAGTTTCCAAAGTAGATTGTCTTGTTTAATTTAATTTTTTTGAAATGTGTGATTCAATCATAAAATGATCATTTCAACTGCTATTGTAATTTAAGGTTAAATAATAATGTATAAGAAATATCAGAGAGACAAAATGGTGGTTCGCAGGAAGATACGACATCTGTTCCAGTCTATATTTTATTAAGTATTTGCATGATAAAACTTTAATCATACTAAATTTGATTACATCGATTGTATTAATTGTGAAGGTATTTAGATATTAATATTTTTTTTGTATCAGGAACTGCCACAGTACATCCTGTATATCAGATTTTGATGTAAAAAAACCTAGTTATTAGTTTTAACTTATCTTATAGAATATCTAACATTTATTTCTTTTCTATTTATTTGTATTTCACATTTTTCATTTTAGAGAAGAAAAAACTGCCTGTTCGAAAACCAACAGTTCCCCCTCAAAATGGCCATATTTTAGTGTTTTGAACGAATTCTTTGCAACTAACCCATTGCATAACACTAGCCAGTTAAGGGAAAGTCATATCCCTCGTAAGTTATAACTTTTTCTAAATCACACTTGTCTTAATATTTTAAAAATTAATGGTATGTTGTATTATATATATGTTACAGATGTTATATACACACCACATTGGCATGATTTTTTTCTGATGCTAATTTGACGAAAACTTTACTAGTTGTCTGTATATTTTTAAATTACTATTAATTTTAACAAGGAAATAATAATAATTAAACAAAACTTATTTGATAACTATGGAACAAAACATTTTATATCATTTTAAGAAAGAAAATAAAAGTCATAAAATAAATGTCTATTTAAAATCATAAGTTTTTTTTTTCTTTTTTTTTTGTAGGGTAAATATTAAAGATATGGTAAATGTAATCAATAAACATAAATTTGTCTTACAATTATTTATTAATATTATAAATCTAAAGATGTCTTTAAATCTTTCAGATTGTTCCAAAAGTGTGCCACTTCAATTATCTCAAGAAGATTCTCTACAGCAGTCTGTATGTTGATATTCAGTTTTTTTTTAATTATTTTTTTTATTCATTTAATCAAATTGTGTATATATAGTACTGATTCTTGGCCAATTTGGAGAGTGCAGCATACAGCAGTTTTTATTGCTTTATGTACTTGACATGCCTTAAAATAAATTGTGAAATTCTTCAACTAATTGTGTGAATGTTTAAAAATTCACCAGCGGTTTGTGAATCACAGAAATCTATTTATTAATATATATATATATATATATATATATATATTGTTGTAAACAAACCAGTTGAAAATATGTTTTTGGGACAAGGCCTTTTATTAAATTCCAGCCGAAATGTATCAAATAGATAATGTACTGGTTTGGATATTTACATATCATATATATTAAAATAATTGGTACTACTAGGTTATCCCATCGACCAAAAACTTATTGCAAATAATTTGAATATCTTATTATTGAGTAAATATATCTTATATCTTATTATTGAATAAAATTTAACGCTTAACAACATTTTTTAAATAGTAATTTTATATTTTTTGCATGTAATTATCAATTGAATAAATTGAGCTTATCTACAATTTGTATCCTATTTTCTGACCATATCAATATTATGTCTGTGTCAGAAAGAAGAAAAAGGAGTAAGAAACATATTCATGTAAGAATTATAAAAGAAATTAACTTAATGTCCATGGTTTTATATATAAAAAGTGTGTAAAAATGTAAAATAAAATTCAAGTAATCAAAGATATACAGGGTGGTCATAAAAAAAACTTTGCCAATATATGGAGCTCTAGCGGCCAGTCCGCTCAACCGATCAAAATGAAATTTCAGATATAGCTATTCAGAGGTATGAGCTCGAGATTCTGTGAACGGCAACAAAATGGAGCTCATGGTTACGGTTATAGCTACAGAAACTCGAAAATTTTCAATGGCAACACCCTTTTTTTTTTCGCGAAATGCTCAGCACATGCGAAAACCATAAAGAGCATTAAAACCGTACGTGTATTGCAAGAAAAGGACATGTTATGCACGCACAAAAAACCATTCTGCGAATCCTTCCCCCCATTAAAAAAACTTAATTGGGGTGCAAGGAGGAAATTTGCATATGACACCGAGTCAGTAAATTAATCTCTGATCACAATACAGATCGGAGAAACTAAAATTTTTATTTTGATTACACATTTTCCACATGGGTATCATCACAGGCAATTAATGGTGATGGCACCCATGTGGAAAATGTGTAATCATAATAAAAGTTTTAATTTCTCCGATCTGTATCTTAATCAGAGATTAGTGTACTGACTCTGTGTCATATGCAAATTTCCTCCTTGCGCCCCAATCAAGTTTTTTCTATGGGGGGGAGGATTCGCAGAATGGTTTTTTGTGCGTGCATAACATGTCCGTTTCTTGCAATACACGTATGGTTCCAACGCTCTTTATGGTTTTTGCATGCACTAAGCATTTTGCGATGAAAAAAAGGGTGTTGCCATTGGAAATTTTCGAGTTTCTGTAACTATAACTGTAACCGTGAGTGCCATTTTGTTGCCATTCACAGAATTTCGAGCTCATACCTCTGAGTAGCTATATCTGAAATTTCACCTCGATCGGTTGAGCGGACTGGCCGCTAGAGCTCCATATATTGGCAGTTTTTTTATGACCACCCTGTGTATTATAAATTGTTAGCTGTATTAAGTTTCAAATTTAAGTTTTTATAATATGAGAAAGATAAAAGTAAATTTCATGGCAGCTTTTAATAATCCTGTAACAAAAAAAAAAAAAAAAAAAAAAAAAAAAAAAAAAAAAAAAAAATTCAACAATTTATGGAAAAATCAGGGAATTTAAGTATTTATGCAAAATGTCTAGGAAATTTTTAAATATTTGAAGTGTTCAGGAGATTTTTATGTATCACTTTCCATTACAATCTCGATTATCATTGTAAATGAAGAAAGTTTTAATTTTTTATTCATCTAATCTAAAATTTATGCAAATTATTAATGATAGCATAATATGAAAATAATAATGAAAGGTCGTGAATTTTTTTTTACCAAAATTATGTAGGAACCCTGTTTAACCACAGTAGATAAAAATAAATGTTCTATCCAATAATTTATAATCTAATATGTAACTGAAAAATAAGAGTATTTACTATATGTGATTAACTTCAGTTTACTTTGTTTCAGAACATTCAGAATACAGATGTAACAAATTATGCTGAAACATTACATGAACCCTTGTTCTCGGTAAGTTTATAAGTTCAATCGGCACTATGCAATAAAAAATCTTATTAATTTGCTTTGTGAAATGTAGCTTTTTTCATAGATATGTCCATCTCTTGTTTGTTTACATCTAATTAGTGAATAGGTTCTTTTTTTCTATCGGATGCAAACAGATTTAGCAACTTTATTGTATTTTCTGTATTTTGGCTTTTTAGCATGAACTCTTTATTTGGATTGTTTTCAAGAAATATTTTTTCACTGCAAAATATAGTCATCAATTTTAATTCTACATACATTTCAAATAAATTATACCATTTTTACCTCTGGATGCAAGGAGATTTTAAGGACATGTAATTGTATCTTATATCTTTCACTTTTGCCATATGCTCACTAATTGTTCCAGTAATAGATGGCTGGTACATTTTTTTACATTTATGATTAAAATTTATGTAGGTGTCAAGAAAGATTAAAAAATTATAGCCAATTACTTTTAAAATGTTGGACAAAATTAGCACTCTCTACTAGACGAGTAATACTGAAAATTTAGCATCTGACTTTATTGTCACCAAGCAGACTTCCTCCACCTCATCAACACATTGGCACTCTCTGATTGCCTTAATAAGACATGCAGAGTTTTGAAATCTCAGCCAAAGCTAAGAATATTTATATTTATCTGTACACTTGACTCGGCAAACTTAATTAGCACTTGACAATCTTGAAAATATTAGATCCTAGTAAGTTTTAAGTAAAAATAAAATATCCAAGAAAGATGTGCAATTATTTTTAAATTTAAAATTAAAAAAACAATTTCCTTGTTTGTTTTATACAATGCATTAATATATACTTAAATATTGTTTATCGCTTATAATTTTACCTGCAGTATTAATTACTAATTCATATTTTTCAATTCAGTGGAATGCCAGTTTTGTTTTTAACCAAATATTTATAACTTTGCTACTCACTAGCCGCTAAATAAAGAAGAAGAAAAAGAAATCGGTTCGACATATATTTAAAAAGTGGCCACTAATGAAACTAGGTCTACCTGCCACTGGCTAATAATCGAATTTCCCAGTTTTCTTCTATATTCATCCTATATCTATTTATCGAATTTTAAGTAATGCAAAAATCATTATTTATTGATGGAAGTTTGCTTGTGTTGAAGATATGTCCCATATGCATTTATGTATTTTATACATCAAATCTGAATGATTTCTTTTACTTATTATTGCTTTCATCTTTTTAGAATGTTGAAATAGAAAGTGAGATTTCAGTGAGCCAAGCATCCTGCTTTGTAAGTTCATTAAATTTCTGTTTCATACATTAATATCAATCTCATTCTTTTGAATTTTGTGTTTATTAACTTTTTTTTTTTTTTTTTTTCAGAGTTTTTCATTCAGTAAATATTTGTTATTTTTATTTCAAAGTTTAATGTTTTCTTTAAATTATATAAAATAAAAATATATGGATTTTAGTTTCTGTAACCTTTTATGTTTTTAAATTTGATTTAAATTACCTAAGCCTAGTTATATTTATCTATGTAAAATTTATAAATTTCATGTGAATTGGTATTTCAAAAAAGAAAAATTACAAATTTCTTATAAGCAGGAAACGACTGTACCGTATTTTCCGGCGTATAATCCGCGGATTATCTGTTAAAAAACCTCGAAAATTTCAAGTGCGGATTATCTGCCAGTGCGGATAATCTGATGAAATTTTTTTCAAGCTGAACTGTTTTCCCGTTTCTACTGGCAATTATAAAATGTAAACGTATCAAATGATTGTCTGTTTGGGAAACCACTCGCGGAGCTGCTTGTGATTGGTTCACATAATGACATAGCCGTTCTAGTGGGAGTGGCCTCCGATTTTTTAAGAATATTTGTCTAATCTTTTTGCAACATGCTTCTATGAAGAATACAGAGTTTCTCAGCTCATCTCGATCAAAAATTGCAATCTACTGATTTGTTAGCTTAATCTTCTTTTATTTGTCACGTGGAAAAAGAATTTTGCTTAAATTACACAGCTGAATTTAGCTGGATGTAATAGAAAAGGCAGAGGTTGTAATAGATCGAATATAATCGATTGCCATAATCAAATTTTCGATTATGGTAAAACAAAAGGGAAAAAGTTTCAGGAAATAAGAGTTTCTTACTTAATTTATTATTAAATATTAAAAATTATTAGTAGTACGTAATATTTTTACCTGCTATTATTAAACAGTTGTCAAGCATTATTGGTAATAGATCGAATAAAATCGATCACCATAATCAAATTTCTGTTACAGCAGAAGAACAAGGAAAAAATTTTCAACTATTGTCAAATATTATTAATATTATCGATTATTGTTTTAACTTGCAGTTATCCTATAATTATTTATTTTATTTACAATTATCATTTAAATAGGACAACTAAATCAATAGAAACTTTATTTAATAGTATTTTTGCGGCGTATAATCCGCGGATTATACGCCGGTGCGGATTATCTGCTGAAATTTTTTTTCAATGGCCAAAATTTACGGCTGCGGATTATACGCCGGTGCGGATTATACGCAGGAAAATACGGTACATATCACCACCTCAAGTTCATAGAAATGCCACTTTTCCGCCAAATGGTGGTTTTCAAATTTTTTTCTTTTAAGAATCCGTGATTCTTAAGTGATCGCAAATTAAAACGACGATTTTCGCCAAACAATTTCAAAATAATTCTCAAACAATCGTGAAATAAAACAGCAGTTTTCATCAAACAATTTCAAAATTAACTTTTAAGGGAACATTGCATTATTTGTAAGATAAAACATATATTTTCCTACATAATAACAATGTCCTTTTTTTCCTATAAAATTTAAGGTTGATTTCAACTTTTGTAAAAAAAAAATGTTTAAGCATTTATCACAGGTGTAAAGAAAATGTAAATTCATTCATTTGCATAAAAATATATTATTTGTTTTTATCATTTTTTCTATGTTACTTACATTTGGCTACTAGGAATCTAAATGTTTTTGAAATTTGAGAAAATACTCCAGAACAATATACAATAGCATATAGCGGAAAATAATTTGTTATATTTGCATAGATTTTCAATCAATAATCATGTACCATAAAACGTACACTGAAAAGAAAGCAGCCAAAAAAACTGCAGATATATATATATATATATATATATATATTTGTTATTTTTTAAATTTGCATGCATAAAATAAAACATTTGAAGCTGTAATATAGGAAAAACAAAATTAATATTACATTGGGATATTAATTCGGTGTTCAATTCAATTTTCGTCAAACAATCGTGAAATTAAACGCTGATTTTTGTCAAACAATAGCAAAATATAGCTGCGATTTCAGTCGAAAGATTGAGATATATAACGGCAATTTTCATCAAAATATAATGCATTAAAGCACAGATTTTGGTCATGCAATTGTAAAATAAAACAGCAATTTTCGCTAAATGATTGTGAAAAAAATTCTGCAAATTTTCACTATTCACTTGCTCAGAATAATCATCATATCTATTGCTGAGATACCCAAATTGATTTGAAATTATACGATACATAAGCACACTGCATCTGTTGCTGGGTTACCTTAATTGATGTAAAATACTGTGAACTAAAGAAAAATAATTTTTATTTCTGATAAGTTTTCATGCACAATGAGTTAGCAGCATATTTCAAATTGCTTGACAAATACTCATTTAGAGGGACTTCTGTTAAAGGTTTACAAAAAAATATACATATATTTTAATAGTTAAAAAATAGTTTGCTATTTTTTTTTAATTTATTATAAACGATATAGTTTACAAAATTCATTCCTAAATGTTGTGAAAAATATCAAATTTTACTTTACATTCCTGATAGATTAAATTCTAGAATTAGTTAAATCTTGATTAGCATTTTAAATTGCATCTGATATACCAAGTCCTATCATGGTAAAAAATATGTCAAAATCTTATTTTAGTGGTTGACTGGTAGGTTTATCACCGTGTTGACCTGCACCCAAAGATATGAAGTCATGGGGGGGGGGGTAGGAGATGGAAAACACAATGGTAAACCTACTATTGATCAACTAAAATTGGATTTTCAGGTGTTTTCCACCAAGATAGCACTTAGTAGATCAGGTTTCTTTTAATATGCTAATCGAGATTTAACTGAAGGCAGAATTTTATCCTTGAATTGAATAAGATGATGGTCACCTCCTGTTCTAATATATAGCATTAACTTAAATTTAAAATTTTGCAACAAAGCAGATTTATTTATTTATTTATATTTATTTATTTATTTTTTTTAAGCAAGGATTAGAATAACATGCTACAAGTAACAAAACCAATGTAGTCTTTTTTTTTTTTTTTTTTTTTTTTTTTTGTATAGCACACAAGCTAACAGGTAGATTTAAAACAATGTGGTGTAGAAAATGTAACAATATTAAAAATAAGTAGTTTCTGCAGTTAAATAAGTAAACTGTTGTAAGTAACTGTAAATAAGTTAACTAACAGTTAATAGTTTAGTAGTAACATGCTAACCGACAATACTTTTAATATGAAAACATCTCGTTTTATTTACTTTTTTTTCTGGGGGGGGGTTGTACTATGGACAAGTCATTTGATCATTACTTCCTTCTTTTGTCTTGAAGGAAGGAGAGTTATTGTAGTCAAGAAAAAAATTGCGATGCATGTTATATCTTTCTCATGGTCATGTATGTTGTATATATGTGTGTTATATCTTTTTGCAATACATTGATAACATTTTTTTTCCCTTTCTTTTGAAGAGAATTGCTGAAGATCATGATTATCTTCCAACTTTCTATACATCTCAGCAATCAAGCAGTGTAAGTTTTTATTATATTTTACAATTTTTTAATGCATACAAAAATGAACATCTTTAGATATATAGGATGCTTAACTACTTGGTTAACCTAGAATAATCAAGTAAAATACTTATGAAAGTCAGAGAAATTTAAAAGTATTTCAAGCTCTCAACCAAAATTTTATTAAATAAAAGTCATAATTGTGCTTCTTAAATAACTCAAGGCAGATTTTTTTTCAATACTAAATGTTCTTATAAAAGCTCTTAAGTGAAAAGATGTGCAAAATGAATATTCGGCATTCGGCCGAAATCACTATTCGGTGCATCCCTACTTATAACTCATATTTCCAATTCAAACTCCTCTAAAATTTTGTATTCAATGCTGAAGGATTAAGTGATTCAATCTTTTTACATATCTTTAAGAACAGAATATTTGTTAATTTAATTTATTGAATACTTTATATTTGTATTGAAACTAGGGATGGGACAAATAGTGATTTGGACGAATACCGAAT